>JAJIZL010125133.1:62726-114569 GCA_023969395.1 Amblyomma maculatum
TAACACGCGGCTCCAATGAAAGGTCAAACGGTGGCGAGGAGGCGAGCACGCACTAGTAAGTGGCGGCGCACATGCGCAATAGCGTGCGGCTGCATCAAAGGTCAGGCGACGGAAGTGGCAGCCACCTGCGCTGCACGTGACGTCACTCGGTTTCGCGTATGCACAGAAGTGGCTTTTTCAGCACATGGAGCATACGCGAAGCTCGGCTCCGACCCTCGTAGTGAAGCTTTTCGCTTTAAAAAAAAAAGAAGACACATCAGTGAGGTTTTACTGTATGTTCATAGAGCTATTTCCTCTGGGCAAAGAATTTTGGAAGAAATTATTTATGAACAAATATGTTGTTTGTTTCATGGGGTTTAATGTCCCAAAGCGGCTCGGGCAATGAGAGATGCCGCGAACGAAGGCCGGGAAAGAGGAAGGAGAGAGATATCTCGGCAAAAGAATGGGCACACCCTTGCGCTTCGCTCTGTCGCGTTTTTCACCCTCTCGTTCCCACCGGTTCTCTCTGGTTTATTCATGCACATGGCTTGCAAACGTCACGTGCTGGCGCACTGGAAACGATAACCGCAAATGCGCGCGCCTTTACGGAATGGGCGCGGGGCTGTCCTAGCCTAACTGGCTTTTTTATACTTTTACATGGGATTCTTAAGGGGGGAGGCTACCCTTGAACACCAACTTTTTTATTTCTTGAGGTATTTGAATGAAATTTTCAGGGTATGCTCATAGTACACACATTTGAAGAACTACCAAGTTTCATGGAGCTGGGCTCATCGGTTCTCAAGTTAGAGGAGTATATCAAGATAGTTTACATAGGTCCCTAGGGGCGGGCCTGGAGAATTTGCAAAATGTGCTAGCAGTCTGAAATTTGTTATGGTCATTCCTGGATAGTTTCCCCAGGGCAAGACAATTCTCTTTTTCCAAACTTCCTCTCTGAAGAATTTTAGTACAGCCCCAAATTTAGTGTTCAAATTTACACCTGACTTAACGATATTTTAATTGACTGCCCCTAATTACGCATGAAGTATTTAAAGAAAAAAAAAACGAATTGTCTTGCCCTCAGAATTTTACTTAGGTATATAACAAAAAAAACATGAAAATCCAATAAGCGGTTCTTGAGCTATGACTTTCCCTAGCAGCCACACCGTGCAAAAAATTGATTCTGAGAAAACGGCTCTCAAAGGTTGAGAGAACAATAACTTTTTTGTTTCTCAAGTTATCATGATGAAATTTTCAAGAGAGGCTCATGACATTAACAAATGAAAAACCACCAAGTTTCATAGAATTGTGCGCGCTAGTTCTCAAGTCACAGAAGCATATCAAACTGGTTCGAAAAGGTCTTTATATCAAGCCTGGAGAAATTGTGAAAGGCACTGGCATTGCGCAATTTGTCATGCTGATTCCTAGATAGGTTCCTCAGGCAAGACAAAGCCCTTTTTCTAAATTTTCTTGCTAAAAAATAGTATAGAATTGGATTTTTTGTTATCAATTAGACCTATGTTGATTAACCAAATTAATTATGACAAATTCCAGACATAATATTTTGAATACATGGGCTTGCCTTGCCCTCAAAAATTTATTCAGATACAGTCGAGCCCACTTATAACGGCCCTACTTAAGACGAACACTCGCAATTATCACGAACAAGTCCGGTGCGACCGTCAAAATATACATTAGGACTATGGCGCTCCGTCGATCTCGGCCACAGCGAACATCTGTGTGACTAGCCGATCGGCTACAGCGAACGCCTTGGTCTAGAAGGGGGAGGTGGCGCCAGCGCCGGCGTATCCGCCAAGAAAGCGCGATCCTCTGGTTCATGCGCTGCCGCGAAGGCCGCGGTGGCGCTGCGGTCAGCTTGGCGATGCAGCCAATGCAGCCACGCGATCGCGCGCGTGTGCAGGTTCGCGCGCGGTGTATGGACGGTGCGGCAGCGTTACTGTTTGTTCGCGGCTGCCAGCGTGATCTCTCGTTTATGGCAAGATGTGTTGCGCTGCTTACATGTTAATGTGGGTGCCTAACTTCGTCGAACAGATGAACTCCAGCGCAAAAAAAAAAAAAAAAAAAAAAAATCACAGTATGTCCCTCCCAAGCAAAATTATCAAGTTTTATGTTCTTACCAGGCAGCACTTCTATGTTAAGGCCCAGAACTGTAAGCGCAACGCTAAGCAGGGAAGAATGAACGTGCTGAAACTTAAGAGGGTGCTCTAAGTTGCATATTTATTCAAGGTCGAATGTAATATTTTTTTTTTATTTAGCGGGAAGTGATATCCTTGCCTCCCCATTTCTTAGTGCCAAGAGATGAATGCAGTGTTTGTAATCAATGTTTAATGTTTTTTTTCTAATTACACAGAAGCATGTGTAAATGTATCTGTTATTTTGAATTACCCTGAATGTTATGATGTGCAGTACATTGCTATTTTGTGACTGCCGAAGACTTGACGCGTTTGAGTTGTGGTGCTGGCGGAGACTTTTGAGAGTTCGTTGGACTGCCAGAAGATCAATTCAGTCGATATTGTCGACCATAAACCCTGACTGCTCATTGGAGGGTCAAATTCTAAAGTTAAAGCTCAGCTACTTTGGTCATCTGATGAGAAGAGAGGAGTCGCTGGAGAAAGATTTGATGTTGGGAAAGGTTGAGGGTTGCCGGAGAAGGGGTAGGCAGTGAACGCGATGGTTAGATGGCATCCTCGAGGCGCTGCAGGTGAAGTTATGTGATATTAGGAAGATAGTGGGAGACCGGAAAGCGTGGCGTGACATGGTCCATAGGGTCACGAAGAGTCGGACACGACTGAACTGAACTGACATTGCTATTACTACGATGTGCAATAAATTTTTGCTATGCTTTGTTTTGCTTGTTTGGATCCCCAATCACATTTTTTAGGAGTAATGCTGATACTTCGTATTCTTGAAACTGAAGGAGGTGGAAAACATCGACCAAAGAACAGCCAACCTTCTTTCTTTCATTTATTACCCCTTTTAATTTTCTTCTTACATATTATTTTATCCCCTGGGGCAAACAACGTTGTGGGAAAAAAAAAAAAATGCGACCGCACGGAGCCGAAACATCCTTCCACCCTCATTCTCTTGGTCTGTCTTCTACTTTCGACATGCACTATCTTGACCAGACGGGACTCATTCAAAACCCTTTAATTCCTGAAACTGAAAGGATAGATACGCCTGTATTCTACACCCCAGAAGTATTTTAGTACCAACCGATCGTTTTTAATTGTTTTGTTTGTTGGGTTTCATGTGCGAAAATTACTCGGGCTATGAGAGACACCGTAGGGGAGGACTCCGGAATTTCGACCACCTGGAGTTCTTTAACTTGTACTAACATCGCACAGCACACGCGTGCCTTGCTTTTCGCCTCCAGTGAAAAGCGGTCGCCGCGGCCGGGATGCGCGATCCCTCATCCTTGGGCACAACAGTCGAACGCCCTAACCACCGCACCACCACGGCTTAAAATTGAATTCTGTCAGCCGTAATCAGGTTCGACTAGAGTTTAATGAGCTAAACCATTACCTGCAACATCATTGAAAGGCCGACGCGTTGCACGCACGGTAGGCATGCGTATGTTCAAGTACCGTGGCTCAAGGCGAGCGGCGCGTACCATGCATCGCACTACGGCCAACAGCGCCACCTACACCCGGCTTGAAATGGAGGAGCGGCTTCCGTCCGCCGTTGGCGTCACCTCCCCCTTCTAGCCACCATACCTTGGTGCCGCGGACCACTTTCCACATGCTGAGATCCGTCAATCCTGTGCTCTGCAAGCCGCGACAATCGGCATTCCCGATTCCTCCGCGGCATTTCGTCCTAGCATGATGGGCGGCGCAGACGCAGCAAGCGGTTTCCCGGTTTATCTATCGCGGCATCTCGCCGGAGGAACGAGGAGCGGCCCAAACGCGACAAGCGACTTCCTGGGTTATCTTCCGTGGCATAAGCGCCGAAACGAAAAAAAAAAGAAAAAAAAAGCTAGCCAAGTCTGCACTGAATGCGTGTCGCACCTCGAGGCATCGTGAGCGACCACGCAACGTTTAACACGTTGCACGAAACCGTTCAGAGGGCACGACGAGAGACCGTAAATCCGGCGATCGCAAAAATGGCGAAAGGCGAACAGAACGTACGAAGTATAGTGAACTAGAATACTTTCACTATAGTACGAAGTACAAAGACAGCCAACAACGACAGCAAGCAAAGAGCCGTAGCAGACGACGTGGGGAGGCGGAGACCGACGCGTCAGCGGTCGCAGCAGCCAATAGTAGTCGCCCGATCCCCCGCGTTCTCGCGGAGCGCGCGCTTTGCCCAATCGCAGCCTTGAATTCGAGCGCGGGAAACTTGAAAGCCACCACGAAGCTCTCAATCGGTAGCAAGCCACGCCTCGACCGCACCGCCGTCGTCGAGGGTGGCAGAAGACAGCGCAAGAATTCACAAACAAAACAAGACCAAGATGGCGGCACTCAGTTCGGCGGGAGAGGAATGGCGCGCGCGCGCGAAGTTTGGGAATTTTCGGCGCTGAGCTGCTTGTTAAATAATTAATTTCGAGTATTTCTACGGCGAGTTGGGCATCGATAATTACAAAAATGGTAGTTTATAAGACATACTACCGGAATATATAATCTTCCAAAAATCGACTGTTTCGCGATTTTTCGGTTTTCTAAGGTCACGTCCCCCCTTAAGGGGATATTCCGTTAGTTCTATATAACCAAAATTCGATATATCTGGGTTCAATATAACCGGGTTCGACTGTATAGCCTGCAGTAACACGCGGCTCCAATGAAAGGTCAAACGGTGGCGAGGAGGCGAGCGCGCACTAGTAAGTGGCGGCGCACATGCGCAATAGCGTGCGGCTGCATCAAAGGTCAGGCGATGGAAGTGGCAGCCACCTGCGCTGCACGTGATGTCCCTCGGTTTTGCGTATGCGCAGAAGTGGCTTTTTCAGCCCACGGAGCATACGCGAAGCTCGGCTCCGACCCTCGTAGTGAAGCTTTTCGCTTTAAAAAAAAAAAAGACACATCAGTGAGGTTTTACTGTATGTTCATAGAGCTATTTCCTCTGGGCAAAGAATTTTGGAAGAAATTATTTATGAACAAATATGTTGTTTGTTTGTTTCGTGGGGTTTAATGTCCCAAAGCGGCTCGGGCAATGAGAGATGCCGTAGTGGAGGACTCCGTAAATTTCGACCACCTGGGGTTCTTTAATGTGCACTGACATCGCACAGTACTCGGGCCCCTTGCTTGTTGCCTCCATCAAAAAGCTGCCACCGAGGCCGGAATTCGATCCCGCATCCTCCGGAACAGTAGTCGAGCACCACCCCGCCACCGCGCCACCCTGGCGGGGCGAATTTATATGAATATGATGCATATTGTGCACACAAAAAAAAGCACCACTTTATAAACTGCGAGCAAATTACCTTGAAGAGCAACGTTGGGAAGGTATCATCATCAATACTGTAGACACAAAGGGTCCCGTAAACGTCCACCACAGCAAGCATCACAGGTGTCATGAGCCAGGCAAAAGCCATATCTTGAACAAGTCCTCTGAAGCCTTTCACAAGCAGGCGCTGACCTGTCTTCAAGTTCAGCACCCTGACTACACCCGCAGAGGAGTTTGCAGCTGAAAAAGCATTAAAAAAAGTTAAGCAAAATAACACTACTCTGCAGTGAGGAAAGTGCTCAACTATGTTAAAAAGTGGCATGCTGTGAGGTAGGTCACCGCCGCTTGCGGCGGGGCTTGCTTGCCACCGCATTTTTATCTGTTGTAGGCCGTCATTGCACCCGCCACCGCATCAGTGGTAGACGACGGCTGTTGTGGCGCTGTGCTCCTGACACAGCCTATGCCACTAGTCATGAAATTTAAAAGAATCACTGGCAGTTGTGCTTCCCACAGACTAAACAGCGCACATTACAAAGCGCGCCCAGTTGTTGACATGAGGTTTAAAAAAAAGGAGGGGGGGGGGGGGGGGGGGCATGTTTTAAGCTGTTTTCCCACCATGCATTATTGAGGTTCGAGGGCAGTCAGATAACTACACGCACTGGGATACAAGCAAATCAGAAAACAAACGAATAGTAGCAACTCGTGAGATACAGTGAGAAGGATGAGACAAAAAAAAAAGATATTTAAGCAGGGGTGGAAGAAGGCTGGAGCTTTTTGGAGAAGCTTTGGGGGCAGTAATAAAGCCTGATTGCAGTTTTCACTTTCTGAAATACAAAACTCCAATTTGATTTATTTTTATGCAAGTTCAATGCCTTTCCAACTTCGTACTCATCTTTGAGAGGACAAATGGCCAACAAACTTGGAACTAACTAGCAGCAAAAGGAACGCTTCATGGTGCACTTTATAACTGAACACCTAGCGCGACCTAAAGTATTTGATTATATTGACTTGATAGATTCAAATGTAGAGTCTACCACTTTGATGTGCTCAAGCAGCGCCACTAATCTGGAGCTCAGACTAATGGGCACAACATTTCTGCTCTATCTTGTGTATATCCACTTTGATCCTATGCCTGTGCTGATAAATTCCTGAGCACTGGTCAGTAGTGCCTTTAGGAACAATAGATAACACTGAAGAGTGACCTTTTCATCCTCAGCTTTTTTAATTTCACTGTCTCCTGAAAACAGCTTATCATTCTTTACTTGTGCAATGCTGGGGCTCATTTTTAACATCTTGGCATAGGCCCTATATGGCTTTCCAACACACTTGAGAAGCTTCCTAGTGACTGACATCTTGGAGTACCAACCCACAAAGATTCAAGTATAATTTTGTCTGCTGCAGGCCTGAGAAGCTTGCCTCTGAAAAAAAGGCTCGATGGTGAAGTCTTGTTCTCACACCAGAATCATTAGAAAAACTCGTGCAATTATTGCAGTCAGACAAGTTTCCTAACGGCTCACAGTATTTTGCACCTATCTGCTTCGCTTGCTGCTCTCACTTCTCTCTCCACCAGCGATTCAAAAGACTGGGAGAAGGTGCTACATCACATGCATAGTGCATTATTTTTTATGCAATTATCTTCAATCGCCGGTGGCTCATACTAAATTTACTAGCGAACAAATATATGCTCCATGCTTCGTTCCCTTACAAGAATTTCATTTGCATTAAGCCCAGCGCAAGATGTGTTATATCTTTACCCCCAGTGCTGTGACACAGTTCCCCAGCTCCGCTAAATTTGATGGCAAAACATCGAGGCAGCCAGTTTGGACCAGTTTGGAGAAGGGAAAGCAGTCTGGAGCTCAATGGAGCAGCGCTCCCACCACTGTTTAAGCTACACCTTTAAAGGTATGACAAAACAGCATTAACTGCTCTTATCTATGGGTCCTCTTGTGGACCTTTGTTCATGTACACACACTTTGCTATTCGCTTAATCACTAACCTCTTCATTTGTGCTTTTATTATCTTGCATATATTCATTAGCACGCAGTCATAAGATAATTATTTGACCACTCAACACAGAAACATAAAAACCCTGCTTTAATGAAGCCGTCCAGACATGGCTGTATGGCCTAGGAATAGCAAGCATTACTTGGTTCAGTTCCCATCTCACCCTTCCATTTCAAAGGAGAAGCCCAAGTTGACAGTGCCTGCCATTTCAAGGTCTTGTGATGTGACACGACCTGGCAACCAGCCATGTCACCTGCAAACTACCACCTACCTTTTTTTTTGGAACAGGAGCTCTTTACGTACACATAAACTGCTTAGCACACTGGCGATTTTATATTTCACATCCACCAATAAATGGCTGCCACAACCTTGGGATGCTATAAGCCACTGACCACTGCAGTGGCTCAAAAACAGAAGCACAATCAAAAAGGGTATGTACATACAGGTAGAGGCTATATGAAAAAGCAATAGTAATAATATAAACACGTCTTTGCAGATGCTACCTGGCCATGCTCGTATCACTGTATGCCATGTTGTGCTTTTGGTGCTGCCTGCACTTAAACGCAGTACTGACTAGGCACACCAAAATATTCATTCTGCCAGTATTCCTACTCAAAGGCACATCCTTGTAGGCACGACAAGGTAAGTCTCCTAATGTTTCGAAGAGCTGAAAGCACTCCTCGGCATAAACTTTTATGTTCCCTTTCATAGAGCCTCTACCTGTATGAAACAGTGCCTATCATCAATCTATATTCTCCTCGAGCTGAATGAACAGAAAAAAAAAATCTAACTTACCTCTTAAAGCATATGCCAGGTATGTTCCTGACATATGAAGGCAGATATGTTTTCCATAGGTATACTTCAGTTCCCAGCTATAGTCAACAATATTTTTGATCTTGACCTAAAAGTGAAAGTTATATTACTGGATTTTATATTGACCAGAGACATATCGTTACAACATGATGCCACCAATAATGATGCAAATATAACTCCCATATAATTATATGCCGACAAATCGTCAAGCACCTCAGAGTAACGTGTATATACTCGAAAAGTAAACCTAAGAAAAAGATAAGACTAAAAGGACTGTGTAGCCAAGCATTTTTTCTGTGCTGCGTTGTGCTGAATTTTGTTGTGTATAAGTGGCTTAGGCTACCATCATATACCATAAACAAGGTTTGCTTTACTTTGTTTATAAGGACCGAATGTTTTTATATTATTATAGCTTGTTTAGGAGCATTGCTTCTTTTAAAAGGCCACTGTCCAGGGAAGGCCCTTTTAAGAAAAGGAGCCCAGTGTTTCGATCAGGTACCGGAGATAGTCTGTGCAAAATTCTACAGCGACACGCGCGCCGCAAAGCATCGAAAATACAATTCAAAGCTCCCTCATGCTCTCCTTTGAGAAGCCAGCTTCACCGCTCCCTGCGCTGGCCCGACGGGCCCCGATAACGACGCACGTATCGGGAACGACGTCCATTGGTCCGTCTAGCTGACTGACGGGAGAAGGATGGGTGTCTACCGCTCGCAGCGCGCTTTTCCCTCGCCACGGCCAGACTGAATCCAGCGGCGCGCGCTCCCTCGACCATTTTTTTTTTTTTTCGCGCTCGCGGAGAGCCACGCCCCACCTCCCGCGAAACGCGGAGGAGGAAGGGGAATTTGTATTGCGGAGGCTAGACGACCTCGGGCAGGAGAGAGAAAAACCTTTGCGAGGGAACGGAAGGAGAGAGGCAGGATAGAATCGGGTGATTGCGGTGGCTGTAACTGCGTTATTAGTTACTCTTTTCAAAAACATTTTGCGGCCTTGCGTTCCAGGGGCGAAGTCTCACAGTCACCGGGGAAGAAAATATTTTCGACCGGAGGGTGGACAGTGGACCTTTAAGAAACCGAAAATGCGAGTAATTTCGACAAGTGCAATTCCTCCCACAAGCAGGTTGAAAATATATTTTTCTTCATTTCTACAGTTTAGTGCATGAAAGTAATAAGAGATTCATTGTCAGTTCACCACTACACACCTTCTTTCTTAAGAATGAAGCCATCAGACAAAGGTGCTTAGGACCTATCAAAACGTAAGTGCATATCCCTGGGTTTCCGCAGCTATTAGGAATGTATGACATCTCAATTAAACGCTGAGTTGCTTTTCCAGGATGTAGAGGTGCAATTATGCTGCAGGAATCTGAATAAATGATGCTCTTTTCAATACTCTGTAATATTTTTTCTACCACCAAAGAAGTGGCACAACATTCATTAGTGAAAACCGATATGCACAACCTATTTTTTTTTTTCCATTTCTAGTATTACAGCACTTCTGATGTAAAATGTAGTTTTATAACCATCTGTATAAAATGCTGTATGATCTCTGTATTTTTCATATGTTACCAAGAATTTGTGTATTCTGTGTGCATGTGGGGTTTGTTTTTAATGTTAATGTCCTAATCTTAACGCCTGCTTTAATTTCAAACATCTGGAGTTATTTACCATGCACTAACATCGCACAGCAAACGGGTGCCGAGCTTTTCGCCTTCATCAAAAAGCGGCCACCGCGGCCGGGATTCGATCCCGCATCCTTGGGCACAACAGCCAAGCGCCCTAACGATTACACCCCAGCGGATGTGAAATCTCAAAATAACGGCTTGAGGGGCGAGTTGGTGCGCCACATATCTGAATACGAGGATGTGAAATCACACAGAAAGGACACAGGAAATGGTTCTAAAGTGACAGTGGGTCAGGTTACCGGACAATGTTCAGAAGTGAACCTAGTATGCTTATATCCTGAGAGCTCTGTTCAAAACAAAGGACGAGTGGTCTGATTACATGGTGTTTGCTATTAAAGAGTGTTCTAGATGGGCATTTGCTGAACATTGAGAAACAGAGATTTCTTGGTAGGGATCTTATTTTCAGTACATGTGCACATGTAATCAATGTTCTTCTGTCTGCAAGGGGTTGTTTCAATATACATCTGAACCAGAGAATTCTATTAAACCTCAATATATCAAAGCAGATAAATTCCGCAGTTTACTTCACAAAATTGAATTTTTACAACATAGAAATTTCTTTTAGCATGCAAACAACCCTCCGGACCATTTCACTGACCAAGAATTTATCATTAGCGACACCCTTGCTCTCTCACCCACAGGCAAAATCCCGTGTCCCGTAGAGTAATGAGCGAAAACTCCATTGTGTCACGATTTATTTTTGCAACGCTTTTGCAGTTGCTGACTTCGCTTGCTTCAAAAACTTCTCTGTGTAGGCTTGCTCAAAGCAGGTGCCACTCTGGTGTCCTTTCACCATCAGCAGACTTTCTAGAGTTTTCTCGGAAACAGATGAGCGAAACTCAGAGTTTTGTTGACAGAGCTGAATATTCTCTCACATTCAGCGTTACTGTGGGGAATGGAGAGTAGGCCCAGCATAACCATTGAGATTCTGCGGAATCTGGGCGATCCGTCGACATCTCGAATGCTTCCCAATTGCGACCACTGCATGTCGCACCTTGGCTCTTCAAGTACGTCTGCTGGAATCTGGTAAGCTTGTATGTTGGCAAACTCCACCTCGAGTGCATCAATTGTTTCTTCTGTTGTCTCCCCACTCTGCTGGGGCAGAATAGCAGGAAACGCCATAATGAAATGAAGTACACTGCTGAATGAAGTAGTTTCTAGAGCCTGCACTTGGGCAACTTCAGCCATCTTCAGGCAGACGTCTTCCAGCGGGAACTTGTGGCGAATATAATCACATGCTGCAGTGAAGTAGAGACGTACAGCCGAGAAGAACTGCTCTTTCTCATTCGAGGTCAGCGTCTCAACTACAAAGGAGGTTGTCATGCCAATGACGATGTCTTTTTATCATCTTTTTGATTCTCTACAGCTCCATAGGCAACTTCAGGCAATGAATGGCATCCCTTGAGAACATCTGGCCGCACAAATAGAGTCAAGAGATCCTCGAGAAGGCGGTTCAAGAGGCCCCTGAGCACATGAATCTGAGGAGCCTGTGACTGAAGTAGGCAGTTTGTCTTCTCAAAAAGAAATAGGCGCTCTTCACGGGTCAAGTGGCTAGCTTCTGCAGATGCCTCTCATTGAAGTTTGTTTCTTTGCTTGTGGTGCAGAATGAACTCCTTTTCTTTTTAGTGAAGGTCCATCACGGTGCTTTTTTTTCCAACACCTGCAGCAGCCTTTGGAAGGTGTGCAGCAGTATTTGAGGCCGGCGCAGGATTCTTGGCGATTTGTAGAGAAGTCTTGAGAATCTGGTAAGACTCCAAAAACAAGCTCTGCTTATTGCACTGTTTTGTTTCATTCAAGAAAAAGCTAAGTAGTGGTTTCCACTGGTCCAGCAGCCTCTTCAAACACTTCCCCAAAGACAGCCCACGTGTCGGCGAATGCTTCAGCATCTTCCCGACGTCAACGTTGTGCAATCTTTGAAAGTCTTTCAGTCGATCTTTCCGCTAAAAAAAATGTCAACCAAGGCCTCATCAACCTTTACAGGAAGATATGCAGCTCCTTTTTGGGCGACCAAGTTGATGAGGTGGCATGGCAACCAACCCCGATCAAAGCTGGTTGGGACTCCCTCAATACAGTCGAAACGTTGTTTTTTTTGCCAATCATGATATGGGCATTGTCCGAAGACAATGCCAACAGGTTTCAGGAGGCAAACTTCGGGACTTCATTTCGTCCAGAATCAGATTTCCAATTTTCTGACTCGTCGCTTCCCCTTGGATTGTACCGAGGCAAAGGAGGCGGCTTTCAACTCTACTGGTCTCTTTAACGAAGTATGTCGCAACAATAGGGTAAAGCTGCGTATCCCTATTGTTACTTCCGTCCGCAGCAATCGAAAATACCTGCTTTTTTTAGGGCATCCAGCAAAGGAGTCTCTGCGTTCGTGGCTATTTCACGAACAATTGCCGTCGTCTTCGTCCGTCCACAGGCGTAGCGTTTGGCTTCCTCGCACTTGGGGAACATTTTCCGGAAAAGTGGTCCAGTGTGATCACCGACACTGAGCGATATATTGTGTTCAACTAAAAACGCCGTGAAATGGCATTCTGCACGAATCACACTGAGGTCGCTGTCATTGCGAACAAAACTTGTCAGGCTCGGCTGGCTGTCCGCGGCTCGCAAGTATCCTTAGTGCTTTTTCGAAGCGATGTGGATCTTTATGTCGGACTTGCCCCCATGTGAAAATTTACCATTACAGGCACACGTGGTGCAAAATCCGAACTTCTCTCCTTTCTTAGACAGCACGAAGCACGGAAATTCTGCTGCGTACGACTTCAAAAATACTTGGAAGTACTGTCGCGGCTTTGAGCCCGCCATTGCACTGCGAAACCGCTACTACTAAAACTTCAGAGTCACACTGAGTCGGACGCGGCCGCAGATCACGTAAAAACAGAGACCAACACCAAGTTGTCCAAACACGTGAACAAAGGAACAGCCACTAGCCTGGCGGAGGCGGTATCGAGTTTTGGATATGGATTCGTGTTCCCCTGAGTAGACGATAGAAGTCACTACAACGTTTGCAGCTGCTGATGATGATATCACAAATATGTGTTGCCCTCTCGTGGCCACCAAAGGTACCATAATAGTATTAAAGGGACACTAAACAGCCAAAGATGTTATGAAAATATAATAAACTACATTTGGTGACACTGTCGCCGCATATCCGGCAGCAAAAAATCGAATAATTGCTGAGGTATTGCGATAAGAAGTTGAGGTTTTTTCTTGTTCCCGCCGGTCGAATTCAAACTGTGGCCTCCGACTACGTAGTCGGAGTTGAGTGACGCACACTATGACGTAAGCGGAGACTCCGTGATGGCTAGCGAGCCGGCGCGGCCCGCGGCGTCGCATCCCTCAAGGGCCAACATGGCAACAGCGTACTCGCAATGACGGCCTCAGCCGAAATAAATAAAACGAAGAAGAGAGTAATTTACCGAGCGATGGGCCCATAACGGAAGAAAAAAAAAACAGAGCGCTTGTAATGCACAATACTGTACATGTTTCTCAAGCTTTTGCGCTCCTTCTTGCACTGTGTATAAACAAACCGAGCCCTCGGTCATCACAACGCTTCCTGATAAGTTCACATACAAATTTAGTTACCAGCAAAATAGTGTCCTAGCTGCTGCGCTTGTCAGTTTTGAAGCTTCGTCGCACTTTTTTCCTTCAAGGTTTGTGCTACAGCTCTGTGTTCAGCGAAAATTACGTCCACGGTAGCAGCACATGACCGAAGTGCCGGCGCCACTACATTTGCCAGCGCTGTGAAATTCCACATGTTAAAATGGATCCAGTGCATAATTTAGTGCGCATAGGCATCCAGAACATTAGTTGCAAGACGTGAGAGCAGGCAGCATGCGCCGATCATCAAGAAGCTGTAATTTTTAGAGCGGCAGCAGAAACACTTTATTGTAAATGGGGCCATGGCATAAAAACTAAAAATATTTCCAAGGTTCCTGTGGCGCGGCGTAGCCGAGCGATTAGCGCCGAACGTTACGGAGCAAGCAGTAGAGAGTTCGAGTCTTACCGCTACTGGCGTTTTTTTTTGTTTTGTTTTTTACAAATCGATTTTTTTTAACCTTTTGTAATGTATTTCTGGTGCTTTGCTATTTTTAGTTTTTACTTTTTACCAGAGGCCCTTTTTTTCGCCGGGCGACGAGCGCAATATATCGACGCTCTCCTTGGTATGAGCGGCAAGTATGCCCCTTTTGTTTACGACGCCTGCAAATAGCACGTTGAAGGTCTTGTTGACGCAGCATATGTTGGTCAGATGTGCCATGATTTAGTGAACAATTGAATGATAATGCGTTTTTCCTTCGGTACTTAGCATATGTATGCTTTTCGTGGCATACGTAGCTGCAGTCAAGCGGTCAGGTCGCAGTCGAAGCGGCAACGGCGGCGATATGTTGGCGCAGAAGTGTGAACGAAGGAGCGTGTCGGCGGTAGCGGATTTCGCTGGCTTGTGCCTCCGAATGCTCAAATGGGAACCATCAAGGCACATCTGCTGCTCCAAGCTCGTAATTCAGGCGCTGCAGGTTCAAACAAACTATCCGAGTGCGCACGAAATGCCTGAGCCGAAACATAACCAAAACTGAAGTGGGCGACTGTGGCGCCTCCAAGTATATTTTTGTATTTGCCTTGCAACGTTTACGTTGTCTTTTCGCCGTCGTTTACATATGATAAAAGCGTGTTATCATGTTTGAGAAAAAACGTACTACCACATTCAAACATGCAACATAATTCGCATTTGTCAGCCTTCGGGATCCCTAGCGCGTCACGTAATTTGTAGTTGCGAGCCTCGGCCGTTTGGCTGTGGTGGTGATACCTGTATTTCTGTTATTCTTTTTTACTACCTTATAACAGCTCTGTTTTCAGTAAGAGTGGTCTTTTTGTAATCAGGAACTGGCATTCTATCGATGCAAACCCACTTCCTTTCTCTCTTTAGTGTCCCTTTAAGTTGCAGGTACAGTGACCTAGAAATACGATTTCTAGTTCTCTGTAGTTGCCGGTAATATTGTTCATTAGAGTGAAGGTGCTTGGAGCAGTGGAAAGCCCATCAAAAGAGTCGTCATATGAAAAACACACTTCGAGTCATTCATATCGTTGTCCTGCTTTCATGCGGTAGCAATAGGAGTTGAACAGTGTTGGCCATTATTGATTGATTGGTTCACAGGAAGGGAAAGGCGCAGTATCTGTCACACTTGTTTCTGTGGACACCTGAACCACGCCGTAAGGGAACGGAGGAAGGTGGGAGTGAAAGTGGATAGAGAGAAAGAGGAGCCGTAGTGGAGGGCTATGGAACTGGTTTCGAAGGCAGCGCCATGTAGGCACGCTGCGTTTTTGCTTACACCCCATGTCACTGCCGATCGCAGCGCCACCTTTGTTTACAAACATGACGCTTGTCTATACTGACCAGGGCCCAGAAATTTATCAGCACAGGCTTAGGACAAAAAAAGATATACACAAAGTGGCAAAAATATGCTGCTCATTGATATTAACTCCAAATCAGTGGTGGTGCTTCAGCACCTCAAAGTGGTAGGTTCACCCTTTGACTCTCAGATTTCCAGTTATGAAATGTGGAAGCAAGCATTCAGTTTGCTGCTAGTCTGTTCCAAATTGTTGCTCATGTCAGCTGGGGTTATGTTAAACATCTTCTGTATATATTTTGATTTTTTGTCCCGTCTTGTTAAAGATGCATATGTAGTCAGCAGAGCATTGAGCTAAAAACGAATCAAAATGAATATTTTTGTATGTCAGGAAAAGAAAACTGCAATTATTGAAAACGTTCGATCCTAAAAACTGCTCCAAATTATAATTAGGATGCTCCAAAGCTCATGCTTTACTGCTCCAAAGCTGCTCCAAAACGGCATTATTACTGCTCCCGGAGCTGCTCCAATATGCTCAAAACTGCTTCCACCCCTGTGCCAACAACGATGGCATAGCAATTTTTCGCATAATGGGGCTAGTAATGTTTTCACGTTAAAGTTCTGGGCATGTGCCTGGCAGATGGCAGGTGGCACGGCCGGGTGGGGTTATGTGTTGTCACGAGACCACATGACACGGCAGGAGCTACCAACTTGGGACTCTCCTGTAAGATAGGAGGGTGAAACGGGAATCAAACTTTGAAGCCCTTTTTTCTTCCTTCCTTCTCCAGTGCCTGTGTTGTGTTGTCACGTCCTTGTTTTCACGCTGTATTTTTATCCCCATTTTTTTTTTTTTTCAGTGTTCCAGAACGGGTATGCATAGATTTTCTGCGACGCGGTACCCTTAACGACATCGCGTCAAAGTCTTGTGAATTCGGCTGATGAAGCGATATATAGAAAAGAAAACCGATGCTGGCGCGATGCATTGGCCGGTGGTGCAGGTTGTCTCATTGGGGTCGAAGCGCATCAGTATGCGCACAGGAAATGTGCTTGAAAAGTGAAGGCAGGGCGAGTTTAAAAAAAAAAAATTAAGCAAAAGGAACACCGAATTCCTCCATCCAAGTAATTCATCAGCCAGTGAGGCATACCTACAATGAAGCTGGGCTCAACATTGCAGTTGGCCGTTTAGCCCCGGTTTGTAGGAAGCCCATTGCACGTGTAAACATTAGTTTCTCCCAGATGGCTGCAGCATCATCAATGTTTTCGTGTCTATGCAAAGGGGTACCTTAGTTTTATGTTTCAGGCCACTTTAGAAGAAATCGGCAGGAGCTGAAAAAAAAAAAACGCACAAGCGTCGGCAACTTCTGCAGTGATGCAGAAGTAGCGGCAACTCTTATCCCTGAAGGACTTTCAAACACGACCACTAGGTGGCTTTCAGTGATGCCCCTATAGGTCTTGAACACATCAATATGTATATTTGTAACAGGATTTTGCTACTACATTTTTTTTTGCTCATTGCAGTAATTTTCTCACAAATCTTGGGCAAGTGACCAACGTAAAGCACTACAGGAAGTTGTGCACCGGCCTTTCATGCCAGCATTTTGTTGGGATCGTCATCATCAGTAATGTCTTTTCTAAGCCCATGGCACTTATAAGTCTTACCATACCACTTTTTTATGTCTAACGTAACCTCAGTAGAGCATGTGCAGCAACGCTATCCTGGTAGGCCTAAAAAGGAGTGCAGGAAAACACTAATTGGTCGAATTGCAGCATTAGGAGTCATTACAAAAACATTGCATGATTCACCATTATGAGGTCATAACATAGCTCGAACATCAATATAAAGCTTAATTAAGCAAAAGAAATGGAGTATGCTTAAAAGACAATTGGGCTGTCAAATTATGGAGTCAAACCTCTGACTCTTAGGTCTCGCGTTAGACAAGTCATCCCTACGCCACCAAGGCATGGTCTTTCGACTGTGTTGAAAAGCACTACGCGATGGCAACTGGCATGTAGACGTCTGCAAAAGGGGATACCAGAGGACCACGAAGAGTAAAGCATTACTGTACGTGGACCACCCGTGGTAGTCGCCTGTGACCAGCAAATACCTAATTCAACTTTTTTCTCTCACTTGTTTTGGTTTTTGAAAGCTGAGCAGTGGCTAAGGCATTAAAGTTGCACGTAGACCAGGTGAGGGATGAAAAACCTCCGATATAATCACTCCTTTGTCGTTTTGATTCGCTATAATGCCAAAGCTAGCCTGCCTTTAGAGCCAAAATTACAGTGAGTAAAGAAGCAGCAATTTATCAATTTTTAAGGCGAAAGCCCTTCTAGGTTCATGGAACGAAATTCCATGCGCGAGGGTTGCATGTGAGATGTTACTCTTCGCCAGGTAATGCATGCGTGACACGAACGCTCCGTGTGTGCTACCTCAGATGTATGCTGCTGGGCGCCCCACCCCGGCAGCTTGTGCATTGTGTCACGCACGCAATCCGTTTGCAATAGGACGTGCACACGGTTATATATATACACCCTTGTGACTATATTGTAAACAATTGCAGTGGCCGCTTGCACGCAGTCATTTGTAGACAGTGCTCGTACACTTGCGCACAAATGACGTGAACTCATTTGTATTTTGTAAATAATGTACAAAGCTCCCCCTGTCCTTTCTTGCTAGCGATGTACTTCTAGCTAGCTGTACTTCTTTCGCTATCCTCTCCCTATCCCCTTTTCTTTCCCGCCGGGACAGCTTGGGTGTTTCAGATATTAGATAGCAGTTGCCACGACCGGTAACATTCTTTTCCTTCCTTTTTGGCTATTCAATAAACTACTACCACCAGATGTGTATGGGACCTGTGCGTCGGATCAGTGCATGGGATTTGTCCATGGAATCTGCGTGCCGATATGTCACTTGTCAGTCACCCTGATGACGTCATCAGAAAAATAAAAATCTTGTCTCCACCGGGAATCAATCCTCCATCCCTCAGATCCCTAGCCGAGCGCTTTAGCCAACTGTGCCATGCCCGGGTTTGTGAAACGCACATCATAATTCTCCTTGTCTACCGTGAGGATGATAGTAGCAATGACACTGACACTGCAATTAGTGATAATGACAATGATGACACTAGCAATGATAATGATGGCTCATTTAATTGGATAGTGATAATGAAAGCAAAAGTGATGCACTGTGTGCAGCAGCAATACTCGGGCTTTTGCATTTCTGCAGTATAGGTTCCACAGTGCTCTCCTAATTTTTTTCATCCCTTACATGACCTTGATGACATAGCCATTGCTCGGCCGCTGAAACCGAAGTGGTAATGGTTTTTCAAAGAGTGTCTTCCCTTGTCTGGTGTGTTGCAGCTGCCGGAAAACTCAGTCTGCATTGGACAACTGCATGCTTGACCAGCTGGGCATTGAGCGCCCATACCTAGGCTACTTTTCAGTGCCTCGCATTCACCACACGGAGCGGCCAAAACCGGAGAAGGGCTACCGGGACAACTACCCTCAGACGCCCAAGCTGGAAGACGACTTCCCAAGGCTGCCAGCGAAGCATGGCGCGCGTTCCGTGTTCAATTAGCAACTCTTGTATGGCACGCCACAGTGTCCACATAGAGTAACTCCTTTGCCATGTTACCAGTGAGTAGCTGTAGAGAGTAAGACTATAAATTTTTTCCGGTTGAAAGTAAGTATTCTTGTGTGATTATTTTCTCAAAAATGCAGCAAGAAAGTTTTTTTATTATTATTAATGGGCAATATATTTGCTGAGGCACATTTAAGTCCGATTAATTATCTCCGTTAACTCCGAGCTCTTTGCAAGCCAGCAATGTTACATGGCTTGTTTCAGCTCCAATAAGCCGAATCCTGTTTGACACGTAGTCACTTTTCAAGGCTCTTTCGAGATTTTTAGTTAAATTTAAGGAGCAGCTGATGCTGGCCTCACGGTTGGAAAGAAGTGATGAAATTGAAACATTTTATAGAAAGATAAAAACTTTGCTGGAAAACCTGCGAGATATAACTTTTGTTTTGATCAATTTGTCTTGATTAGTGAAGTTGTGTTATCACGTTCAATGCCAGTGTGTGCTGGAGGAGGGGAAACTGATAATTTACCTTAGTGCTCGTTATCACATGATCTGTAAATTATTACCTGGCTGTTTTTAAAAATCGAAGGTGTTTTTATTTTGTTTGTCACAACTCATCTGCTACAACTTTTGAAATTACTAGCGCATTGGCGCTTGCCAGAGTAACCACTCGGGATAGAGTGGGAACAAGTCAAGGATTGCATTTGAAGGGTGCCTAAAATAGTGTCTTCGGCTGAAGCGCACTGCGTCAAACAGGACACGAGTAGGACTCTATGTGCTGCAGCTAAATATGCGAAATGCTCACCGAGTCCCATCACTCTTACTGTCTCCTGTTCTCCGGTGCCTTCGAGACCTTTGACGATTTCAAAGGTCGTCCCATATTCGTAATGGTATGTAGCGAGCGGTTAACAAGGAACAGCGACACATGCTCGCGAAATGTTGTGATAATGACAGTGTATATTTAACGGGCACCACGCCACGGCATTATACTTGCCCGTTTATATGCACACATTGCATGATGCACACATTGTAAAGCTTCAGCTATGCATGGGTCATTGGCTGGTGGCTGCGTGAGTGTCGCGCGCATTGCAATTGCTAGCATACCCCAACATTTCTTTAAATTACACCAACTTGAGATTTTTTTTTTTTTTTTTTTTTTTTTTTTGAAGCTTGATATCGGCTTTTGTAGAGTGAAATACATCTGTGTCTTCAGCGTCGTCTGCCCACAGCGTCTACTAGCACACACTGCACTGTCAGCCTGCACGGTGGCGTGGTGTCACATGCTCGTGTTGTGCTAGTGCCAGTCGAATGTAGCGCACTGCACAAGTGATAGCCAGCCAAGCATGTGGCGACACATGGGTGTACATAAGACTCCACAAGTGCCATCAGTCAAAGACACCGTAACATTAAATTAAAGAAATAGACGGCTTGAAAGACAAAGGTACAGGGCACGATGAACACTACAGTAAAGAATATGAGAAAGTTTAGCAATATTGATATGTGTGCAAGTTCGTACTATAATTGCTTAGAAAAATGGCGTAAAAAGCAGGAGCTTCCTTGAGAAATAGAGCTTACTTGCCGTAAGCAGTGCGAGCAGCATATACATTGATAATTTATGCGCACGCCTATGCTGTGTATTCCTCAGATTCTGTGGCACACTAACAGTCACAACAAAATGCCTTCGGCCTCGTATTTCAATGCCATTCACACATTATGTAGTATCATGTCACTCCACATAGTGCTGTAATGCCATTCCATGTTTCGTTATGACCTTGGCACAAGTCGATAGACATTTGAAGTATGTATGTAGTATACAGGTTGTCCCACATAACTTGAGCCATGGTTTTGAAATTGAAAGTCACTTCGTATGTGCATAGAACCAGATGCGTAATGTTGACACCAGCCTAGAGTTACACAAGTTATTTTTTATTTTTCTCTGATTAAGTATGTTTGATAGCTCAGTTATCTGAGTATTGACTTCACACCCAAGTACAAATGCAGAATTGTAGAAAATTGTTTTTGACACATTATACCTCACAGGATTTTCTTTTCTATGCTCTAAAAAAAGCCCGCAAAATATTTTTTTTAAATGCCATGTGACAGGGCACTTGCACACCGCTATTGTGCTGCTCAAATGCGCAGTGGATGAACAAGGTCGGATGCAATGTGACAGGTGATGTAGAAGTGAAGAGACATACTGCCAGTTGTAGGTATCTGGGCCTCGGCTTCGTGTCACATGACTGAAGAAATGTGCATTGCTGGCTGAGTGTCGTGGAAGCGATAAAGCGTATGAGACTGCGAAAGAAAAAAAAACTGCTTTTTTGAATTTGCTGCAGAGAAAAAAAGGCCCACAGCATGCATATGGGCTGTCATACAATGCAAGCTGTGGGCTGAGACACCTACTATCAGAGCAATACACTCTACAACTTTCTATATCATACTTGCAGTCTGTAGCCAATGTTTAATAGAAAAAGTTGAGTAATTAAACAGAATTAATCAGTTAACTATGAGGAGAATAAGAAATAGCCTCAATAACTCTGGGCTAGTACCAACATCATGCATCTTGTTTCGTTTGCATCCAAAGTGCCTTTCATTTTTAAAACCTTGGCTGAAGTTATAATGTGGGATACCCTGTATACGCGATGGTTAGATGGCATTCTCGAGGCATTGCAGATGAAGCTATGTGATGTTATGAAGATAGTGAGAGACCGGAAAGCGTGGCGTGACATGGTCCATAGGGTCACGAAGAGTCGGACACGACTGAACGCCTGAACTGAACTGAACCCTGTATACTCCTGGTAGCCTACATTGAACAGCATTCAGTTCTTTAAACATTATCTTCCCTAGTTACAACTTTCTTATAAACATCAGCTAGATCTTTTACTCATTACTGTGCCATTCCTTTCAAAACAATTTTGATGCAGTTCCATTTTAACTAAACGTGCGGCACTCTGATCTTATGAGTAAAATTACATATGGCAGCCTGAAAGTCGGTAACCAATGTTGGGGCATCGTCAGTATTAATGCGACAGTACTAGAAACCTCATCACTGAAAGAAAGGCGATACGTTTAGTCAAAATGCACTGATTCGTCGAGGCAGAGCTGACATCACAGTGTCATGTGGCATACCAAATTAGCTGATTGGTCGAGACAATAATGAACTGATCATGTGATGTCACCAGGTTGCCTTAACTAAATAATAAATACAATACTCAAATTAATCAAATAATAAATGGCTGTGAGCAGGATGAGACCCTACAGGGGCACAAACAGGTAAGCTTCGCTGCCATCACCAGAGCCGAACATCCCGCATATTAAACTGCTGGTCTCGTGCACTGCTTTGGACGTCGTCTTCACAAGCTTCCATCTGTTCAAACGCAAGAGCACACGGGCACTTGCTGTTGTATTCTCAACAGGTAATGGTAGTTGCGCGATCGTAAGTTTTTGTGGCATAATGTGACATTGATCCTGGGGGCATTGCCCCAGCTTTGAAAATAGTTACGTGAACAACCTGAAGGAATTCAGTAATTCCTTGTGTCATTACGGCATGGGTCCTTAATTCAGGCAAAATGCTTTGTAGCTGGCTTCAATACTGATAAGATCGCACTTCGCATACACTGCATAGACATCATTGATGCTTCACTGTTGTTAGCTATGTTAGCCATAAGGTGATGGTCAAAAGGTGTGAAGCTGATTCGTCATTCAGTTGGTATATTTGTGATATTGCACTTGGATTTGGTCAGAGGTATGTCCCCACACTGGAGAAATGAAGTGTTCAGTCTTCTTATCAGGTACATCTTCAATCCACTGTGTCAGCATGCTGTTGCTGCAGTGAGGAGTGCTGGCTCAACTAGCACAGTAAAAATCCACTTTGGCAAAACTTTGCTATTGTGTAGTTCATGATTCAGAAATGAGCTAGATTTTCATTAGGTGGCCATACGACTGATTACTTCCTCAATTCAGTGTCTGTGTTAATTTACCAGCAGAATTCACTGCTCTATTAAACTTCATTGGATTAATGACATAGCAGTTTGTTAATTGAACAGTAAGCTAATATGCATCTAGAATAGGTGACTGGTACTGAGCTGAACTTGCTTGCCCTTTAGAGTTTGAGAACAGATTACACAACTATAGCTGTAGCTAGCCCTCTTGCCTGTCATGGCTTTTAATGTCAATGTAGTCAAAGACGTGCTGTTAACTAGTTCCAGGGCGCAGCCACTTCTGAAACCCTTGACCGGAGAAGATGCAATAGACTCCCTAACTTCCTTAGTGCTGTTTTTCACAAAATTGTTCGCACATCACTTAAAGGGACAGAACGCTGACCAAAATATGTGATGGGATTATGGTGGAAACAAAAAGATCTTGCTTTGTATGGTATAGATCGAGCACTACAATACCCAAGAAATGAGGGTTTATAATTTTAATTTGGCTCTGAAAGCTGCATGAAAGGGACGATGTAATCATTACTGTGGTAACCCCCATGACCACCTCTTGGGGAAAATGCCACTGGTTTTCATAAGTTCACAGTATTCTCTATTCTTTGAAGAGTGCTCGTATTGTTTTATTATATTCTGGACTTGCTCCGCTGCGCCCATAAACAAAAGGCAGCCCCCTTTAGTGTTGTCTATGACATGCTTTTAGTGTTTGTCACTAGATGACGCCACAGTGTTCTGAATTTTTTTTTTAAACCAGTGGCCATGACCCACTAAAACTTTTGCCGATGATGGATACGTTCCTATGCCTAACGTCCTTGGGTGTAGAAACTGAACTAAACACTACTGTGTACTAAAAATGTCTAATTACTGTCTAGTGGGTGAAATTATATTAGTTTTCAATACATCACTTTTGCCACTTTGCAGTTGTCATCGTGGTCGCTACTCATGGCTTTAAGCATCGGATTACATAAAGACAGGCGCATGCACTGATCTAAATATTCTCGGCAAAATTTGTCTACAGCACTTCTGGCAAAAGCGCTACTGTATCGACCACTCAAGACAGGTAACTTCACACCGTGCCGTAAACAAATTGGATGCTTAAAGGGCAGTGTCCTGTACCTTTAAAGCTCGCCTTGCATTAGCCCTTACGCTGTGCATCGCTTATTGCTTTAAACCCTTGCATACATGTTTAGCCTCAATGGGCTATATTTTCCTCCTCTGTGTCCACAAATTGTGTTTGGTCCGTTGGGAGGCTTTCCAGGTTGTTGTTTTTTCTCTCTTACCTACACAGTGGGTACTATCAGTTTCCTGTGTGTACGACCCACCATGATAGCTTTGGTGTTTGGCTGGTGAGCCCAAGTTATTGGAGTCAAATCCTAGCCATGCCACCACATTTTGATGGGGGCGAAACACAAAAACATCAGGGTGCTGTTCAATGTCAGTGTAAAGTAAAGAACACCAGTTGGTCGAAAGTCCATGTACTGTTGGCACCGAATGAAGCAAGAACACCAAACCACAGGAACAACAAAACAAGTATACATTGGTTAAAATGAGAGAATACTAGAACACTTGATACACATTTCAGTGGCATGAAAGCTGCTACATGCAAGTGTTGATGAATCCAGCCTGTATCTGCTGGATTCTGTTTTGCTGCTCCAAATCGCACCAAATGCAAAGAAATGGTGCAGTTGGCATGGAAACAGATACAATGCAGAGTGGTCCAGCAGTGAAAGTTTTTTTGAGCACACTGCAAAATCTATCTGCAAGAGAAAAGTACACAGGACTAATAATGCTCGACTTTGTGTCGCAAAGTTCACTACAACCAGAACACCTATTTGACAAGTACAGTGCACCAGTAAGAAAAAGGTGTGCAGAACACAGACCAGTTTAACTGTCTGGAATATGTGAATTCTAAGTACCGGTATTGTAAAACAACTGCATTCTAAGACTATAAAGGTTTGGTTTCGTTTGGTTTATGGGGTTTAACGTCCCAAAGCGACTCAGGGGTATGAGCGACGCCACAGTGGAGGGCTCCAGAAATTTTTACCATTTGGGATTTTTTTTAGCTTGCACTGACATCACACAGCACACTGGCGCCTAACTTTTCACCTCCAACAAAAAGTGGCCGCTGTGGCCGGGATTCGATCCCGCATCCTTGGGCACAGTAGTCTAGTGCCCTAACCACTGCACCACCACGGCAGGGCTATAAATAAAATTGTTAGTTTGTCTTTTGCTTACGGGACTAGCGTAGATGGTGCATTTTGCAGTCCACTGAAAAATTGAACAGACTTCTGAGGCCGAGGTTGCATGGTTGAGTTCTGGCGATGGCATCAAAATGTAAAAACGCCTGTGTGCAGTGCATGTTAAAAGAACGTCTGGCTGTCAGAATTAATTTAAACCTTTTCATTGGCTTCACTCTGTACCATACAAACTACAGGACAGCAGGGCAGCTTCAATATGTGCTACAGATTGGTTCAATGGTTGCTGCCAGGTTTCATAGCACTTCATGGAACTAATGTAACAAGCATAGTGTGTATGATGAAGGTAGTTACTTGTGCCCGAAAGTGAATGGTGAAGTTCGTTGGGGAATCCCTGAGTGATATTAATGACTTGAGGGAGCAGTGTTGGTTTGACAGATAACTCAGTGCCGTAAAAAATTGCAACTTGGTTGTTATTGATTGTTGGAAAGGACTTACCGAATTCTGAGACTTGTAGCATCTGGTTCATCTTGACACTTCTAGACCTGCTCTCTGTCATTTGTTTATTTCGAAATTACACTCAGAAATGTTGCATTTTGCTGCTACATCGATGCTTGCCGTCGTATTTAATTCACCGTTTTGCCTTTATTCGTTTGTCTCTTACATCCATATCACATCTGCTTTGTTGTTTGCCTTATGGACAGCCAACATCTCTTGACACAGATCAAACTTTGTTGGTACCAGGACTTTATTTAGATCCAGTGGGCGTTCTGACAGGTGATCTTGGAGGTCGATCACTTAACATAGTTGTGCACTTTGAATTAAAGATACAATGTCAGTGCTATGCACATAAACAGAATTGGAACAAATTTCTTATCTGTAAAAAAAGAATGCAATTAATGGAAATTGAAAACTCCACTCCAGGCACCAGTCACACCTTGAATGCATAAGCTTTTGCTATTATATAAACAAAGCACCTTTAATGATCACAAGCAAATATATTTCACATACTTGCAGGGAAGCAGATGTACTGCAATTAATGTTGCAATAGCAGTGGTGGATGGGCTATATGCGAACTACTGTGGTTCCTTCCAGGGAATTGATGCACATGAATGACCAGAAATAAAGTGCGCATTGGGATCTCACTAGTTACAGAATTGCTTAAGAAAAAAAAAAGGAACAGATTCTGAACCTTTCACTTTGAAGATATACCAAAATATGAATTACCTTTTTTTTCTTTTTTTTTTTTTCTTTTTGCAAAACACTATATTGCACCCGAGTCTGCCAACATGCACGCTGGGATGCCAAGATGCAAAATTTGTGTATGCATTTAATGCACTTCGAATATTGAAGATATAGATGTATATCTATACATCTGTATATCTGTATAGATCTGTATACAGATGTATATCTAGTAGAATACCACTAGAACGGACGTCACTTAAATGAAGCATTCAGTTGTATGGAATTTATTAAATCCCCTTCCCGAAGCTCTAGTGAACACTGCAAACGCCCTCCATCTTAATGAAATTCATTTATTGCTCATTTGAGTTCTACAGAAGTTTTCTGCAGCGTCATCCTGTGTCTCCCACGTCATATTGAGCCCCTCATCAAGCACAACTCACACATTTTTTGCATCTCTTTATGTTGCGAACAACATTTCTGTACTGCGTGACGAAAAGTGGTCGTCATTTTGGTTTAAACAGAATTGGCTTTGTTGTTAAGGACGAGTTGCACACACATAAAAGACAAACACAGAACGAGAATGATGGGAGAAGGAAAGAGCACAATGCACCAACTAGCTCAACAGGAAGTTGTACTAAACATAATTGCCTATCTAAACAAGCTTATAGCCAGCCAAATCCATAGCTGGCTTTACACGTTTAATTTTCTCCACAGACATAGCCAACTATAGCTAAAGCGTCAGCTCTACTAGGCCTTTTAGCTCCAAGAAAGGCATACGTATGCGTGCTGGCTAACCATGATCTGCTTGGAGAAAGTGAAGGACTTGGCTCCCCAGCTGACCATTGTGTTGGACAATATTCACGGGAGCTTGTACACAGTGACTGAGTTCCAAGACCACTGCAGTCCTAAGTTAAATAGTGCTGCAAAAGGTAGCTGCATTCTGCTCTTGCAAATGAGCCCAATGACAAACAAAATGGTCGAGATATAATTGGAAAGCCCAATGTTTCTTGGAGATAATGGCAACAAGCTTTCACGAACTTATTCAAATAGCGAACTTTCACTTTTAGCAAACTTTTTCGTAAGGTCCATTGAGGTTCGTTCAAGTGAAGTTTCACTCTATATATACTTCTTACTGTTACTTTCATGTTGGGAATAGGAATAGTCTCTTAATTAAGAAAATAACTTGAGCTTCTACACCTTATCAGTAGCAAGTGAACGTGTAGAATTTTACTTTGAGCACTATGATGAAGTTTTGGATGGAAACAAAATTTTATGCTCCAAGTAGGGATGGCAGAATAAATATTCAAAGCATAAATGGCAGGTAAGTCACCTACCTGGTTGTGCTTTCCACCCAGCTGTCTCTCCGGCAGTTTGGCTTTTGAGCCATTTCTCTAATGGCCGGAAGTACTTTCGAAGAGACTTTACCGACAACTGACAAGTACCAGCCAAAATCTGGAGGACATCTTGCCATGGCTTGCTTGCACCAAGCTTCGAGGTCTTTCTGTTGCAGGAGAAATATCACCCTCATATTTTAGAAAATTAGGTTAAGCAGAAGAGGCAGTTGGGCTAACTGGTAGGGTTTCATAAATAGCTAGCTCAAAGCAAAACAACTCTGCTGGCAGCAAGTTTTCATTGTGAACACAATGTGGTGGGATTTAGCTTATCGTCACCCAAAACTATGTCGCTTCTCCATAGTGAAATTACTTATTGGTCAGCTGAGAGATGACATCATCAGCGCCATGTGGTACCAAAGGTGCCAGTCACAAAGCACTGCCAAATTTGAAATTGCCAGTGATCCCCAAAATTTGGCATCACTGCCACATGTAGACAAAAAGGAGTTAAATATAAAGTTAGACCAGTAGGCACGTCACAGCAACCACCTCTGCCCAAGCAATTTCTGCAGCAACAGATTATTTCTCATCACTCCCTGTCATCTTAATGGAGGACAAAGAAGCTTATACACAAGGCATTTCCTCGCGCATTAGTTATATCACAATTAGTGCAATGGCAATAATAATGATGTCACTAAAACTGGGTCTAATTTCGTATGCAGCAAAGCATGTGGAGGAAAATAAGATTAGGAGAAAAGTGACATTGTACGACAGATAAATTACATTCGCTCAAGAGTGCATAGTATCCTCAAGTGATCACGAAGAGGCACCCTTATGATGGTTTTTCTGGTGTATTGGAGCATGAATTGTAGCCTCCCTCACACAGGTGCACCCTCTTATGTGCTTGTGGCATCAGCATTTCACTCTTTAAGTGTGATAAGTTTGATGTGATGTTGGCTCACCACCATAAATTTGTTAAGGTGAATGGAAAACTGAAAATCATTTCCTTCATTAAGGATGTAGTGAAGGACGTCCTTGAGATTTTACATTGTGAGAGAAAAGAAGAGTTAAGGGAAATGCAAATAACAATGCGTATTCATTGGCAGTTCAGTCAAAATCTTAAGTTCCCAAGGTATTGATTAGCATTAGCCGTTCATCTAATTTAGGTATTATTGGAACAGTTTTAGCATGTGCAGTATGGTTTAAAGGGAACATGAAACTGCATGACTGCCACACTTTGCAAAACACTGCCGAGAGAACTGGCGACAAATAATCGTGCAATGTGCATGCGCTGTAAGTGCAGCTGGCCATGTGATAGCACATTCCCTTTAACAATGGACCGTACTGTACCTTGTGGCAATATGTTTCTCATAGACTTTTGATATGTTGCACTTCGCTTACTTCAATGTGTCTTCAACTTTCTTCTTGCCATGGAGCTGACAGCCAGTAAGAGCCCATTACATGTTCTGTGCATCCAGCTTGCACATAAATTCAAGCATTGTGAAAAGTCAAAATGCTAGACACAAACTTCCTGAAACCAAAGCATCTGTGTACTGCTAAGAAAGGAATGTGCTTCTTCCCACCCACTTCACGGAAATGTGACAGAAGCACTTCGTCGGAATAAGTTGACGGGGACAATCTATGACATGAGCAAAAGGTTCAGGTCATATATTTACGACTCATGAGTATGAAATTAGGCCATCAAAGCAATCTGATTAGTAAGCGTTTTGTTTACTGTCTTGTCTTCACATAATACTTGAGCATGATGCAAAATCCTAATTAATAATTATTATTGCTCAGAAGACAAGAAAGTGAAGTCACAATTCATATTTTAGAGCGAAAGCCTTTTAGGCTCATAGGCTGCAGAAATATTCGCACAAACTGGCAAGAAAAAAAAGTGTCTCCACCGGGAATCGAATCACTATCCCTCCTATTCCCAGCTGAGCACGCAAACCACTAGGCCATGCCGGCCTCGTGAGAAGCCGATCGTAATTCTCATTGTCTAATGCGAGGATATAAGTAGCGATGACAACAACAATGCAGTCACTGATGATGATAATGATGATACTAGAGATGACAATGGCAGTTAATTTCGGTTGATAATGATGTAGCCATAACTGATGATGATGCTGATTATTATGATAGTAGGGATGACTATGCAGTTAGTGAAAACAGTCTTGAAAAGAGTAATGAGGTGATTTTTTGAGGTTACAGGTAATGGCATGCATGTACTGAAACATGTCGATAAGGTTATCTAACAAATTGTTCCTTTCTGATGGTTTGTGGCGAATGAAATTTTCAGTGGCACTTTAAAACTAATGAACTAATCTGTACGAAAAGTTTCAACAATTGATTTTTGCTTCAGTTACGCCACTGTTTACTGTTTTGCTTGTTGGTCAGTGAGGCATAGTGGCTTTTATGGAGGGTGGTGCGGTAACTTGGCAGTTTTGAATGCATCTTCTGAAGTGATGGCAGAATTCCAAAAGGCCATTTGCACCTTTTGCACAAAAATCGTAGTATTCGACCTAGAGCCATAGAACAGACATAATAAGACCTCACTTGCAATATTGCAAGTGATCAAGTGATTTTGCAACACCTTCAAGTAAACGAGCTATGAAATCCACATGTACAGAGCTAGTCAAAAGTTCCTAGGCCACAGGATCTGCTTTGCAGCAGTATACCCTGGCTCATACGATGCCAATAAAGCTATCAAGGCTCGCAGAGGTGAGGTTGATATGAGTACTTCTAAACCTACACAGGCATTTTTAACTTCTGGGGTGCCATAACTGCCCAACCATACTGCTCAAGAGCAGACTCTCTGGCCTTGAAACTTTTGAACAACAACCCTGTAACTCATTCATCCAGCTTTTATTTATGGCTGATGGAAAATGTGCTTATTCTCCTTTTTTTTGTCCACAGATGCTTAGTATCAAGAATTTAGGTTGCAACAAGGTCAAAATTTTGATTCATTCTATATACCTTTTCACAAGCCTCAGCGAAACCTCTCTCTCTCTCTGCTCTCTTTAACCGATGAAAATATTTCCTGGTAGAAAATTCTACATTGGGGTGAAAGAAATAAGAATAATGGAGCACAGTATTGCAGTAAACAAGATGTATGTTGCATGAACTTATTTCAGCCACACTGAGCGTACAGGAAGAACGCTAAGACTCTTTGCCTATATATGACGGATATTTTTTGCTTCTCGCAGATCCTCACATGTGACCTTCAGTTAATGTTTTTTTTTTGTTTGTTTTTTTTTCAGCCCGTTCAAATGATACCAAAAGGACTTTAATTGAACACATTCTTTTAAAAAATATCACCTCAACATACCTTTGACTATAACACAATGATGGATGTAGTTTTTCTTCATTGAAAAACAGCTTTATACAAAATGAGGATAGATGGAAATGAACAGAACAGCACTGATCTTAATTAGAATGTATCCCACATCAAGTTTCTGCAGGATAACATTTGCAACATATCTTTTGCCATGTTAAATGTAATCTGGTATATTATTGTGTAGTGAAGAATTCAGTTCACTACATTCATTTGTAGCCATTTGGATGAGGAAGGTTTGTTATAGAAATCTACATTCTGTATTGCACACTATTTGCGCATCAAAACCTGCTTGATTCAGTGGCAGTACTACCAGCGATGATTTTCATATTTTATGCTAATGCAAATTCTGCTGATGATGATTCTCGTCCTATGTAATGTTACAATACAAACACAAGAACCTTGTGTTCATTTCACTGAAAGATATGACTCCAGCAAATATGTCTGACCTCTACCTGCTGACAACTATGAAAGTATGAGACAAGAATGGAAGGATGTGATAGCGCCAACTTCAAGAGGTGTTGCATTTGATCTCTGTTGAGCAGACATGAAAGAAACAGTAGAAATTATATCAGATGGCAGAGCATTAAGTTAATAATAGAAATAATATTTTCACAGTTAGTGTAGCCAACAAGAACAAACATATATGTAACAGGCTTGATGCATCTACAAGTATTCCATTTGTATGGAGCAGTTTGGGTGAGAAGAACTGGTCGATACAACATACCATGATTTTATTGTCTACGAAGGGACAAATTCTGATTTATTTGTTGAGTGTGTTCTGAAATCTGTGAAATACAAAAGTAGGCATATTCAAGCATTTCATGGTTTGATTTGTTTGCCGTTTGTCTTTGCCCCTGGAGTTCAAAGCAGCATGTTGCAATGACAAGATGCTTCTCCTTCGGACTGTCCATACTGTGTCCTTCCATTTCGAACATGATATTTATTGATGTCTCCAAAAAATTAGAGGTATAGACAAAGAGCTTATAATTAGAGCTTTACTGTTCACATTTGCCATGGACAAGATAATAAGCCATCATTTCAAAAATGATTGCATGTTCAATTGCAGTAAAAGCTGTTTCAGGGTTGGTTTAGCCGTAAAGCATGCTCTCTAGTTTGAAATTCGCAAATTATGTACATGGGATGTGAATTTACAATAGCAAAAAAAGTTGTTCCAGTTGCCGTAATTCTTGGATAGAATGCCAAGGTGCTGGACACGTCTTTGTGCAGCTGATGCTAATCCAACGAAGCCCGTGGCCCCGTCTCTCTAAAGCCTGCAAACAATGTTTTTCATAAGTAACATTGAACATTGTTTTATATGTTGCAGCGCTGTTACATGTTACAGTGGAACATTATACTAATGGTAAAAATTAATAAATAACTTTTTTTTTTAGGTGGTGAAGATATGTTTAGCGTGCAGTATTTGAAATGTTATCTTAATGTTAAAGTTTATAAAATTCTAAAACATTACAAATATATGTTGAATGTTGAAATTATAACCGTAAAACAGCAATGGCAATATTTTAAAGCATCGTGTCTCATAACTTCCCTAATGTTTTTGCATTATTGATGTTTTTCAACTAGCAGAATTTTCCATTATGCAGCCTAAAGATTAGTTGGGAGACCGCATGTTACAGCCTTCATGGCCTACGCTACGAGCCATGCACTGTTAGAGTGGAGCATGGAAAAGTTACATATATTACATATTATGTAGTGCACGTCACCATTGTTGCCTGATTCTCCTTGCAGTGAGAATAGAAATTGGAAGTCCTAGCTGGCACAGCACAATTGGCACTAAGTCTGGTCTTGCAAGTTTGCTTCATGATTTTAGTGAAAATTGCGCATATGTTGGTTTTATGTTTATTTAGAAAGAGGTTATATGTTATCTCAAAGTTTTGCTGCAACATTGCACAAATGCTATGCAAAAGGACACAAAGAACAATATATTTGCACTTTACTGAAAGAAAGTAACATTTCGATGCTACAACACATTATATCAAACTATTGCTTATATCGAACTCGTAGAATATCTTCTTGAAAATCCCATGCAAAAGTATAGGATTTGTTGTCATATTTATCAAAATCATGTTCAAGGAAACATCCAATATATCAAATTGGGCATTGTGCCCCTGCAAGGTGCGCTTCTCCCAGCAGCAGCAGCAGCTGCAGTATTAAAAAGAAAAAGAAGAGTGGTTTTTATTCAAATAAACAAAAATGGAAGTAAAAAAATGTTTGCCAGCCCCGCTATCTGCTATCTAATCATCAGAAGCACCTGAACTGGGGCGGCGGAAGTAACAAACAGTAAGAGGGAGAGGAAATCAGAGGTGAGTGACAGGAAGAAAAGACAGGACAGGTAAAAATAAAAGGTATGTACACAGTTACATGGGAGCAGTGCGCCCCGGTTTTCGAAACCTAGCAATAGGTGATGATCGGCGCGCGGGTGTTTGCGACTCGCGGATCGCCATATAGCCATGGCGAGCGGCGGGCTTCCAGTATGACAGAAAACCGATTCTGTAATTCTTTTTCACTGGTGCGTGCTTGCTGGTCGATGTTTTTCAGCGAAAACCGCAAAGTACACAACCGATGTACAGACCTTTTCAGAAAATGATCGTGGTCGCTAACATATTGCTAACATATAGGGCTGTGCGTGTAGCAAGAAGGGCACTGTTGCACAGGGAAAGCTGATGATTACCTCCCCCAAACCCACCCCGCAACACTCGTCAGACCGGTTTCGCCGAGGTTCCCTGGGTGCCGCCACATAGCTCACTGGTTCGAGAAAATAATTCGGCTGTTATGTTTGTAGGTACCATATATATATTTATTGGCATATAATTTGCACCCTCTGAAAAAGACAGTTTTTGCCCCCCAAAATTGCGGATAAATTGCCCCAGTGTATAAGACAATAGTACAGTGGGAAGCTGGGCGAGTTGAATCTTATCGATCATAAGACAAGTCTGTTCATTAGGTAAGTGCTATAAAAGCATGCTGAGAATCCCTCCGTTACAGAGTGTGCCTAAAATTCACACGCTCCACTGCAGTGGTGGAGTGGTTAAAGCGTTTGACTGCTGTGCCCAAGTATGCAGGATCGAATCCCGGCCGCAGCGGCCACTTTTCGATGCAGGCAAAGAGCAAGGCGCCCTTGAAATATTCGGAGCCTTCCACTATGGTGTCTCTCATTAGTCTGAGTCACTTTAGGGCGTGAAAATCTAAAACCAAGCCAAACCAAGCCAAAGCCCTTTTCAAAGACATGCCATTTATTCCTGGCAGATCCCCAGTAACCATGCTCCCTCATTTTAAATGCTTGGTAACGCATATCATATAAGACGGCACGTTTTTTTTTTCCGATATCGGTGGCAGCCACTCAAATTATCACGCTTGGCCTCTTTAATGGGTTTAGAAAGTGCTGCTACATAAAGGTACATACTTCACATAATATACGCATAATCGTGTCAAATCTCGTTCCATATGAAATGCTGAACAGCTGATTATCTCGTGTATTCTGCGGGGACGGCGTGCGGCAGCTGCGAGAGCGCGTGACATATGCATCGTGCTTGCTTTTAAAGCACTGTTTACGACGACCTACTAAGCCTGACAACAGGTTTAACGGAGTGCAGTTAGTGCGGCATTGTTCTAACATGTTTTTTTTCTTAACAGAAACATCAGTATTTTATATCAAATTAGCACAGTCACCTCAAATTTCGCTTCATGAGGTGCTTAATTAGCTATCTCGTGCATTCTGCTAGGGCCTCATATACGGCAGCTGCAGAAGCACATGGCCAGCATCATTCTCTTCAGTGCTGCTGCGATGACCCACTAGGCTTTGCGAAACATACATGTATTAGTGTGCGCACTGTAATGAGAGCCATTGCTCTCTATCCCACATGGTGTGGCCATGTCAATCCAGTCCCCAGTTTCCCCTCATCCCAAAGAGGCTTGCGAGGCCTTTCTCCTTGGGTGCTCGACGATTGGGGCACAAGCGGCTCTTGCCCGCCATGCTCGCGAGACGGCTAGCACTCGGCTGCTGGACAAATGAAGCCAGCATGCACCATCTTCGCTGGCCACTCTTTGATTGGGTAAATGAAGTTTCACAAGCAAGTGCGACTTTGTTCCATTATGTTTTTTTAATAAATGCACAAAATTTCTGAGCTCAAATTTCGTGATTGTCATCACTGTCTGCTGTCCGAGGATCGTTTCAACAGCACACAAAACGCCAAAGACCCTTCTCAGCTATGCAACGCTATTGTTTCCTGTCAGATCCCGGAGTTCCAGCATTATGGCCATTTCACCCCCCCCCCCCCCCCACCACTTTTTTAGATCTTTAAATGCGAGTATCCCCAAGGGGCACAACGAGCTCGGCCTGAAGTCTGCCTTGCGTAGGCAAGCCAGTCAAAAACGCTTGGGCCGAACTTGCTGGATGACCCTGGATGAAGGTTGGTTTTGATGCTGGCCGACCAACGTTTCATGACGTCGGCTACATGCGGCCTACCAACTTAGCACCAATTTGCCGACGTAGGGCTGGGAAGTAGCTGGCACACAACGGAGATCGAATTTTGATTGTTAACTGGCCCTGGTTCATGTACCAAGGTTGACCCAATCGTAAGAACCACTCGCATTTAGACACTTGTCCAAGCATCAGCCAACAATGTCCTGATCATCGACAGCTAACTGCAGGTTATTTACTCTCTCAAGGTTGCAAGAGTGAGAAATGCGGAGACGGTAAAAAAAATTGATGAACTCACTTTCCTCCAATATCGAACAAGTCATGGACGCTGCAAGCAACTGGCTGCGTGTGGAAACTGCTTAATATTTCCCATGAAGCTTTGGCGCTTGCTCCAGTGTGAATGGCTGAAAAAAAAAAAAAAAAAGTGAACCACGCAGAAGAAATGTCTACATAATAAATATTCCCTCGAAGACATCAGTGTTGTGCACAGCCTCTATTTATACACATAATGAACTGCGGACGGTAATATTATCCAACTATATCACATTTCATACCATGCACACATTTTAAGCGTGATTTTTACGATTGCGTAAAGCCAGACAGGACAAGGCGAAAGAGCAGGCACACACGTGGATGCATCAACCCGTGTTCCCATTTTATCTAAGGCAGAATAGTGGTTGCTTTTATTTCATACACAGGGAAGCCCACTAAAGCTGTCACACAGGACACTTCATGTTGTGGCAAGAAAGGAATGCTCTCAAAACACAACGGGGCCATCAGTTAGATCGGCACCACTGCTACTGCATTGCGCTGTAAAAAGGGCTGCGATGGAACTTGCAATTTTGGACAACTTCTTTGACACTCCCGACAGTGTGAGCAAGACAAAGCACTTGACGAATCGGTGAAAGATTGTTGCTGCCGCTTAGCTTTCATGTCAAATGTATGAACAACCATGTTGCAGGGGTTGATGAAATAAAATCGCTGTGATGTAAACAGTTTCTCGCAGTGTTTTAGGGCCATTCAATAATTAAAATGTTCTTCCTCAAGGCTGAATTATGTGGCCACTGCATTTTTTCCTTTTACATGAATTCATTATTCTTGCGAAAAGCTGCATTTTGCTTTTCATGCAATACTAACACTAGCGCAGTGGCTACTTTTGTGGCACATTTATTCTTTCAAAGCGCTCCACTTTTCACCATGGTGTGGTACCATTGAACCTCCCGCATTTGGATAAGGCCGTCGTAAACCAGCATGCACTGGAGGGGCATTGACGCACAAAGCCAGCAAACGATTTAGTTTAGAATAGTGCTATGCACTGAAGATTGCTCCAAAAAGAAAAGCTGTACAGCAGTCTGTGCTGTCATTATTTTTTTTTCTTTTGAGATTACTGAAGCTCCACGCCCCCCCCCCCCTTCCCCCCCCCCCCCCCCCCCCCTGGTTTTCATATGTCCACTTTTCAAAATTTCCTAGGGAGAACCCTGTGCACACACTAAATTTACCGATGTTCACTGCACATTTTCGCCTACCAAGGAATTGCGAGGCTACACTTTCCAACTGAGGCAATGTCTTAGTAAAATGCTTCATTTGCTGAGACTAAACATTCAACAAAACATCCACAAAAGGCTTCTTCCATACCACTCCAACAGCAACGGCAAAACAGAGCTGCTCGATATTCCTCAGACAGTACCCTGCTAAGGGCCTAAAAGAACAACAGGGCCTTACACAGCCTTACACAGAAAAAATCAAAATGCAAAAGACACAGCATCATCAAATTATTTAAGCTGGATTGCAATGTCCACTACTTAAGCAAAAGTCACCCGCATCATCATCATCATCAGCCTGATTATACCCACTGCAGGGCGAAGGCCTCTCCCATATCTCTCCACTTAACCCGGTTCTGTGCTAGCTGCATCCACTTGACCCCTGCGAACTTCTTAATCTCATCCGCCCACCTAACTTTCTGCCGCCCCCTGCTACGCTTTCCTTCCCTTGGAATCCAGTTTGTTACCCTCAGCGACCATCGGTTATCCTCTCTTCGCACTACATGTCCTGCCCATGTCCATTTCTTCTTCTTAATTTCCACTAGAATGTCGTTAACTTGAGTTATTTCTCTGACCCACTCTGCACGCTTTCTATCTCTTAATGTTACCCCTACCATTTTTCGTTCCATAGCCCTCTGGGTTGTCCTCAACTTAAGTAGAACTCTCTTGGTTAGCCTCCACGTTTCAGCCCCATAGGTGAGTACAGGCAAGATGCAACTGTTGTATACTTTCCTCTTGAGCGATACCGGTAAGCTGCTAGTCATAATCTGCGAGTGCTTGCCAAATGCGCTCCATCCCAATCTTATTCTTCTTGTTATTTCCTTTTCATGATCCGGATCTGCGGTTACTACCTGTCCTAAGTAGATATATTCGCCTACTACTTCCAGTATTTCGCTACCTAATGTAAACTCCTGTTCCTTCCCGAGGCTGTTGAACATTACCTTAGTCTTCTGCATATTGATTTTCAAGCCTACCTTTCTACTTTTCCTGTCTAGGTCATCAACCATTATTTGCAGTTCATCTCCCGAGTTGCTTAGCAAGGCAATGTCATCAGCAAATCGCAGATTACTGAGGTATTCTCCATCTACCTTTATCCCTCACTGCTCCCATTCCAAGTCTCTGAATACTTCCTCTAAACAAGCTGTGAGTAGTACTGGGGAGATTGTGTCTCCTTGCCTAACACCTTTCTTTATGGGAATTTTGTTGCTTTCTTTATGTAGAAGTATGGTTGCTGTGCAGCCACTATATATATCTTCCAGCACTTTCACGTACGGCTCGTCTACCCCCTGATTTCGCAATGCCTGCATCACCGCCGAGGTTTCAACTGAGTCAAATGCTTTTTCGTAATCAATGAATGCTATGTATAAGGGCTGGTTATATTCCGAGCATTTTTCTATCACCTGATTGATGGTATGGATATGATCGATAGTAGAGTACCGTTTCCGAAACCTTGCTTGATCCTTTGCTTGATTGCAGTCTAAGGTTGTCCTGATTCTATTAGCGATTACCTTAGTAAATACCTTATACGTAACAGACAGTAAGCTGATTGGTCTGTAATTTTTAAGGTCCTTAGAGTCCCCTTTCTTGTGAATGAGGATAATGTTTGCATTCTTCCATGCTTCCGGTACCGTCGATGACACCAGGCACTGCGTATACAGGGTGGCCAGTTTTTCTAGCACGATATCCCCCCCCGTCCTTCAGCAAATCTGTAGTTATCTGATCTTCTCCAGCTGATTTCCCCCTTTTCATAGTTTCTAGTGCTTTCTTGACCTCGTCCTTCGTCACTGGTGGAACGTCTGACTGTTTTTCCCTACGGCCAATCTCATTACGGTCCTGACTACTTTGGCTACTGTAGAGATCTGTATAGAACTCCTCGGCTACTTTGACTATCTTGTCCATATTAGTGATGACGTTGCCCGCCTTGTCCCTTATCGCATACATCTGGTTTTTGCCTATGCCCAATTTCTTCTTTACCGCTTTAAGGCTTCCCCCGTTCTTTACAGCATGCTCAATTTTCTCCATGTTATACTTCCTTATATCGGCCACCTTGCGCTTATTGATTAGCTTTGATATCTCGGCCAATTCGATCTGGTCTGTTGGATTGGAAGCTTTCATACTCTGCCGTTTCTTAATCAAATCTTTCGTCTCCTTAGACAGCTTACCGGTATCCTCTCTAACTATCCTACCGCCTACTTCTACCGCGCACTCAGTAATGATATCTCTGAAATTATTGTTCCTTGCCTCTAAGGTAATGTCGCCATCCTCAGTTAGAGCTGAATACCTATTCTGTAGCGAGATCCTGAACTCTTCTGCCCTCCCCCTCACCGCTAATTCGTTGATGGGTTTCTTTCTTACTAATCTATTGCGTTCCGCATCACTGGCGACTATTAACAGCAAACACAGGTAGGGCTTGGACATCAATGAAGGCTGGCTTATCAGCCATGACTGCAATCCCTACTCTCTGCATTACAAGACCTTAAATTCCACAGATTGAGAAGAAAGAACCTATTAATAATTTCACAGGTTCAGAACAATGAACCTTGGAACTTTTGCAGGAGCCAAAATATGGAATGAATTGCAAATTGAGGTAAAAGCAGCCAGAAAATCAGGCTCCTGAATATCTTGCTTCATGAATTTCACCTTCGTTACCTAGTCTCAAACTTTTATTTACAAGACTGCTATATCCGTATGGTTTTAACTCTTGTTAGATACAATGCACCTAATCTTGCAGGTTCTTTACATTTCGCTTGCGCATTATTATATGTATTTTTTGTAAATGTGTACTCTTATAGAGGTAGTGTTGTGTGCATCATCCTTACCCTTCAACGGCTGAACCTGCAGGTAATATTTGTATCTGGACCGATCACTATCTTTCCGACCTCTTAATCCGATAGTGTTTGAATACATTGTTTATAGCAGAAATTCATTATAACAAAATTATACTTCAAAATGCTTCTTACATTATATTCGGAACTGTTAATGTGATCGTTTTCGTTTTCTTTTTTTTCAATCCCTTCCCCTTCAAGGTAGCTAAAAGGCCTTCGCCACCAAGCTCACAAGCCTCTAGGCAAAGCCAGCATTTCAATGCGCCTTGGGCAAGCACACAGCATACAACAGCAACTATGGCTATGGATATCAGCACATGTTGCAAAAGAAAAGGCACTGGCAGAGCTTAGCGGGGAAAGAAAACAAAGAACAGGAATCGGGTACAGTATGGGCTGCTGGAAACAGAGTAGCAATGGCACAGCGGTGATGGCAGTTGGTGCTGCTGCATGCAAGGCTGCGTGCTCTAAAGTAACAGAAGTTTTGGTTTCCCTCAGTTGTGGTGCATGCATCTTAAACAATGCACCTTTAAAATAGCATCAACTCATCCGTTTCTTCCATATTTTATTGTGCCCTTTACATTTTCTTGGCGCGCATTATAACCTTCATAAGATCTATTTTTCTTCCAAGTCCTCAAGCTTCCCCCTCACGTTGCATGCGTGTAAATAAGATCAAACTCATGCTTGCATCCATAACAACAATGCAATAAAAATAAAAATAATGTGGTTGCTGGCACATAACTTCATGAAAAATGCTTGCATCCAAAATTCTTTGTGTATTCACAGAAAACTAGTGGATTTAGCTAAGCCTTTTCATTAGTATTAAAATTCACAGGGTACCTTAGCATGCTCTAGCTGGTGCCTGCAAATAGCCCTATTCATTAGTCACCCACACAGTTGTCCACTATTTTGATGCATAGATGAAATAGCCTGCATTCTGCAAAGCTCTCTTCTCTGACCTATTCATATGCGACAGACACATCCAAAAACGGCCACTACCTATCTGGTTGCTCAAGTAGACGTCCATGAGCGCGTACTGGGGAAGGCACCTAATGCACGCAGACTGAACTGATGCATCAGAGCTAACGTACACGGTCACAAATACAATTTCCTGCATTCAACTTCCAAGTAAATACAAGGCATGTTCAGAAACATTGTCCCCCAAGTTTAAACCGGCTTATTAAGGGGAACATGATTTCAGTATTTTTTTTTTTTGCCTTGATTCGCAACAGCTTGCTGGAAATAATATTGCGATTAATCGTACCAAATATCACAGGCATATCTCAAGAATTTTTTTATTATTATATATTGCTTTCTTGGTTCTTGCAAAAAGCCTGCAGAGTTAAAATGCAGCAGAAGGTTGGTGTAATATTCGTTGCGCATTTTTATTGGCATGCTACAGGCCAATATATAGTCGTAACTTTTATTTCCTACAAGTGGCACATTTCTGGTTTTCAAATTTTGTGAAGCAGTGGCAGAGGCAAGTCTAAACTCAGAAGACAATTCCATAAAAAAAAACTGAACAGTAATATGAATTTTTACAAAAAAAAAAAAAAAATATATATATATATATATATATATATATATATATATATATGTCTTGACCTGTAGTAAGGTACCAGGGGTGCCACAAAGAAAACAGTAAAAATAGGTAAAATACTGGAGAAGAATTCTTTTTCGTAAGACCTAATCAGAAAACTAGAATGGAGAAAAATGTCGATTCTGCAAGAAGCAAACTTCTCCAATATTAAGAGTCAATATTGGTCACATTGGTCACAAAACGATTCTTTTTAAAGTGCTTCCCAGGGGGGGAGGGGGCGGGGGGAGAATTTCAACAATAGACTTTCAGAACAGCATAGAATACAAGGCACAGGCACGCAAGTGAATACCACCTTCAAAAAATAAATTTTTGGCTATTTTTTGCTATTTCAAAGCTACATCCCACTTTGGGTAACAGAACAGCATGTTTGGAACTGTTCTCTCTATCAGACGCACATTGCTTGTCAATATAAACGTGACCAGTGGCAGTGCATTTTTACCACAAGCACATTTCTGCCACCGCATGTCGTAGAATGAGAGCAGCCAAAGGTGAAGTGTATCAGCGATGTCTTTGAGAAATGCAAATCATGCACTTTTCGGATGTTCGCTGATCTCGGGAAGCAGTCACATGAACGGCAGCCACAATGCCTTGCTCAATGACAGGCATGTGACTAAGGTGCTGGCTGCTATTTTAGACACCAGTTAAAATTGTCAAAGAATGGGTGAAATGCAGCGAAGCAATACAAAGACAGTACATGTCAGATTCGGTATAGCCTAAAAATATTGCACCTTGTAACTGAAAGAAAAGGATATGCTGAAACAATACACAAAATAAAAGAAACTGAGCCAACGACACCCACACCGCACTATTTCAAAGGGGGTCACTCTCACCATCCACCAATCCATCTGTTCGGTCCCACTGTGAAGCAAAACAGCTTGCATTTCTTTCCCAGGGGTAGCTGCTTCAGAAGGTGTATACAAGGTGTATGACGTTGCAGTTGATGTCTCACGTAAGGGCGCTTCTTTAGAGGTTAGAAAGGTCAATGGGCCCCTGCACAGAAAAACCGGCACAGAGAAAAATCTGCACTTGCAAGCACTGTGACGTACTGATCTACAGATATGCAGGCTCTCTGGGTCTTTCTTTATGCATTTGCATACTGCATGAGTCACCCAGATAAGTATGCTCGAAAGGCTGCACACAGCAAGAAAGTGAGACATGTTGCATATGTCTTAACATTAGCATGCACCTATGGGTATAAAATAGCACTTTTTAATGCAGAAACATTACCACATATATCCTTACATTTTGCCGGGGGTAGTTCTGAAGCCTCCTTCGAGCAACCAATTGAAAAAAATAACTCGCCGCCAGAGTGGGTTTCAAACTCGGGCTGAGACAAACAGATCTGCTTCACTGGCCACTCCGTTAGAGCACTGCACTACCTCGGTAGCCGGTTTCATCGCAACAAGATGCCTGCCTCTCTTGCTGCACTTCGGATGACGTCTTCATCTCCTCTGAAAAGTTATGCTAAAGGCCTTAATTAGATCTCCTTTATTCTAATAAAGGCCCAGAGCACCCGTTAATTATCTAGCTAAAAATGGCAATACATGGCAACGCAAAGCTGAACAAGCAAACCTTAGCAAGTAAACGAGTACTAAATTTCGCTTCTGCATGTATAACCATACTTATCAAAGTAAACCACCACTTTTTTTTTAAAGTAACAAAACTAAGCATCTCAAACTGATGTTTTCAAGTTTGTTTCTGCAGTCTCATTATTTATATTGCTTTTGTTTCTATATTTTTGAATGGATAGTTTTCAATCAGCCATGTTTGTTTAGACACTACCATAGATTCCTCATCAGAGACAGCTCTTTTTGCATCCACACCAGTGACGAAGCTGCCTGCAGATCTTGAAGTAAATAAAAGTATGGGAAAAAGAAAAAAAAAAGGTCTCATTCAGTATTTCCGTGTTCTTCTGCCAGTCATTAGCTCGCCCACATCTAAGAATAAATCATGTAACAAGTCACCTGCCATCCACTGCTGCACCCAACAGCAAACCTGCACCCGAGCATTAATACACTGTGCTGCTGTAGCCAGTAATGCATGCATACAAATCTATGTCCTGCGCGTGTTTGGATGAACTACATAAAAAAAAATCCTGTTGGCCAAGCCTAATGTAAAGGTGGCCTTTCGAGCACACCTCCCAGAAGAACACACTGTTCCCAAGGCATGCAGCATTCCCCTGCAACATATGAGTATAAACAACAGGTTTTCTCCTTGGTAGATTCCTCTATTCGTTGATCACCATTCACCGTCAGCCTGAGTACACCATTGGAAAGCAAGGCAAGGCCCTCTTACATCTCTTCAACTGACCCAGTCCTATAAGGTCAGTATTTCAGGCCTCTCCAACTGACCCAGTCCTATAAGGTCGATATATTTTGTTCCTCTTCAACTGACCCAGTTTTATAAGGTCAATTTACTTCGGACCTCTCTAATTGACCCAGTCCTATGAGGTCAATCATTTATGGTCCATTCCAAGTGGCAGCACTCCACGAAAATTCCCAGCCTTTTCATGAAAGTTGCCATCCCTTGCATGAAATTTGCTATCCCTTCCACAAAGTTGCAATTGTCTGGAGAACTGCTGGGTCCAAACACAAGCACAACATGGGGTGTAACACATGTACAGCCTCGTCCACTTCTAGCTAGAACACGGTCACTGCTTTCAAAGCGTCATTGTGTCTGATCCGGCCATGCAATAAAGCTATGTAGCAGGCCATTGAAGCAGCATGCCCGGGTCCCTCTGCGCTTGCATCACTTTGCATCGATATCTGCCTGCGCCGGACGCAGTGTTGCTTTGAAAGCAGTGATCGTGTTATAGCTAGAAGTGGTTGACCCTGTAATAGAAGCTACAGCAACGCAATGTGTATAGTGCATTGATGCATGTCACTACTGGATTTTCAGTAGCTGATGGCAGATGACCTGCATGTTATGCAATTCACTCCTGATGTGGGTAAGCTGGTGACTGGCTGATGAGCACAGAGGTGCCGAGGAGGATCTTCGTCTTGTTCACTCTCCTCAAGCTATAAGGAACTTGTTTCATCATGCTTTTACTGCAATATTTGCCTCTGCTTTTTATGCTCAGAGACTTTTAAGCATGAAATGCTTATAGAATCTGCTGTCGGTGCACTGGTGGGAGAATACGAAGGTGAACCTATACAAACGAACTAGCGTCACCTCCTGGTGCCTTCATGCTGCACTGGCACTGTGCATCGCACATGTCAAACGCCTTGCAAAAGGAACGGTACAGTATCTGTCACACCTTTCAGTGTGCACCTGAAGAGCGCTGTAAGGGAAGGGAGGAATAAGGTGGGAGTGAAAGAAAAATGGGTGCCATAGTGCTGGGCTCAAAGGAATTTCGACCACCTGGAAATTCTTAATGTGCACCGACATCGCCATCAGGGCACGCAGATACCTCTCCATTTCACCTCCACCTTTTCTTCAGGCTATTTTTAGGTGCAAAACTGAAAAGACAAAAATCTACTTCGATTCTCAGTGGACACCTCAAACCCGCCCGCCAAGAAAAAATGAACATAAATGCCCTACCACGGAGACGCAGAGTTTAACATGCTCAACCACGACCACTGTACGGGGAGTATAGGGATTCGAACCGACTGAACCGACTGCCACCGGCTGGATTTCGAGCAAAATGGTGGTCCAAAATTGCTCCATAGTGCTCCACTACAGCTGCCTCTCTTTCCACTTTCTCTCCCACCTTCCTTCCCTTACAGCATGGTTCAGGTGTCCACAGAAAAAAGTGACAGGTACTGTGCCTTTCCTTTCCTGTCAACCAATTATTATTGTCCTGCATTTATATAATATATATATATATATAAACTTGAACTAAGGGTTAAAAAATTAAACATTAGAGGTAGGCTAAAAAAACCAGAAAACCAGTTGCACACAGCTGCCTTGCTCACCAGGCAATTTGTTGTTTTACAGTTACTTAATTAGCTATAATTACGTTAACTTTTCTAATTTACTAAATATTGACTTTGGACCAGAAGTGTGAATTGAAAAGTTGGAGAGCACCATCAGAAACCGCCATTCCATTAATTGGGATAAAGAAAGTTTCACGCACTGTATCCGTTTTTTCCAGGCTCAAAAGAAAGCCCGCGAGATACAAATAAAATCACGTGATAAGCATTTGTACGCCACGATTGTGCTGCTCTCAGTCGTGATTTGAGCGAACGAAATCAGCTGCAGCCGTGACTCGACGGTCCCGTTGCACGGCAAGCTGACATATGTGGGTGATGGTTGGAGCGAGCTGGCTGGCGCAGGCGAAGAAACCCATAATACAGTAGGTCGTGAAGAAACCATTGCAAACATATTAACTGATTTATTTATAGGAAGGGAAAGGCGCGGTAACTGTCTCACTTGTGTTCTGTGGACACCGCAACCGCGCCGTAAGGGAAGGGAGGAAGAGGGGAGTGAAAGTGGAAAGAGAGAAAAAGGAGCCGTAGTGGAGGGCTACAGAGCAATTTCGACCACCTGGGGATCTTTAACGTGCGCTGACATCGCACAGCACACGACGCCTCTTCGTTTCGCCTCCATCGAAACGCAGCCGCCGAGGTCGGGTTCGAACCCGGGTACTCCGGCACAGTAGTCGGGCGTCTTACCACTGCACCACCCCGGCAGGGCGCAAGCATATTGGCCTGCCGCTGTAACGGGGATGAAGAGAGACAGCCGCGCAACTGATTTCGTTCACTCAGACCACGACTGTGAGCATCACAATCGTGGCGCGCGAATGCGCTTGTCACGTGGTTTTATTTGTATTTCGCGGGCTTTCTTATAAGCCCAGCTTTTTTTTTTCTTTTTTTTTTTGTTTACAGAAAAAGAAGGGCGCACCTGAACCGCGCTGTAGGTCCAGATGAGTTTGAGGAGGAGGAGGAGGAGGAGGAGGAAGAACATTTATTTCCGCCGAATATGGTGCAGCAGCCACCTACGTGTCGCACGCAGGCGTCCGGGGAGGCAGTCTGTCACACCGCGGCCAGAGGACACCCGGCCTCGTCTAGGAGAAGAGGTCTTCAGCCTCGGCCGCCAGGCGGACGGCGAATCGCTGTGTTTTTTCGTCGGAGCTTCTTAGCGTGGTCTCCCAATCATCGCTAGTTTTAATCGCGTTGCGCCCTGGGGCACGAACGCATCTCCATATTATATGATCTAATGTTGCCACGTGGCCGCAAAATTTACAAATTTCGGTTTCTGCACCGTCCCTCTTCCGCCCTCTGGCACCCGTCCAACTCCTCCACAGGGGCGAAAAGAAATTTCGAGCTTGGAGTCTTCTCCAGTCGTACGATTCCTTTTTACTCAGGGATCTAACCGGTGGCGGATATATCCTCCGGTCTTTCTTCAAGTTGTCGGTTACATCCCTAAAGGTACCTATACATTCTTTGGTTTTAGATGTTGTGGAGGCGTCCGCAGCACCCCGAGGTAGCGAGGAGCGGGCGAGCATGTGGGCAGCCTCGTTGCCGGCGAGACCGCGAGACCGGCGTGTGCTGGGGTCCAGATTATGGTCACGCTTTCGGCGAGAGACGACTCGTTCAGAAGTTTTGCAGCACGATTGCTGACTCTACCCTTGCTAAAATTTCTAACCGCCGCTTTGCTATCGCTGATGACGTGTTTCACGCCTGGTCGTGCAATGGCAATGGCTATTGCAATCTCCTCCGCCTCTACCGGCGGTAGATCTCGATTTCTTTCTATTCCTATGGCGATCCCAGTGTCCAATAGGGCGACCGAGGTTACGTCGCCTTCTTTCCCGATCGCTGCATCGGTGTAGGCGACCGATCCCGGCTGGAGTTTGTCCAATTTGTTAGCGATGTGCTTAGCTCTGCTTTTCCTCCTCCCCTCGTCGTGTACGGGGTGCATGTTCTTCGGTATGGGCGAGACGTATAGATGCTTTCTGATTTCTCGATCTATGCTTTCTCTGATACTTTCGCCTTCCCCGGGCGCTAGTAGGTTTACCCAATCGAGGATTTGCCTACCCGCCGCCGTTCCTGCGAGTCGCTCTCTCTGGGACAGCCTGACCGCCGCAGCCAGCTCTTTCCACTCATTATGCAACCCCATTTTCTCTAGAATGTCGTTAGAAGTAGTTATGGGGAGTCCTAGAGCGCACTTCGTGCATCTCCTAATTATGGTGTTTAATTTGTGTTCTTCGGTCTTGTTGATATTTAGGAATGGAGTCGCGTAGCACATTCTGCTCGTGACAAAAGCTTGTACGAGTCTGAGTCTACTAGCCTCCGTGAAATTTTCTTCAGTACGTGTATTTTTTTTTTTTTTTTTCTGTCTCGAGCCTAGAATCCTGTCCTAAGCAGCTCGCCTATATTACAGCGCCTAAAATGTGATTTGCAGGAAAGGAAAGGCGCAGTATCTGTCACACATTTTCTGTGGACGGGTGAACCGCACTCTATGGGTCGGGAAGAAGGAGGGGAAGGGTTCGAAGGGTGACTGTTCCTGGCCCTACAGGTAGCGGACGATGGCTGCTGCGACGCGCGTCTTTCTCTCCGTCTTCTTTTTCTTTCTTCTGTCCGCACGAGGCAGCGTAAGAATCAGTCAATCAATTAGTGGCTAGCCCCGCCGGGGTGGTGCAGTGGTGAGACGCCCGACTACTGTGCCGGAGTACCCGGGTTTGAACCCGACCTCGGCGGCTGCGTTTCGATGGAGGCGAAACGAAGAGGCGTCCGTGTGCTGTGCGATGTCAGCGCACGTTAAAGATCCCCAGGTGGTCGAAATTACTCCGTAGCCCTCCCCTCGGGCTCCTCTTTTTCTCCTCCCTTACGGCGCGGTTGAGGTGTCCACATAAAAACAAGTGAGACAGTTACCGCGCCTTTCCCTTCCTATAAATAAATCAATCAAGTGGCTCAGCTATAGTGTTCCTGTATATCATTCCCAGCATCTGCTAAGGGGGAATACAGAGCCGTCTCTATCGTCAACACTATGAAATGATCCGAGTTAATCGTAGACTAACTCAGTTTTTATAAATTTCGATACCAATAGAAGAATGACAAAGAAAAGTTTGCATTTTTTATAGGGTCTAAGCACTTTTGGCGGGACACGTGTTTTTCTTTCTTTGGACTAACTGGCTTCCAAGTAAAGCAACACGCATTATGCAGGAACACTACTCAGCTACAGAGACAGTAGCAGGCCCGTGCATTTTTTTTTTTTCCTTCCTTACGGTCACAACGACATATTTGACGTTCACTGGCATCGTGCAGCAGAGACCTCTCCGTTTCGCTTCCGTCGAAACGCAGCCCCGCTGTGGTGGTGCAGTGGTTAGGGCGCTCGACCACTGTGCCCAAGGATTCGGGATCGAATCCCGGCCGCGGCGGCCGCTTTTCGATGGAGGCGAAAAACAAAGGCGCCCATGTGTTGTGCGATGTCAGTGCACGTTAAAAAAAACTCGGTTGTCGAAATTTCCGGAGCCCAATTTCTCGAAACACAGCATATTTTCGTGGACACCATATTCGGTTTCCGCCCTCATAAATCAGCGCAGGATATTGTTCTGCAGCTCCACCACGACATCTTAGATCCTGTCGAATGTCCCCACGACGACAAGGTAGTCCTGGGCTTAGATCTTAAAGGCGCATTCGATAATGTCAAACACGAAGTAAAACTCGACCACCTCAGTCACAACTGTGGCCACAAAACCTTCAATTACATAAGACAATTTCTTACAGACCGCGCCAAGCCTACATATGCATACAAGATGCTGAACACAGGCCATACACCATCGGCTCGAGGGGAACACCTCAAAGCGCGATATTGTCTCCCCTCCTTTTCAGTTTGGCTATGCTTCATCTTTCCTTTAAATTGGCTTCTCTTCCAGAGATACATCACGCTCTTTACGCAGATATCACGATCTGGGCAACGCAAGGTAACCTGGGCCACATAGTCCTGCCCGTAAGCAGCGGCAACTGCATGTAGTCGACGATACGCGACCTACTGCGAACTCCAGTGCGCCCCAGCTAAATCTCAATTTGTACACGTACGCAAGCCCTCAGGACCGATCCGGAAGGCCAAAGAGATCCGCGTCCTTGGCTTCTTCACAAACCATCAACGCAAGGCTGACACCACACTGGCCAAACTTCGCAGTGGGAGAGCAGGTGGCCCGTGTGGTCCGCCGGGTGTCTCCAACAAGCGGGGCGGATTACGAAGGAAGGATACACTCCGGCAAGCCCATACTTTTGTAACGAGTAGAATCCTCTACTCGACCCCTACTTGTACCTGCGCAAACACGATGATGACCAATTAGAGGCCATCCACCGGAAAGTCATCAAGCAGGTTCTCGACTTCCGGTCTGCACTTCCAGGCTTCTGGCCTAATTGGCCTTGTGAATACCTTCCGGGAGCTTCGAGAAGCCTACTTAAGACCACGTACGTCCGGTCGCCGCCTCTTGGGCCGCGGCTACACATCAAATAAGAATACCACCTTGAGGAAACGGTGAGAGTGCTAGAACCCTAGAGAAACGCCCTCCGGGTCCGACCCATATTCCCCGCAACATGTCCAAAGAAGACCACAGCGGTCGCACCAGGCGCGCGCGGAAGCAAGAGCGACATGGTCACCAACAACACGTGTATTACGTTGACGTTGCCGGCGCCCACCACGGCCGGGAGTGGTATACAGCTACAGTCGTACACAACACACAGTTAACGGTCTAACTTTCAAAGCCTACAACACAACACACGCGAACGAGATTGTTATCACTCTGGCTCTCAGTATTCCCAAGTCGAAGCACGTCATCACCGACTCGCGAGGGGCCTGTCGGGACTCGGAACTATAGGCTGGGGTGGGCTCCCCCGCTTTCCCAACGTATACTGCAGTCTAGCTGCCGATACATAGACCCAACTCTGCATAACCTTATATGGGCACCCGCGGTCACCAGGGACTCAATGAAGCGAAGAGGTCGATCAGGCTGCCCGCGCACTCTCTCTCCAGGCTATCTCCCTGTCCTTGCAAGCCTACTCCTGTCAGACAATCTGGCCCTTACATTCAGACATCACCGATTACTACAAGGAGGAGCACAGGCGCTACCCGGCTTCTTGTGGGACTGGATCGCGCTGACGACCGCCTCATCATCAAAATTTTCACCAATACTATACTGTGCCTGGCGGTGCTTTCATTTCAACACATCCTTTTATGGCGCGTGCCAGTACTGTGGCGAGGTGGCTGACACTTTCCACATGGTCTGGGCGTGCCAGTCAAACCCATATATTACTCCCAACCCCAATCCAACTAGAGAGGACTGATAGGCGGCCCTGCTCGGCTGTCAAGACCTCAAGGCTCAAAAGGCCATAGTTGACGCAGTCGGCGTTGCTTACCAATGGGGCCCCGGAGTAGGAGTCACCTCTATGTAACTATTTAATCGTTGATTAATGCTTTAACCACCACCACCACTACGGCGTCCCTCATGGCCTGAGTTGCTTTGGGATGTTAAACCCTATAAACTAAACCAAATTGTAGCCGCCAGTGCTCGGGTTCGAACCGCCACCACAGCAGGACACCGGTATATTCTAGACATTGTACCTATGTCATGGAGGAGAGCCATGGACAACACAAAAACAAAATCAAGCGAACGAAGATGAAACAAATGTCAAATGCGTGTTAAAAATTTTGGAAGGGCTCAAAACAAGCTAACATATGGCTCTTTTGTCCGGCGAAAAATTCTAGCTATCCCTCCCGGGCACGAGCATCCCGCGAGCGAGTGTTCTTATTGTCCTAGAAGAGTCAATTAGATTCAAAACTCTGTCCGTGAACTTTTATTGTCTGAATTTGAACCAAGTAGCATTAACAAACAAGGATGTAGCGAAACAGCATTTTAAGCTTCTGGTTTCGGTTTCCACGCCGCCGCCGACTAAAAACGACCGTCACGCCGCCGCGTGTCAAAACCGTGCCTCAAGAGCGAAAGAAGCGTTTCCGCCACGTTTCCGCCGCTTTCTAGCGATGCCAGGTGGCGCCACTACTGCCCTTGGCATCATCATCGGCGGAAACCCTCACTCTGGCTTCTTTTACGGTTTTTACATATACATTTGTTATTCCATTCGCCTCGATCTCTTCACGGATGATACTGGTTTCGCTCGTCGAGCAGTTTGCATTCGTGACCATGATACTCCTAGCACTGCACTTGACCAACGCAGCGCTCGCGTAGTATGATGTAGCCTAAACTACATTTTTTCAGTGAGTGGTTTAGGTTTTCACACGTATAAGCACGATACGTGTATACTCCCTTTCATAAAATATGCAACACTTGTTGCAACTGTTCAAGAATATGAACGTAGGGTGCCACTTGATCCGCAGCATTATACGCCTCAAAGTTCGGTTCGAAGTGAGCTCAATGGCGAACCGGTGCCCCTCCGAGACCGATCGTTTCAGTGCATTTCCTTGCTTTGCCGTTGTCAGATGGGGAGGGGGACTGACACCCGGAGGTGCCGTGCCCCAGAGTCACACATAACTCATCAGCCCATCATCATCCATTCAACACCTCCGGCAAAGTCCCCCCCAGGGCCCTCCACGTTTCTGTTCTTCAAAATAAGCTTTCTGTCGCGCTGTCATATGGCAGCAAAGGGGACGCCCCAGAAACAGGGAAAATGGCGCTCGCTTGACTAGAGGCGATTAACGCTGCGGATCGTAGAGATGCGATCTGCAATCACATCTGCCTCATTCATGTTTTGATTCTGATTT
>JAJIZL010125134.1:0-23539 GCA_023969395.1 Amblyomma maculatum
GGCGGCACTCATCACTGCAGTTTGTTCACAGCCTCAGAAATGTCCTTTCAGAGCTTTCTTTGCGAAGAGCGAGAACCCTTCAGAAAACGGTATGCTCCTGGCTTGTAAGTGCGAAACAATAACGAGCTACTTTATTTAAACGCAAAAAAATGCACTGGCAAGGTGGCCGGCTCAGCGCAATAATGAGAAATTCTGCTACATTGGATTCATCTATTCGGCTGGATGCATTTCTCGCACAAAAAAATTAAAGAGCACTGCAGACTCTGCAATGGAATAAAGCAAAAGCACAGATGCTGCTGTTAGTTGCTTCTGGTTGCTTCATCCTTGACGTCAAATTAATTATCCTTTACCCATTTTAGTCTTTGGTACATTCAAACTGCACGCCAATCACTTCCTATGCCCTTTTTCGGCTTTACTTCCAGTTTCGTGACGTCACATTCTTGACGTCGCCTTAATTGACTAATTTAATTAAGTATTTTAGTATTTGATACATTCAAACATGGCGCCAAGCAACTTGGCTAATGAGACCATTTTCGCCTTTACTTTTGTATTTTTGCCTCTAGTTAATTGCCTAATTAACTTATAGGCCTACTTATTCTTTTGGAAACAACATTACGTCACCCTCTATCGATTGACACCACTCATTAAACTTTATCCTTTTTCAATTACTCACAACTGCTGCGGACCACTTTTACATTTTTTTGCCTCTAATTAATTACCTAATGAACTTATTGGCAAAATTATTTATTCGGACAGAACATTACGTCCCCCTCTATCGATTGACACCACTCATTAACCTCTACCACTTCTTGTTAGTCACAACCACTGCGGACACGATTTTGCGGACGCGGTCTGCGGGCAGAAATCTGTGAGAATAGGGAAATAATGCTTTCGCATTAAAAAACGCGCTACGCGATGCAACGCGAGATTGGATCCTCGTCACCGCTAGACTAGTCTAAATAGCCCCGCGTACGGTTGTCCACATTGTTACTGTTAAGTAGGTTAACCTTCTAATGTAGCCGCCCACCGGGTTGCTCACGGGGCAACCAACCCCGTATTGCGTATTTCTACATCCTCTTCAGAATGCCCTCCTCCCTCACTAGTCAATCTCTAGGTCTTTTCCACAGGCAGCCGCCTTACGGCCTTCCTCCTTTTCCTTACAAACGTAGGGTGATTTCCCTCTTTCTACTTTCCTAAATTATATTACAAATTCAATTCGAATCAACTGATTCATTTATTTGAAACTAATTCATGTGACTAAGGTCTTAAGCTAACGCTGCAGATGACAGGGAAGAAAGAAGGTCTGCATATCGGTCCACCATTTTAGCTTTCTCCGTGAAGCTGAAAGGACGGTTACCACTGCGTAGCGCGAGATTCAATGAGGATTCTTGAGGTATTCCAGCTTCGAAAAAATCTTTAGGCTGCCCTAATAAAGAAAAAAGGATTCGTCGTGCAGCCTGCGCTGCCACAGGAACAAAGAACGTAAAATATTTAAATATCAAGGAATTGGGTCCGGGCCAAATAAAAAATTTGGGAAGCAGTAAAAGGTGGTAAAATAAGAGAGTAAGAAGAGGTGGGTGCATCTCGTCAGCAAAATAAGCCAAAACGGAGCTCGGATCAGAGGTGTATCTTGCGCCCCCCAGTGCATATTTCTAAAATGACAGTTGCAACACGCATGTGTTTTTCGGAGCATTCTACACAAAAAAGCTGGTAAAGTAAAGGCTGTCCTTATTCTCGTGTGTGTTTTGTGTGTGTGGTTACAACGCAGCAACATGTTTTTCTTTTTTTTACGGAATTATAATCTTCTTTTCTGTACTGTCGCTTTTTGTGTGGATCACGGTATCATGTTTCTCGCATAATTTGTAGTCTTCATTGCTTGCACTGTTACTTTTTGTTTTCAGAACTTTGTTGTTGAATGTGAAGAGTCTAGCTCATTTTTACGTGAGTACACTGTTACTCGTTTGTTCCAGCATTCTAGCTGTGAACTATAGAAGAGACTATTTAATAAAAATATATATATATATCCCTGCAGACTGCAGTTAGTCAAGAACGATCGATAGATTAAAATAAGAAGCACTCTAATTTTACTTGCTACTTTTAATTTTGCAGTTATTACTTTTTAGAAAGAATTAGAAATGGTTTAGCTTTCTTTTAGTTTTCTTTTCTTGTGGCATAAAGTATTACAATCGCTCTGCTTTATGACAAAGAGAAACGATATTGCAGGACTGGCATTGTGCTGTTAGGTATTAGAACACTTCTTTTCCTTCAGGCTAGTTTTGCCTATTCTGCTAAAGTCTTGTACTACTACTGCTCGTATCTTGAGGTTTAGGGGAGGGGGCCGCGGTGGAGACAAATAAAAAAATAAATATATTTTTTACTATTTTCCATAGTTACATCAACGAACTAACTATGAAATCCCAGTGGCTAACGGCCCAGAGAGAGCTGTTAGCCATGGGGATTAGAATGGAAAACGAAAAGTTCTCACATGCTGAAGTTATGAGGACTTTTCTTCCTTGCTTCTTGCGTACTCAATCAAAGGGGCCATCTGTTAGTTTTCGTTCGTTGATCCACCATAAGGGAGCCGTAAATGTAACGATGATACTCAGACCCTAATGGAGCTGAGAAAATGATCGCCTAACATAGAGGAGCCATTCAGGAATTTTCAGAGCCGTACGACTACTTGGCATGACACTCCGTAAATTATCTGGATGTGGATTGCATATGGTTTACGTCTTATATAATAAACAAATTATTTATAGAAAAGGAAAAACGCAGTATCTGTCATCCCTTTTTCCGTGGACACCTGAACCGAGCTTTAAGGGAAAGGAGTAAGGTGGGAGAGAAAACATAAAGTAAGAAAGAGGCGCCATGTGAAAGATACGAAGTAATTTCTACTACCTGGGGATCTTACACTGACATCGCACAGCACACGGACGCTTATTCGTTTCGTCTCCATCGATGCTCAGCCGCCACCGGTCGGGATTGAACTTGGGTACATAGGCACAGTAGACAGGAGTCTTAACCACTTCGCCCTCGTGGAGGGGCAAATCAGTAGAGGAAGTTGGGCAAGGGTGGCTCTTCCTGGCCCTAATGGGGCTAAGACAGGTAGGTCCGCGCCGCTTGCGGCGGGGGCGAGCCTGCCACCGATTTTATCTGTTGTAGGCCGTCATTGCACCCGCCACTGCTTCGGAGGTGGACGACGGCTGTTGTTGCGGCGCACGTCTTTCTCTCCCTCTCCTTTTTCTCTTCTGCCCGCACGAGGCAGCGTGGGTGGCTCAGCACAGAGTCAGTAGCATGCAGACCCGTGCATTTTCTTTTCTCTCTTCCTACAGCCACAACAACAACAAATCAGTACTCGTGAAGAAGCCAGCGCAAAACACGGATGACAGACCGAAGGTAGGACACGTAGGACACCCACGAGGGCTTGTGCCCTCCCTTTTATCTTTCATCAGGTTTTTGTTGTCGTTCTTTTTTTTTGCGATGACTTCTTCATATTCATCATCATCATCAGCCTGACTATGCAGCATCAATTGTCCTGGCAGCTTGCTCGCCTTATATCAGTATTCATATTACCTGCTGCGGTGGCGTTGTCTAAAGCGACTCATGCAAAAAAAAAATTGAGAGGACATCGCCGAGCGCCGCTGCTGTCAACACTAGCGCTTCGTCCGAAGGCGCTGCAGTTTTCAAAAACGTATCCAGAAAGCGCAGAAAGCACCTCTGAAATACTTTTATCCGTATTCAAATGCTGGCACTTTTGTTTCTTGGAGATATGCCACCCTCTAGATGCAAGGTTTTACTATGTTTTACCAAGATACTTTGTTGGGCGAGTTGGTACTTATTCATTATTGATATAAACAGCGCGAACACGAAAACAAGGGACAAGAAACAAGAAAGCCACAGTACATGCGCTGACTGTGGCTTTCTTGTTTCTTTTCCCTTGTTTTCATATTCGCGCTGTTTATATCAATAATGAATTTACTATGTTTGGCGAAAAAAACAATGCATAATTAAAATTTATTAGTATCAAGCCAAACACATGGTACCGTAAACTACGCCACCGACAAAACTAGTGCTGGAACATTGTGCCGATACAATCCTGTAAGTAGGTTTTAATTTAATGCTTCTCGGGCCCTTATATATGTCATTCGGTCCGACAGGCTTCACCTTCTCCGTGTGCTTTCTTCACTTAAAGGAAAACTATTTAGTGAACACGCTACCGAACCGAGCATTTGGCCGTGTTTTGGCGAGGCCCCTAGTGCGCATGCGCGAGAAACGGAGAGGAGTAACAGGTGCGCTGCGCATGACTTCAGAGTTCACGGCCGCCACGGCCACGGCATACTCCACTGCCGACGCAGCGGAGACGTCCGAAAAAAAAGAGAAGAACGTCTTGCAAAGCGTAGACGACAGGATGCAGAGCAGCAGAGATTCCCGAGCAATGAGAAGAACGTCTTGTCAAGCGGAGACGTCAAGATGTATTGAGTAAAATGCGGCGCATAGCAGCAGCAAAGAGAGAATGAGCGTAAGAAGGCGAAGAGATCAGCAGAGACACCCGATCAGAGAGAGGAATCTTGCCAAACGGTGATGCTAAACAGCCGAACGTAATAGACGTCGCATAGCCTCCGGGATGGTGCCTATGGAAGAGTTCAGTCAACGGGAACCAGCAGAAGAGGATGTGAAGGCACGTCGTGTGACTGATCATTCCATTCGAGTTTCCGGAAGTGCATCTGCGACCCGCACATTTGAAGCAGACTGTTATACGGTTTGTTTGGACACATGTGTAGTGTGTGCGAGAGAATGAGGCACCAAATTGGCGTGAAAAAGGTGAGTAATCCAAGTATGACTTTGCGTTTGGAAACTACCAAATCGAAGTAGTGTTTAGTCAAAATTTAGAACGCTGCATGCTACTTCATAGATGACCGGGAAGTATTCGTCTCTGTCAAGCAAAATGAACAAAAGATGTGTATGCCCAATGTCTCTCAATGCTAAACATATATGACCGCAACAAGCTCAGCCAGGGAAACGTAGTATCTCTCGCTACGCCTATCCTGGTATAGTCGAGCGAAGTCATTACCATTTTTTTTTTTCAGAGCTTTTCTTCTTCATAACTCATTTCTCTGCTCCGGTGTCGCCTGCTCGCCTGCAGAGCAAACCTTGGCATCGAGACAATATGCTTCTTGTGCAGCAGAAGCTAAGTTCGATGTTTATCATTTGGAGGGAGCTACAAGGCAGTCCTGCATGTACTCGGTCCTCCCATTATATACACTGCTTCTACCATACACAATGCCAGGACATTGTATGTTCACGCAGCTTAGTGCCATCGCACACAACGCAAGCCTACCAACATCGCCGAAACGTTTCTATCCATCACTTCTTTTCCATTTCATTTCATCGCCGTCACTAGCAGCTACAGTGCTGGCGGCAGTGACTTACTCGGCGAACTTATCCGCGCCCTTATACGCGGATGCGGCCAGCTTAAGCAGTGCGTGTAGTCAGATAATTGATTAAGCATGGAGCACAAAGCAACGCTTGTTGCACTTCACGTGCTTGATCATCGCACGACAGCCTGGATGCTTCGCCCCGAATACCATACAAACATCTTTGATTTGAAACTACAGCCAAACCCCGCCGGGGTGGCGCAGTGGTTACGGCGCTCGGCTACTGTTCCCAAGGATGCGGGATCGAATCCCGGCCTCGGTGGCCGCTTTTCGGTGGAGGCGAAAAGCAAGGCGCCGTGTGCTGTGCGATGTCAGTGCACGTTAAAGAACCCCAGGCGGTCGAAATTTCCTGTCCTTCACTACGGCGTCTCTCATAGCCTGAGTCGCTTTGAGACGTTAAACCCCACGAACCAATCCAAACTACAGCCAACACTAAAAGACTCGTGTTGAACACTCGCGCTCGCGACCATAATAATAATTGGTTCACAGGAAGGGAAAGGCGCAGTATCAGTCACACTTGCTATATGGACACCTCAACCGCGCCGTATAAGAAGGGATGAATGTGGGAGTGAAAGTGGAAAGAGAGAAGGGAGAGCCGTAGTGGAGGGCTGCAGGGTAATTTCGACCACCTGGAGATCTTTAACGTGCGCTGACATCGCACAGCACACGGACGCCACTTCGTTTCGCCTCCATCGAAACGCAGCCGCCGTGGTCGGGTTCGAACCCGGGAACTCCGGACAGTAGTCGAGCGTCTTAAAACTGCACCACCCAGGCGGGGCAATAAGTGTTTTTTTTTCATGACTTCACCGTTACCTGCAGACTACGCCTTTAAACGATGCGTGTTATCAGCACTACTAGTATGAGTACAACTATCAATAATGCCATCAGTATTAAACAACTGATAACAGTCGAAATAGAGCACGGCCAGTGGCTAGATACAGGATAATCGGCAAGCGACAAGTGATATATTTTACGTTGAAACGCGCACTGACCAGCGCGGCATTACATCCATGTAAAACTAGAAGAAAAGAACAAACTCTGAGAGAATATGCCATAGTCACGTATTATTGCCACTGTGATCCAGTTGTAGAATGCCTTAATCGTAGGATTCCTTCATTAGCTTACCTGCACTTGGAAATATCAGAAAAACGAACTTAAGAATTCTACAGAGCGTCCAAGCTCAAGCTCTGCGAGCCTACCTGGAATTGCCGAAATGCGTATCTACAGCTGCTACAGTATTAATTGCCCAGGAGCATCCCATCGCTACCTACCTAACAATTGACGCCCTGAGGGCACATTTCCAAAACATCTTTCACGTCCCTTCTCATCATTTGTCCAGTCTTCCTATTACCAGGCCGCGTACATCATTTACAAAGACTGTTGATGCACTTCGGGCTATTCTGCCGTCCCAGTTTACACCCGCCTCTATACCGTCCTCTCCACTATGGAGCCTGCATCAACCCCGTGTACTGATTTCAATACCCGGCATCAAAACGAAGGTCGAGCTATCACCCACAGAACTAAAACAAGTCACTCTCAGATACTTCCATGAGCACCATGGAAGCCGCTTTCACGTCTACACCAACGGCTGTCATTGCCGTGAGTTCTTCAGGCTCCATGGTCATACCCGAAAGAAGTACAGAAATAAAAGTTAGAACAATTCACCAGACGTTTTCAACAGCCTCAGAGCTAACCGCTCTTCGTGTCGCAATTACGTATATAGGTCAGCAGAGCCCCCAGCAGTGATCTATTTTCACAGATTCGAACGCAACCCCCCAAGCCTTACAAGCGGCTCTTAGCAGTGCAGCCCATGAGTACTTCGTCGCGGAAATACGAGAACTTCATCACTATGCAATCAATAAAGGACATATCATCTACAATGGCTTCCAGGACACAGCGGCATAGCGGGCAATCTCCGTGCGGACGAGGTCGCGCGAACCGCCCACCAAGACGGCGATTGTGTGTTGATATCCTTTTCCAGGGCAGACACAGCGGGCAGGCTACGCGCACTTGCGAGGGGGCGCACAACTGCGAGGGGGCGCACACTCGCCTTGTGGAATTCTGGCCGGTTCGCGAACTCCCGTTTAAAATCCTTGGACCCTGATCTGAAACTCCGGCTTCCACCCGGCCTACCCCGACGAGAGGAAACTTTGCTGTGCCGCCTATGGGTTGGTGTAGAGTTCACAAACTCTTATTCGTTTATGATAGGTATGGGAAATTGCCCTGCATGTGCAACCTGCGGGTATGACCAGACTATAGGCCACATTTTTTGTTAGTGCCTCACATATAGTGCGGAAAGACATAAAGACATTGTGTCTGCCGTGAGCTGGGGCGTCTAGATGGACGCCCATTGGCTGAAATCAAAATTCGGGGTCCCTGGCTGTGGCGATCGTAGGCGGTGAAGGCCTGTCATGCACTGCTGCGCTTCATGAAAACCACGGGCTTGATAGATAGACTGTTATTTTCCTGTGATGTGACGTGATATGACTGTGAAGGGATGTGATGTGACGTGATATGGATATGATGTGACTATACTGACTCACCCCCTTCCTCCGGTGCAGAGAAGCAAAGCGGTTTTTTTACCAGTTGACCTCCGTGCCTCTCCTCCTCATCTTTCTCCTACCTTCCTCCTCCTCGAGACTTCGTCCGTATTCTTAGGAAATTATATAGCAAAATATCTTGTGCAAGTTTAAAAAGTCCGTTGTTCTACATGTGGCCGTTGAAAATTTTCAGCAAATTGCCCTAGTGATTTCCCTGGCACCTCACGAAATCTACAGGTTTCCAATAAAAGCGTGATCGATGTTCAAATTGGATTTAAAATTAGCTTTATTTGCCGAAAGCAACACAAATATATCGTGCGGATGGCGAAAGGCTAAAAGGTTCGAAAGCTTGACGACGAAACTCTTAGCCTCTTCACACTTGGTACAGCTTGCAGCAGCAGAAATACATTTTCTTCAGTTCAGATACGTATGTGGTTACAAAAGCACAAAAATGTTTCAACGTTTTTAAAATACAACTCAAGAAGTACAGCAAATACACAGTACAATGCAGCTATATAATACAAGTACACTTTGAGGGTTTTGTGAAATAAAAGAGTACATATATATATCCATGTAGAACCAAATAGAACTCTTGACAGAATCTGAGCCAAACCTGAAAAGTCGTCACAAACACACACACACACACACACATACTGATATTTTCTATTAATACTGTTGCGAAGAAGATCGGCAGTGGCGCGAGAGGAGTCCTCGCGCTAGGCCAGACATTAAATCATCGTTCATCCTGTCGCCATGTTGTGCCGTCCTCTTTGCTTGTCGCCACGTATAACAATACCAACAGGAAGAATCGAGTTGCATCTTTTTATTTATTTGCAAGTACTGTTAGCCCTTCCGGGCTGTTACAGGGTCGGAAATGTATATTTAAGCGGCACAACAAATTTTCAACTCTTTCTCAAAAGTTTCTAAATAACAAGTTTTTTCAAATACGCTTCAGTCAAGGTTGTTCCATTCAATGATTGTTTTAGGCAGAAACGAAAATTTAAATACATCAACTCTTGGCACATACGACCTCACTGCAAAGGAATGATTAGTGCGAGATGACAGTCTCCCGGGCGGCCGCTAGTACAAGCCGGAATCCAAATTGAGTTTATTGTTTTAAAGTTGATAAAAGAACTTGAGTCCAGCAATTTTTCTACGAAAGGTTTGTAGCCCAGCAAGTGAAATAAGCTCGGTTGCGGACTGTGTCCTTTGATAGCCAGAAAACACGAACCTCACTGCTAATCTCTGAATCAGTTCCAGCGTATCTATGAGATATTTCTGGTTTGGATCCCTTATTACAGTATAAGGGAAGTGTATCGCATGAAGAAAATGAAGTAGCAATATTAGAATGAGAGTTAGAACTACATGATAGCCATCTTGAGGTAACAGCGGGGAACGTGGACGGGAGCACAAGATCAGAAGACGATACGTAAAAAGATTGACTGTAAAAAGCCATGTAAAAAGATTGACTGGTATTTGTTGTTTGCTTGGCTCTAAATGTTATTTTAGGATGTTATTTGAAGAGAACAAGTATTTTAGATATGTTTGTTTAAATACTTTGAATGGGTGGCTTAAATCAACATCAAATCCATGTAGATTAAGCAGTTTAGCTATTTGGTAGATGTTCGGAACTTTTCAACCTTTGTTTTAGGGTTTCTAATCTAGTATCTGGCGGGAGTATGGTGGACGTCATCAGTATATAACATACTTTTTTTTGTATAAGAGGTGCATTAGCACTATATTGTACACTTTTCTTGTAGGCAGGATAATATGTTTGGAGGGAAGTGGCTGCTAAGTTCCTTATTGGACAGTATAATTTTTAGGATTTGATGTACGCGCTTCTACAGGCCTAATATTCCCTCATAATTACCTTTGGTGGTAGTACCCCGCACCAGCATGCCACAGAACAACTTTAGATAAAATAATGTATAATAAATTTACCTAAGCCGCAGTATCTGTCACACTTGTTCCTGTGAACACCTGAACCGCGTCGTAAGGGAAGGAAGTAAGGTGGGAATTAAAGGGGAAAGAGAGAAAGAGGAGCCGTAGTGGAGGGCTACGGAATAATTTCGACCACCTGGGGATCTTTAACGTGCGCTGACATCGCACAGCACACGGACGCCTCTTCGTTTCGCCTCCATCGGAATGCAGCCGCCTATGTTGGGCTCGAACCCGGGTACATCGGCACAGTAGTCGGGCGTCTTACCACTACACCACCACGGCGGGGCACGGCGTCCTCTCTCTCGATGCTGTCCGCTGAGATGACAGGGAAGGGGGAAGGAGGGGTCACCCATCTAGCTCAGTCAGTAGAGCATGAGACTCAATCGCAGGGTCGTGGGTTCGAGCCCCACATTGGGCGCCATTTTGTGGAGGTTCTCACAGGGCTCCGGCTCCGCTCTGTGAACTGAAGCACACTGCTAGCTCTGACCACAGCCGTGGCCGTGAAGAACGACACACCGAGGCACAGCCAGCGGGCCAAGCTGTTTATTAGGAACGCCCAATGTTCTTCCTCGCTGTGGTGGTGGTAGTGGTTATTTTATTTATATATAAGAGAAAGGAAAAGATGTTTGCCAGCCCCTGTATCTGCTATCTGCTATCTGAACTGGGGCGGTGAAAATAAAGGGATAGCGAGGAAGGGGTAGAGGAAATCAAAAAGGTGAGCGATAGGGAGAAAGGAAAGGGTAGGTAAAAATAAAAAGAAATATATACACTATGGTACAGTATACATTAGTTTGCTTGAGGCCCAGTCGCAAGTGTCTTAGGTCACTGAGCACTAGGCACATCGGGCGGGCCTCCGCACTAGCTCTGCGTCCATGGAAGTGTTTAAGACGCCCGGAGGTGCACACTTCACAGATCAATGACGGCCGACGGGGGGCGATCGACCGTTATCGTCCAGAATAGCACACGCAGAGCGTACGGTCACAGCGCACACTATCCGGCGAGGTGAAATTGGCGGGTCATCAAGCCCGCCTGTTCGATATATTCACACAGGTGTGTTCGCTCGCGGACGCGCGCACTGCCCGGCGGCCACAGGAGCACAGCTACGCTGTCCAGGATTACCCCCTGCGCTCAGTAAGCCGCCAGGCACTCACGTCGCGGTTCGGCTACTGCGCTCTGTAAGCCGCCAACAACTCACGTCGCGGTTAGCCGAACCGCGACGTGAGTGTCTGGTGGCTTACAGAGCGCAGGGGGTAACCCCGGATAGCATAGCTGTGCTCCTGTGGCCGTCGTTGCAGCATCCGCGCCTTCCGGTGTCGCGGCGTCGTCTCTCTCGATGCTGTCCGCTGAGATGAGAGCGGAGGGGAAAGGAGGGGCCTCCCTACGCGCTACGCCAGTTCTCTCGCCCCGCCCACTCCGCCAGAACTCCGAGGGAAGGACGTCAAGAGGAGAAAGATGACGGATCCCGGTGAAGAAAAGAGGGAGGGTATTTGCCGCGTCGTGCGGGCGAGGGGATTGTTGAATTCCCACAGTATGAAGAGTTCCGGGGAGAGCGGGTACTCCTGACGCACTCCCCGCGTAATCGGAAAGCTGCCGGCAATTTGGCCCTTTAGTACTAGCTAGGGTATGTGTAAAGGCGGCGTAGCAGCTGAACGAATTCGTCAGGAAAGCCAAATGAGAGGAGCACGGGGAACACGTAACCATGTTCAACGCAGTCGAAGGCCTTCGCCTGGTCCAAGGCAATGAAAGCTCCAGTGATCCGATTGGCACAGGCGTATTCGAAGACATCGCTCGTCAATGTCAGCGAAGCGATCGTCCAGGTACCGCACAAGAGGTAAGGTGATAAGAACGCATTCCACAGTTGTTGTTGTTGTTGTTGTGGCTGTAGGGAAAAGGAAAAGAAAATGCACGGGCCTGCTACTGGCTCTGTAGCTGAGCCATCTCCGCTACCTCGTGGAGACAGAAGAAAATAGAGAAGAAAGAAAAAATTTGGAGGACGCTAAGCTTCGCCTTCAAGAGTGGAACGCGATAGCGTTATTGCACCTCGTCGAGAAAACTTACTAAACGCAAGGGTGTTGGGGCATCCTCGCACCGGTACCCGCGCGGCCCGAAGGGGAGAAGCGAAGATAGTGATCTAAAGAAAGGAAAGACGCTTGATTCTACAACCTGTGAGGGTGCACGGCGAAACATCAGGGGCGAGTGGCGCGCCACGTGTCGGGGCAGCGCCGCACATTGCGAGGAGGGGTTCTTCTGTGTTTGCCGCAAGATGGCTCTGCATGTGCGCAGAGCGCAGAAGAAATGTAGCGGAAACGTACTTCGCTACTCGTGTAACTGCGACTTCTGTAACATGCTCATAATTACCGATAGTATGACGTACTATGGCATGTTTCTAAGGCAACACCGCATTCACTAGAAGAGCTTTTGTGCCGCTTTCAAGCATCGAACTCCTGGCTGAGTGGTAGCGTCTCCGTCTCACACTCCGGAGACCCTGTTTCGATTCCCACCCAGCCCATCTTGGAACTTGCTTTTTATTTATGAAGTGCATGTTTATTTATGAAGTGCATGCCGGGATTTATCGCTCACTGCACGCCGACGACACCGGCTTTTCTGCGACACGAGCTCCTTAACGCTGCCGCGTTAAAAGAAGAGGGAGAGTAAGACGCGCGCCTCAACAGCCATCGTCCACCACCTAAGTGATGGCGAGTGCAATGACGGCCTACAACAGGCAAAACTTCTGTGGCAGGCTAGCGCCCGCCTCAAGCGGCCTTGACCTACTAGTCCCAGCCCCGTAGAGCCAGGAACAGCCACCCTTCACCCCATCCCACATTCCACCGAAACGAATGCGCTAACTTTAGCGATGGTAGCAGAAGACCAGTGATCCCCATGCATATATATGTGCCCATATGCATGATGATCATAATAATGGGAAGTCCAGGCATTTGAGACTCATTTGATTTGTAAGGTAATTTTGAGGTATCATAAAATATTGTTATATCCGTGTTGATGGGAACGGCCGAAGCTTCCGATTTTGACGGCTGAAAAAAGTGCTGAAACGCCATCCATCACCGAGAACAATCAAAATTTATAGTTTGAGGATCAAATAAAAACAGCTAAAACATTTTACTTTACTAACGCACTGACTAATTTCTTAAAGGATGCTCCCCAAAATTTCTGGCGTCACCTGAACCCTAAGTCACAAATTGAAAGCCAAGCTTCTTCAAAGGAAAACCAAAATATTGCAACCACGCTGAATAACTACTTTACTTCTAATTTCACTACAGACAACGGAAGTACGCCTCATACCAGTTTTTGCTCAGGAAATTATCTAGAACACTTACTATGACACCAATTGTGGTGTTGACTTACCACTCTCAGCCAAGTAGGGCCAGGAACATCTCCCCTTCACCACCTCCCCCATTCCACACTGATGAGAAGTTTATTGCAACTCCAAAGACTGAAGATACATGCTCATATACAGACTATATACTATACACTCTGCCCAACACTATATCAAACAATAATGTACAAGCTGCAAGTCCGTCCTGCATAACGACCAATGCACTGATGCCTAGCTAGAAAGCACACAACATGCACGGGTTAAGACTTCAACATCCCTCCCAAAAAACGGGGTGGACATTCGGAAGAAACACCACACGACACTTTATAACACTCAATACAGCAGTGCCAGCATGGCGAGACCATCCGGACGAACAACAAAGAAACGTGTATGCCAGCGCTGCAGAAACCGCGCCTCCCCATCTGTTTCCAGACGCTTGGACAGGTACTTCCAGATGAGGAGACGGAGATTTTTAAGCGCTGGATACATTGTGCGTGCCGGTTGCCTACGTGCTTTCGCCAGGCAGCGGCGACGCCACAAAATTAACATGACACAACACACAACCAGGCGCGCAAACACTCCGCGCAGACGACGAGCGTCTGGCCCGTAGTGTACAGAAAACGTACATCTCGCGAGGCGCCACATAATTCGCGCCACTGAGCAGTTAAATACTACATGGTAGATTGTTTCCGCGGCGCCGCAGTTGGGACAGCTGTCGTTAGGCGCGACGCCCCATGAAGCTAGGCGCTGACGGGTGGGCAGAACTCCCCAGCGCCGCCGCCACTCAGTCTCTGACCTCAGGGGGCAGGCGGCTGACTGCCCAAGGCCTCCATCTATCATTTGAGGTGCGCCGCTCAACGGCCGGTCTGAGTCGCAAGCTGGTGACCATTTCAATAACCGCCGTCGGTGGAACCGCATAAATCTCCACCTCGGGTAGCTGGGCTTTTAGGGTCTGCCTGAAACCTGCTGTGACGCGATAGAACGGGTGTGACCTTTCGGCCAGCGGGCCACTGTGTCGATCCGCGGTGAAAACTCGACTAGCTGTGCTCATCAACTAGAGTAAGAGTGATCGACCCGGGTACCAATCACTATCTAGCAGTGTCGTAACTATTTTAGCCATTAGGCCTCGAGCCACTGTGCTGATGCAAGGCAGCCCGAGCCCTCCTCCGCTAGTCGGTAGGTGCAGGAGGTGGCGCGCGACAAGAGCCGTCCCACCATCAAACACGAACGCGCCTAGCAAAGACGCGAGACGTCTAGCCGTACGCCGCGGCAAGACGGTCATTCGCGCCAGATAAAATGTGGATGAGCATGCCCTAGATTTTACTAACGCGACCCTGGAGTTGAGCGACAGCTCGAAGCGCGCGACGTCAGCGAGCATTCGGGTCGTGCGTGAAACTGCTTCGTCCCATGTGCGAGCCAATACTCCGCTCGGTTCAAATAGTAGTCGAAGTACGCGGACCGCGTCCACAAAAGGGACCTCGGCTGGAAATGACCCTTGACATGATCCAAATCAGAGCACGTAACTTTTTCTTGTGTTGTGCTGAGCCCCGGACACGGCCGCGTACTCGAAAAACACTCCCAAGAAAATGCGGAAGCTATCAGCATCTCGCAAGAAAAGGGAAATGTCATCCGCGTACGCAGAGATGGCCTCTGTTTCCTGTCCAACAAGTAGAAAACCGCGAATGCGTCTTTCAGCTGCACCTCTACGTAGAAGCGGATCGAGTGTAAGAATGAAGATGGCCGGCGATAGGGGACACCCCTGCCGAACTCCCCGTGAAACAGGAAATCTGCCTGCAATGCCATCATTTAGAAGGAGCTCACTTTAATATCCCCATAGAGTGAACGGACAAGGCAGATACATATTTCGCACAGGCCAAAAAGCGCAGCACAGCAAACAAATAGCTGTTCTCAATGCTATCGAAGGCTTTGGTCAGATCTAGAGCGACGAAGACTCCGGATAGGCCTTTAGCGAAAGCATAAGAGAATACATCTCTCGTTCGAGATAGTGCAGCAAACACGGACCGTCTAGGAACCGAGCAGGACTGGTACGGGCTTACCAAGTCCTGCAAGTGAACCCGTAGCCTCTGAACAAGATTCGTGGCCACCAGCTTGTAGTCAGTGTTGAGTAGGGTTATTGGTCGCCACGATGATGAACCCGCTGCGGTTATACCGTCCTTTGGGAGCAACACAATGCGTCCCGAACTAAATGAGGGGGTTTAGTCCGGCTTTCCAGAAAGGTATTTACTACCGGGAGCAAGAGAGGACCGAGGATGTCATAAAAAGTTTTGTAGAAACCCGTCAGCAGGCCATCTGGGCCTGGCGAACTGGAACTGTTCATGGCGCTTAATGCACTTCGAAGCTCCTCCAAAGTTTCTGGCGAGCAAAGTTCCATATTCGAGTCAGCAGGAAGCTGAGAAAGGGGCCCACAGAAAGACCCGATAGCTTCCTCGTAGTCTTCGCATTGGTCAAGAGCTTGGGATGTAAATAGGAGTGCAAAATGCGTGTTAAAAGTGCGTCTGATCTGAGCAGGATCGGAGGACGGGGAGCCGTCCTCACGAGCGACAGATCCTACACGAGTGCCACGGTCACTGCGTTGACTTAGAGCTAACACGTGTCCGAGATCGGCGCTACTTCGAGCGACAGACTGTACGCTCGTGCGGTGAGTGACGCGCGCGAACTATTCTCCAAGATTAGGTGGTACCGAACGTGGAGCGTGTCGAGGTACTTGCGCATAGAGAAAGCTGTCCTCCTTCGCGAACTATGCGCATGGGCTGGAGAATTTCATTTAGCGCTGTGGTGATGCGATCGCGCCGTGCTTTCCCCGCGCGCGCAAGGATCTCTCGGCACTGTATCTTAAATTCATCCCACACCACAGGTGTCACCGAAGTCATATCCACAATTGCAGATCGCCGCGGATTTCTCTCTGACACACTTCATCGTACAGTACTGATACGTCCATCCGCCATATCAGGGGTCTGTTGGAGCGGCCAGGCGCTGCTTGCAAGAACCTGCAGAACATGGCAGCACGTCACACCCGAGAAGGGAGGGTGTCAGGGTGAAGGCGATGCACACCCGGTAGAGACGGGTAGCACTTTGGCCCTTATCACGTGTTGCAATGAATTGGTCACCGTGTAAATTGACTCAGGCGTCTTGCAGGTGCATTGCCTGAACAAGCTTGCTTAATTCTTTGGCATTGTAAGTTGACGCGCCCTGTCCAGGCCCCCTGACGTCGCGGGAGGAATCTTACAAGCAATTAAAATCGCCCAAGAGCACATAACGTACATTGTCTACACAATGTGGCCTGATTGACCGGAATAAATCGTTCGTCAAACTGCGAGTGACCGGCGCATAGACGTTGACAAAACGAGTCCTCCGGCCATCAAGGAAAATGTCCACTGCTGTGACACGGCCATCCATCCCAAATGTACAATGAGCACTCTATCTAAACGCGCAGTTAAGGAAAATCACACCCACACAGCAACGCCGAGAGTCCGTCAAAGATAAAAAAGCATAAACAGAAAATCGAGACCGAAAAGCAATTATGTCTGCAGGGGCGCGAAAATTACACTCCTGCAAAAATAAGAAGTTTGTGTGATGCAAACGGCCAAGCTTTAGTACTTCACAGTGTTTATCGGGACTACGGAAGCCTTGCACATTAACGGAAAGAAAACGAAGCTCAGCCATCATGAAAATAAAAGAAAAAACTAACCAGGCCGCCTAAATCAAACGAGATCACAAAAACGATGGTAGCGAACTGAGGACACAGTTCTGCGGAATGTCGAGGGTGTGTCCGAACCATGCCGCGGTGGAAGAGTTTGGTGGTGGTGAAAATGTTTATTTCATATTGGGAGGTTTGACGCGGAGCCTTAAGGGCTTCGGCCTTATATTACTGGGTAGAGACCTTAGTCAGGGACCCCATTGGCGGTTGCCGCCCGCGCACGCCGCGTTAAGGCCCTTTGGGCCTGTAGGTCGCAGCAGCCGAGCAGGGTCGCCTCCCAGTCCTCCCGAGAAGGGTTAGGGATGGGGGGAAGGGATGGGCTTTGTTGGCAGGCCCATACCATGTGGTAGGTGTCAGCCACCTCCCCACAGTACTGGCACTGTCCAGTGAATTGGGTGTCAACATGTTTAAGTACTGCCGGGCACAGCACTGTGTTAGGGAAGAGGCGCAGGAGCAGCCTCTCGTTCGCTTTTCCTAACCCTTTGCAGGGGTTAGGGTATTTGCGATGCGAGTTTTGATAAAAAATTACAATATCTTTGAATGTGTAGGCCGGATTGAAATCGATGTCCTCAGCCGATTCGAGTCGCGAGGAAACTGCCCGGAGAGAAAGCGCGCGGGCGGCTGCGTCAGCTGCCTCGTTCCCTGCAAGACCTTGGTGGCTAGGAGCCCAGACGAGATAATGGCACGCGGGGTCCGTGCCCGACAGCAATTTTGAAATATTCTATAGGCTAAGGGGGTGGTCCACCCTTGGGCGACGTTCCGGCAAGCCCCTCGTGAGTCGGTGATGATATATTTAGGAGTGTGGTCTGAGCCGGCGAGTGCAATGGCTACCTCTTCAGCGTGTGTTATAGATTTGGCCTTGAATGTAAAGCCATCGACTGTGTTCCCGTTGTGAACGACTGCGGCCGTGTACCAGCCCCCCGGATGGGGGCCCGAGGCATCCACGTAGAACACACCTGATTTGTTGCCATAATGGCGGGCCAAGGCTTCCGCCCGCGCCAGGCGCCGCCCATTATGGTCTTCTCGTGACATGTTGGCAGGGAGAGGCCGCACTCTGAGGGCGCGTCTCCAGAGTTCTGGGATGCGGGGCCTCTCCTCTGTTAACTGTTTATGTTGAATGTTCAGCCGGGCAAGAAGGCGGCGACCCGACAATGTCTGTCTGAGGCGGGTATATTGGTTCATCAAATGTGCTTCCCGAAGCTCCCTGAAAGGGTTCACCACCCTTAGGGACATGAGCCGACTGTTGGAGGTGGAGATTGGGAGGTCGAGGGCACGTTTCATGATTTTTCGGAGGATCACCTCAAGGGTATCCTCCTCGTGCTTCCGCAAGTGGAGGTAAGGAGTCCAATACAGGATTCGACTGGTTACGAAGGTGTTTGCCAGCCGCAAGGCATCCTTACTTCGCAACCCCCCGCGTTTGTTAGACACCCGGCGGACCATACGGCCCACCTGATCCCCACCTGGCGGAGCTTGGCTAGTGTTGTGTCAGGGCGTATTTGGTGATGCATAAAGAGACTGAGTACTCTGATCTCTTTTGATTCATGAATTGGACCGCTCGCAAGCGACAGCGAGATTTGTGTACTGCATCTCCGAGAGGGGCGGAGATGCACGAACTGTGATTTCTGGGGGGAACATTGAAGACCACAGCGCCGGGCATAGCGGTCCACTATGCTCGCCGCTGTTTGCAGCCAGGTTTCAATGTCGCCCGCACTGCCCTGCGTTGCCCATAGGGTGTTGTCGTCGGCGTAGAGCGCGTGCTGCACGCCTTCGACCTCAGCCAGCTGGGCCGGCAGACGCATCATGGCAATGTTAAAAAGCAGCGGGGAGAGAACTGCGCCTTGAGGTGTGCCCCGCGTGCCGAGCATAAATGGTCCGTGCTCCTTGTCTTGTATTTTGATGTATGATTGTCGGTCTGTAAGGAATTGTCTTATATAATTGAACGTATTGCTGCCACAGTGTGTTTCACTTAGATGGGTCAGTATGACTTCGTGTGTGACGTTATCGAAAGCGCCTTTTAAGTCTAGGGCGAATACAACCCGGTCATTGTGGGGGCGTTCGAATGGGTTGAGAATTTCTCTGTTAATTTGGAGAAGGACATCCTGTGCGGATCTGTGTGAGCGAAATCCGAACATGGTGTCCGCGAAAGTGTGCCTGTGTTCAAGATACTCGGATAGCCGATCGCGCACCATAGTCTCCATTAGTTCGCCCACACAGGAGGTGAGAGAGATGGGGCGGAGGTATCCGTGTCTATTGGCTTGCCAGCTTTCGGGATGAAAGTCACAAGCGCCGTTTTCCAATCGATATATAAGGGGGTTTCCCCTGTTCAGATTGCGTTAATGTATTCGAGTAGGCACTGGCACGTCGAGTCAGGCAGGTTCGCCAAAAGCTTGACGGTGACCTTGTCCCGACCAGGAGAGGTGCCTCTCTTCATTTTGGCTAGACTGGCCCGAAGATCGTGAAGCTGGAAAGGTTTGTCCAGCTCCGAATTCTCCTTGCCTGCGTAGGAGTAGACCGATCCTCGGGGGTCTTGAGCTGTGCACAAGTAGCGATCCCAGAGCGATTGTGCCAGCTGCACAGTGTTGCCTTTAAAGGAGTGGATTGCTCGGTGTAAATGTTTTTGGGTTTCGGTGTGGGTCTGCGTAGGATAGATGAGAGCTCGGAAGAGCCTCCATGGGCATCCATGGTCCGTGCAGAATTCCTGGCTGCTGGTGGCATGTCGACAGAGCGAGGGCCCCTTGCAGCAGTCTGCGATTTGAAAGGGCCCGATTAGGGCTTGGAGGGCACTAAGTCACGGCAACTCTGAGCCGGGACACCGAGTCGGAACGCCGCGCTGGAAGGCCGCACAGAAGTACCGCGCTGCAAAGCCGCGCCGAAACGGCACCATCGCCACGCAGAAGCACAGCGCCACACGCACGACACCCGGGGAGGGGGTTTCCCAGGCTACGCACCGTCCCGGCCGCGCCGCGTCAGGACAATGTCAACCGGTTGATGCCCGCAATTGCGTAAAAAGAGTACTCACAGTCTTACGCGCACCAACACTGTTCCAAACAGTGCACCATCCTGTGACGACAGAGCTGATGCACCGAGGTAGTGCCGGTGATCTGCGACTTGCGTGTCATATGAGACGCCTGTACTACCGCGGTCGGTAGGAGGAAGGGCTCCGCTACGGCCCGCTTTCCTCAGGAAGTACGCCATTATGCCTACTTGTCGTTTTCCGAGGTGTCCATGGTGACACCCTCGTGCGCAGCTTTTATATTGCGAAAGCAATACTACGCCAGGTTTCGCCTTTTCGCCGTACTGGAGCGGGCCCTTCACGGTCGGTGGTCGGTCGCGTGACTACTGACATACCAGAGCGAGAGACGGGTGACCAAGTCAGCTCTTCAGCGCGCCGCAGCTACGCTCCACGGCCGGTCGACCACCTGCGAACGGCGGCAAGCGATTGACGTCATACATGTTACAAGACCTTGCAGGCCTTGCTGCGGTTCATAGCGCTACAGAAAGAAGAATCTGTGAATGAATAATAAAGTTTGGAGATGTATAAAAAATATGTCTTTCATTTCGTGGGTACACAGGAGATTAGCAATGTGCACCACCAAAAGCGAAACACTTTGCGTAGCCAAGCGGACATTGCTTTCGCAATTTCCAGGATTAACTATATCTAAGCCCCAGCTAATTTTTTGGCTTCTTCGGTGCAGCCAATGCCATCGCAGTTGTGCTGGCATCCGAAGAATGTTGTCGCTTAATGTCATCACCTTCATCCGCGTGCAGTTTCTTACGTGTGGTCGTTCGCAGCGCAGAACGCACGATTTGTCGAATTAGGACCATCGGAATCTGCCTGATTGGAGCTGGGGCCCTGCCATGTCAGCACAGCGTTGGCGTTCTTTAGTGGTCCCGTGTAAGATGTCGTCTGATTCAGATGTAGTAGACGACTCCGCAATCACCTCTTTCCTGCTGTGCTCATTTGCGCAGGGCTCATCTAAGAATGACTCCTCCATGCTCAGCTGCCCAGCCAGAGGGGACTGAAAGTCCGATGTGTTTGATCCGTCGGTTAATGAGGATGTCTCGCCCTTACTTGCTAGTTCTTCGGTGGTCTCCGCTGATAAGGCGTCCGTCGACTGTTCCTCATTTTCCGTGATGGAAGGGACTGGGGAAATGTGTTGCTGTACGCCAGGCTCGTTGGAAGGGGTCTTGGCGACTACTGTTGCATTGATGGAACGCGCAGTGGCAGCAACAGCGTTAGCGTAAGACCGTGGTAGTACGCAGTCCGATGTTACATGCTGCACTCCGCAACGCTTGAATGCGGCGTTGCAGGCCTCCGTCTCATGTTCATAGGTAGAGCATCGCCCACACTTGGTCGCCTGGCAAGCAGCGCCATGTGGTCTTTCTGTCCGCACCGCGAACACACCCGTTTCTTGCCGCGATATTCCAGCATGACCTGGCGGCCCGCGACGGCGAAGTTCAGAGGTGCTCGTGCCATGTCCAGCTTCACAAGTCGGCACCCATTGCGGACGTGGCTCTTTCCGTTGAACATGGGCTCCGTGATTGCCCGAACTTGCCGTATGGCGCCAGAGCTGCAGCCATGACATCGTCGCCGACGCACGTCGGCAGCCTGAAAACGGTGACAAAAACTACTGGTGCAACGATCTGCACCAACTGTACATGGTGATTTCCGACGGGCAGAGCTCCCGCGGCAACAACTTTCGACGCTTGTGCTATCGGCGACACAGCAGCAAGGAACTTAGTTTAGCCCATGTGCTACAAATACCGCAGCCCCCCGACACCAACGACCTTCTCGAACGCATCAATCAGGTCGTCTGGCGGAGCTGGCTCCGGCAACTCGAAAGTGAAGCACTCGGCATTGGAAGGCCTAGTACTTGGTGGCGGTTGGTCCATCTTGCCGGGACCAATATGCCAGGCAGACAGCTCGGCCTCGGACTCAGGGGCAGCAGGACTACCAGGAATGACAGAGGCGGGGTCTCGGCAGCCGAACTTCAAGGGAGCGCCCGCCAAGGAAAATTAGCCCTGGACGCCAGGCAGCAGGCCATACACCAGGGCGCGATGATCCGCAGCACCACCAGCACAGTCACCGACGGATGACGACCGATGACAAAAAAGAAGCACCGATTAGCCCACCTTACTGCACTTTGCCTTGTCAAAAGGAGGGGAGGGTGCAGTGGGTTCAGCCCTCTGTGAGGGTACCGACCTCAACCAACAACCATCATCATCCTACGGCAACCCCGGGCAAGGCCCCCCACACCTTTCGTTTCAGGGAGCGGGCGTTATCCCAGCCAAAGGGCTCATGAAATCTGGATTCGCTCCGCAGGTGCGGGTTCGCAGTGCCAATGCACCGCCCTCCCAGCGACCCAGCGAATCGGAGCCTGAAGCGAGCAAGACTCCTAATAGCAGACATCTATTCTACGATTTTCTTCTTTGAATACTATGACCATTGGGTGTCCCCATTCTTCATAAAATGTATTTGCGCCAAGGTGCCGTACTTCTCGCTGAAGTTGGAACCCAAGCTCCTTTCTGATCTCATTTTTCACTTCGAGGAGACACGGCGTCTTGAGGCTGAAGGCAGCGCGGCATCTCGCAACCCAGATTTGGCAGTTGATTTCTACAAGTGCCAAGACGAATTGTTTCCGTGCTTCACTGGGCAGCGGATTGCGGTACCTCACCGTGCAGTACGGGATACCTGGAAGCTTGAACAAATCTCTCAGTCGATCGGGGAGCGCGGTTGGCAAGATGCAATCATAAAAAATGTGATCTGCGCTCTCTCGTACTCCATAGGATGGGCAGGTGTCAATTTGGCCCGATAGTCTTGACAGGAATGCTCGTCGGTGGATTGGAGGTATGCCGCGCGCGAATCGCCCCATGAACGACGCGCGACGCGAATCGAGGAAATCAGCAGTGATAGATAGTTCTTTCGACAGGTGTTTCGGAAGTGCCGGTGTTAGTAGGCGAAGTGCATTTTTAAGTTCAACACCGAGAGGGTCTTCGGCAGACGTGCCTTGTCAAATGGAGGGGAGGGTGTACTGGGTGCAGCCCTTCTGTGAGGGTACAAACCTCAACCAACAACCATCATCATCCTACGGCAACCCCGGGCAGGGCCCCCCACACCACAGGGGTGGGGAGGTTTTTGTTTCGGGGAGCGGGCAGGCTTGACTTGTCAGATGGAAGGAAGGATGCACTAGGTGCGATCCTCCTGTGAGGGTACAGACCTCAACCTGCGACCATCATCATCCTACGGCTACCCTAGGCAAGGCCTTCCGCACCATAAGGTTTGGCGGGCAGGCTTTTCCCTTAGGCGCATCAGGTCTTTGGTAGAAATATTTACTACACATAAAGAGAATTTATTGGGTACATACATGCATACAAAACGCACATTACTCGCAAAACAAAGCACTATACAAAACAGTATAGGCTACATATGTATAATAAACTAAAGATAACATGATTCTCCAGAGAGGGGAAAACAGTATAAACGAAGAGGGTTTTAATAAAGGACGACAGGCATCTCAAGTCTTCTGCCTCGTACAACATATAAGCGCGTGTGCCAGCTCGCAGAAACCAT
>JAJIZL010125134.1:40342-117566 GCA_023969395.1 Amblyomma maculatum
CGCATGTAACTCGCTGCACCATGCTTTCACACCCAGCGCGAAATGCATTCAAGGTTCATCGAATATATATCTCCCAAACGCTCCAAGCCGTTTCAATATTACCTATTTTTCCTTTGCAATGAAGCAACCATCAACATTCCACCTACAGCTATAATTTCTAAGAGAAAAACTATTCACTACAGAAACCCCATTCGCAATATTCACTCTAAAATTAGCAACGATTGTGGCAGCAACCGGGGTTTGGACAGCAACAGGACTGAATAGGAATAATAGGTTTACACGAAAGGAAAGGCGCGGTACCTGTCACACTTTTCCCACGGGTATGAAGGTGAGAGTGGAAGCAGGAAGACAGAAATTGTAGTAGTGGGGAGGGGGGGGGGGGGTCCAGAAGCTACGCAGAAAAGGGGTTCTTTAACGTGCTGTGAAATCGCACAGGATGGTTGCTCCCGGCCGCGTATTTGAGTTTGCTCGGTACGGTGGCCCCGCAAGGGACAAAACGTCAGAAGAGACGAAGAAAACGGGCTGTTCCGACTAGCATCTACCGCCCCCAGGAGCCGAGCAGCCTAGCAATTAGCGGCGCATGCTTTTTCAATGGGCGTCATGTAGGCCGTCATTGCACCTGTTGCCGTTTCAGTGGTGGATGACAGCTATTGCGACGCGCGTCTTTCTCTTCTTTTTCTTTCTTCTCTATTTTCTCTTCTGTCCGCCTCTTTCGATGGAGGCGAAACGAAGAAGCGACCGTGTGCTGTGTGATGTCAGCGCATGTTAAAGATCCCCGGGTGGTCGAAATTTCTCTGCAGCCCTCCACTACGGCTCCTCTTTCTCTCTTTCCACTTTCACTCCCACCTTCATCCCTTCCCTTACGGCGCAGTTGAGGTGTCCACAGAAAAGTGAGGCAGTTACCACGCCTTTCCTTTCTTATAAATCAATCAGGCAGCAGGCTACAGAGCCAGTAGCAGGCCCGTGCATTTTCTTTTCCTTCTTCCTGCAGTCGCAACAACAACCTCCCAGGGCGTGACCGGTGGCAGTTCCTGGCCCGGGGCTGGCTGGGACAGTAGGTCAACGCCGCTTGCGGTGGGGCTAGCCAGCCACCAAATTTTTATCTGTTGTAGGCCGTCATTGCACCCGCCACCGCTTAGGTGGTGGACAGCGGCTTTTCCGGCGCGCGTCTTGCTCTTCCTCGTCTTTTCCTTTCTTCTCTATTTTCTCTTCTGTCCGCACGAGGCAGCGGATGTGGCTCAGCTATGGTGGCTAGAAGGGGGAGGTGGCGCCAGCGCCGGCGTATCCGCTGAGAAAGCGCGATCCTCTGGTTCAAGCGCTGCCGCGAAGGCCGCCGTGGCGCTGCGGTCAGCTTGGCGATTCAGTCACGCGATCGCGCGCGTGTGCAGGTTCGCGCGCGGTGTATGGACGGTGCAGCAGCGTTCCTGTCTGTTCGCGGCTGCCAGCGTGATCTCTCGTTTATGACCAGATGTGTTGCGCTGCTGAAATGTGAGGGCCTAATTTCGCCGAACAGATGAACTCCAGCGAAAAAAAAAAATCACAGTACGTCCCTCCCAAGCAAAATTATCCAATTTTATGTTCTTACCAGGCAGCACTTCTATGTTAAGGCCCAGAACTGTAAGCGCAACGCTAAGCAGGGAAGAATGAAAGTGCTGAAACTTAGGAGGGTTCTCTAAGTTTCATGTTTATTCAAGGTCGAATGTAATATATATTTTTTTATTTAACGGGAAGTGATATCCTTGCCTCCCCATTTCTTAGTGCCAAGCGATGGATGCAGTGTTAATAATCAATGTTTAATGTTTTTTTTTTTCTTTCCAATGCACAGAAGCATGTGTAAATGTACCTGTTATTTTTAATTACCCTGAATGTTATGATGTGCAGTACATTGCTATTACTACGATGTGCAATAAATTTTTGCTATGCTTCGTTTTGCTTGTTTGGATCCCCAATCACATTTTTTAGGAGTAATGCTGACGCTTCGTATCCTTGAAACTGAAGGAGGTGGAAAACATCGACCAAAGAACAGCCAACCTTTTTTCTTTCATTTATTACCCCTTTTAATTTTCTTCTTACATATTATTTTATGCCTTGGGGCAAACAACGTTGTGGAAAAAAAATGCGACCGCACGGGGCCGAAACATCCTTCCATCCTCATTCTCTTGAAATAGTGCGTAGTTGGGCGAGTTGGTCAGACATATCTTCAAGGTATACTGCGCGCACACAAAACAAGGAGAAATGTACACAACAAGCGCAACAGCTGCGCTTGTTGTGTACCTTTCTCGTCCTTGTGTTTTGTGTGCGCAGTATACCTTGAAGACTCATTCTCTTGGTCTGTCTTCTACTTTCGACATGCACTATCTCGATCCGACGGGACTCATTCAAGACCTTTCAACTCCTGGAACTGAAAGGATAGATATGCCCGTATTCTACACACCAGAAGTATTGGAGTACCAGCCGATCGATTTTAATTGTTTTGTTTGTTGGGTTTCATGTGCCAAAATTACTCGGGCTATGAGAGACACCGTAGTGGAGGACTCCTAAATTTTTACCACCTGGAGTTCTTTAACTTGTACTACCATCGCACAGGACACGAGCGCCTTGCTTTTCGCATTCAGTGAAAAGCGGTCGCCGCGGCCGGGATGCGATCCCTCATCCTTGGGCACAACAGCCGAACGCCCTAACCACTGCACCACCACGGCTTAAAATTGAATTCTGTAAAACACGTTGTTGGGCTAGTTGGTGCATTGCATGAAGTAAGACTAACCGGCCAAGACTCACACAGGAAAAATCGACACAGAAAGAAAGAGGCTGGACTTTCTGTGTCGATTTTTCCTGTGTGCGTCTTCTTGGCCGGTTAGTCTTACTTCATGCAATTGAATTCTGTCAGCCGTAATCAGGTTCGATTCGAGTTTAATGAGCTAAACCATTACCTGCAACAACATCACTGAAAGGCCGACGCGTTGCACACACGGCGGGCATACGTATGTTCAAGTACCGTGGCAGAAGGCGAGCGGCGCGTACCATGCATCGCACTACGGCCAACAGCGCCACCTACACCCGGCTTGAAATGGAGGAGCGGCTTCCGTCCGCCGTTGGCGTCACCTCCCCCTTCTAGCCACCATAGCTCAGCTACAGAGCCAGTAGCCGGCCCGTCCATTTTCTTTTATTGCGAAAGCAATACTGCTAGCACTTTTCTGCCGTCGGTGGAGGCCGTTCCTTCGCTCCGGCTATCACGTGACAGCGTGACGTCACGACCAGAGGAGAGCAGGGGCCCCAACTCGTCTCTTCGGCCGTAGTCGTTCCTTCGCTCGGCGCGGCGGCTACCACGTGACGGCCTTCTCGGCCCGCCGCGTGAGGGCGTTCGCTAGGAGAGGATAAACGGGGCGCCGCAGGCGCGCTCCGCTTAGTCATGAGGGGTTGTGAGAAGGGGCTCTGCAGAGCTCCCGGTGGGACAGGTAGGTCACCGCCGCTTGCGGCGTGGGCTAGCCTGCCACAGAATTTTTATATGTTGTAGGCTGTCGTTGCACCCGCCACCGTTTCGGAAGTGGACGACGGCCGTTGTTGCGGCGCGCGTCTTTATCTCCCTCTTCTTTTTCTTTCTCTATTTGCTCTTTTTTTTTGCGAAGTTTATTGCCTCAGGGCATAAGAGGAATGTCATGATGGATGAGGGATGTGGTCAAATAAATGAAAAAAGGCTGACTGATGCAATGAAGTCGAGGAGTGAACGATGATGCGGTCCCAGTGTCCAAACAGCATATGACTGCGGATTATGGGGGGAGAGGCCAGCTGCCACCAGGTGCCGGATCCGCGTTGACTTCAACGCTGGGCAATCCCACAGTAGGTGATGGATGTCTGCTTCTGTATTTTTAGACGCTTTTTAGATTTGCTCTTCTGTCTGCACGAGGCAGCGCAGGTGGCTCAGCTACAGAGCCAGTAGCAGGCCCGTGGATTGTATTTTCCTTCTTCCTACAGCCACAACAACAACGCGCTTAGTCATGTCTGAGGAGTTGTACAAGGCTACAAGGCGTCGAGCGATGTGCTGCGCGCAAACGCCGGCACCGTGCCGAGGAGACAGATGAAGAAAGGCAAGATCGGTTGGCTAAGCAACGCGCCTATGCCGCAGAATGGCGAGCCCGGTGGCGTTCTACAAGTTCAGTGACCGAGCGAGTGTTCAGACCAAGAGTCACTACTTTACGGAGCACCAAAGCGTGTTCATTGGAATAAACAAACAATAGAAACCATGTTGTATCCAGAGTAAATCATTTAATTGCACTACAGTAGTTGTTTGCACAAAAGGCAAAGCCATGCCAAACCACCAGCAGAGCCAAGCGCAGGCAGGGAGGTATTGCTTTCGCAATCACTCAGGCTTAACCAGAGCTAAGCCACAGCTAATTTTTTTCTTCTTCCTACAGCCACAACAACAACAAAAACCAAATCGCACACTACATGAGCGCCTTCCGTTAGGAACAAGCATCTTTAAAATAGGTTTGAGGATAGGAAAACCAATTGTAACTGTCTTCTCAATAAATGCAGCCACATCGGGAAGGTAGGCAGGACATAGGCCGTGAAAGAAGGATTGGATTAGATTGAAAAACATTTATTGTCCGCAACGAGCGATTCGTGAGCACTACACTTAGATGGTTTCAAGTCCGTTGCTCGCGGCGACCTTACGAGCCCACTCAGCTGCCCGAACTTGCGTCAACGTGTCTGAGCTGGCCAGCATAGCCTTCCACCGCTCTAGAGAACGGACTGGTATCAGGTCCGCCGGTGGCGGCGCTTTTTTGCAGCTCCATAATATATGATCGTACCCGGCTATTTCGCCGCAGTGTTTACAATTTGGATTCTATTGTGCTGGGTCGTCATCATCATCATCATCAGCCTGACTATACCCACTGCAGGGCGAAGGCCTCCCATTTTTCTCCACTTAACCCGGTTCTGTGCTAGCTGCGTCCACTTGACCCCCGCGAACTTCTTAACCTTATCCGCCCACCTAACTTTCTGCCGCCCCCTACTACGCTTTCCTCTCTTGGAATCCAGTTTGTTACCCTAAGCGACCATCGGTTATCCTCTCTTCGCACTACATGTCCTGCCCATGCCCATTTCTTCTTTTTAATTTCCACTAGAATGTCAGTAACTTGAGTTATTTCTCTGACCCACTCTGCACGCTTCCTATCTCTTAATGTTACCCCTACCATTTTTCGTTCCATAGCCCTCTGGGTTGTCCTCAACTTAAGTAGGACTCTCTTGGTTAGCCTCCACGTTTCAGCCCCATAGGTGAGTACAGGTAGGATGCAACTGTTGTATACTTTCCTCTTGAGCAATACCGGTAAGCTGCTAGCCATAATCTGCGATTTCTTGCCAAATGCGCTCCATCCCAATCTTATTCTTCTTGTTATTTTCTTTTCATGGTCCGGATCTGCGGTTACTACCTGTCCTAAGTAGACATAATCGCCTACTACTTCCAGTACTTCGCTACGTAATGTAAACTGCTGTTCCTTCCCGAGACTGTTGAACATTACCTTAGTCTTCTGCATATTGATTTTCAAGCCTACCTTTCTACTTTTCCTGTCTAGGTCATCAATCATTATTTGCAGTTCATCCCCCGAATTGCTTAGCAAGGCAATGTCATCAGCAAATCACAGATTACTGAGGTATTCTCCATCTACCCTTATCCCTAACTGCTCCCATTCCAAGTCTCTGAATACTTCCTCTAAGCAAGCTGTGAATAGTACTGGGGAGATTGTGTCTCCTTACCTAAGAACTTTCTTTATGGGAATTTTGTTACTTTCTTTATGCAGAAATATGGTTGCTGTGCAGCCACTGTACATATATATATGATGCGAGAACATTTAACGTACTTGGCCGCTTAAAAAATTATAGAGCGAAGGGTACGCTTCATTTAAAGAAACATTTTATTAGACTCGACGTTTCGACCAGAAGCTGGCCTTCATCAGGAGTGTGAATGCAAGCAATGGGAGTAGGTTTTATATGCAAAGAGTGGAAAGAGAGACAGGTGCGCAGAGTACAATGGCATTGTAGTGATGGGTGGGGTAAAAAGCATGTGCAGGCGGGGAGTGGAAGAAAGTGCAGGTGGAAAAAAAAAACGGCACATGGAAGGAAGCACAGTAATAGGTATGACCCCAGGCGACAAAAGCAGGAATTGTGTGACCTTCATTGTGTGTATGGTGGGGGAGGCTGACATTCCTTTGGGCCACCTGCAGTAAGCTTGACTTGGCCATTTTGGGTGTGTTTGAGGAAGGAATTTACGGGGTAACTGAACTTTGAAGTGGAGAAAGAATACCAGGTCTCTCATTAATACCGGCATGCAGGGCATTAAATTTAAATATAAAGTACGATTCTCGCTGTTCCCGTTCGCGGTTGCTATGGAAGCCGCTCTGGAGCAGGAAAACTTTAAGTTTGTCGAATTTGTGACTTTTCTGTTGCAGGTGTTTGGACAGGGGAAGGTGGGGGAGAGATTTGCTGTGCGCGCGATGGTTGTTGAAACGAATTCGGAAGGGGTTCTCGGTCTGCCCTATGTATTGCATTTGACACTCGCCACACTCGAGCATATATACCACGTTCCTGGAGTCACAATTCAAATTTCCGCGGATGGAGTGTTTAAAATCAGACTGTGTGCTCTTTGCCGCGGTCGTTGTTTGCATGTGTTTGCAAACTTGACACCTATTTTTTCCGCACGGCATACAACCCACAATATCTGCTTTATCTGTAGTAGAGTGTACTACATAATTTTGTAAATTTTTTGGTCGTCTGTATGTAACCCGCGGAACCGCAGAAAAAATTTTGGAGAGGCGATCACTTTTTTCGATGATGTTAAAGTGCTTTTTTAGTATTTTGTTGATGTTCGGAAGGTTGTTTGCGAAAGTTAAGACCAGGTTTGAGCGGTGTTCATTTTGTGCTGCCGGCCGGTCTTCCCCAAATGTTTCCTTGCGATCAATCAATCCCGCTTTTTGGATGGCATCATCAATAATAGTTGGCGGATAGTGCTGGTGTTTCAGAACCTCCCGCATACGGTAGGAATTTTCCTCGAAATCTTTTGAGCGTGAGCAGATTCGTTTGAATCTTATTGCCTGAGAGTATGGAATTGATGTTTTGCAGTGGCGCGGGTGGCAGCTTTTAAAATGAAGGTATTGTTGTCTGTTCGTGGGTTTTCTGTAGACATTGGTGATTAGTGCCCCGTCTTCAAATTGAATTAATACGTCCAGGAAGTTAATTTGAGTGGAGGAGTAGGTATGTGTGAATGAGATGTTGGGATGTATGTTGTTAAATGAGGTAATGAATTGGATGAGTTCATGCTCGTTTTCTGTCCATATGATAAATATATCGTCTAGGAAGCGTTTATAAATATATATATATCTATATATATATATATATATATATATATATATCTTCCAGCACTTTCACGTACGGCTCGTCTACCCCCTGATTTCGCAATGCCTGCATCACCGCCGTTGTTTCAACTGAGTCAAATGCTTTTTCGTAGGCAATGAATGCTATGTTAAAGCCTGATTATATTCCGAGCATTTTTCTATCACCTAATTGACGGTATGGATATGACGGTATGGAGTTTGCAATAGGTGCCCGTTCACATTGTAGACATAATTAGGTATTTTTCTCATAAAAGTGATGTGCACTGGCAAGTTTAATTTCATGTGCCACTGTTTGCACCACTGGTGTACTCTATCTTCTTGTAAAGCCTGCGAGTCATGAACATTTTTCACTTCTCTATACACCCCACAGTCGTCGGCAAAAGTTCGCATGCAGCAAGTAACATTCACCGATATATCATTAATAAACACAAGAAAAAGAAGAGGTCCCAAAACTGACCCTTGTGGGACGCTAGACGTTACAGAAGTTATATTAGAATTGGCTCCATTTATGGTTACATACTGGGCCTTGAACTTAAATATTCCTTAATCCACTCAACAACCTTTTCATTAATATTTAATAACGCAGCTTGTTTAATAACAAACCATGATCTACGACGTCGAAAGCCTTTTTGAAATCAATGAAGACACAATCAATAACGCGTCACCGATCCAATGCTTCACATACCTCGTGGACAAACTCCGTTAGTTAAGTAAAGCAAGATACGGCCTTGTCGGAAGCCATGATGGTTTGAGTTTATTACGAGACTGAGATGATTCATGATGTTTGAGTATAAGATGTACTCTGTAGTTTTACAGGCATTGCTTATTAAAGAAATAGGACGGTAATTTGAGACGAATTCCTGAGGCCCAGTCTTATGAATCGGGACTACGCAGGCAACCTTCCAATCGCTCGGAAGGGAACTGGTAAGTAAAGATTTTCTGAATAAGAGAGTTAAAAATAGAGATGCAGATTGAGCACATATCTTTAAGAGACAATTGGACAGACCATCAGTGACTCCGGCTTTGGATATGCCTAAGCGCTGAAGAAGTGCGGTAATTCCCGTTTCATCTATTGCTATGTCTTCCAGTGGACGTCTTGATAGTTCATTCCTGGTGAATAGCTCCACGCGGCTGCTACTTGAAAAGGCGAGAAATGAACTGGCTGTTATATCGCATATAGCAAGAATTGCTCCTTGAGAATGAGGTGTATCGTTCAGTTGTGTGATTTCTTTCTCGAAATAAAGTCTGTTGCCGTTCTCTTTGTACCATAGTGCTTGTCCGCTTTGTTTTTAATCAGCTCCAGGATATTTGAGGAATGTTTATGTCAAGAAACTACAATCCTTCACCTCCGGAGCGATGCTTTTGGTAAGGCGAGACATTCACTGAAGATTACAAATTTCAAGAAAAGAAAAAGGTACCGGAGGGCTTCCCGGTATAACCTTTGCTGATGGGGTTGTCAAGGACAGCACAAACATTGGGCCCAGTGTTGGTACTATGTTGGCAAAGCCCAGTAATACGTAGGGCCGGCCATTGCCAACACAGTGCTCTCGTGTATGTAGCCTGTCTGACTATACCACAAATCTTCTATGTAGGCAAAATATGCTAATTATAAACGCTAACTTATCGTTTTAAAACCACTTATATAGCTGATCTGAAGGCAATAATGACTAAGGTCGGGCATGCTAGATAATTTCCGATTAAGCATAGCTATTTTACATCTCATTTTTGGTGTCTTTCAGCCCGACTACTCGGACGAAAGTGCATATAATCCACACTTCCGGACTTAATTGATCGACCAGCGTTGAGAGGCAGCGATTTTACTATTCTTATCTAAGGGACATGTAATGGCTGGCGGCTCCCTCGTCCCGCAAAATGGTGCAGAACTCCACATCATCTCGTCACACTTCATACCCCAAAGATCCACGTCCTTTTGGGGGCCCAATAAAGCGCTTTAAAGCGCACTCTCATTAAATTATAAACTTCCTTCCTGCTCACAAAGCTTGCCAAATGTGATCCTCATACATGATCAGCGGCTCTGCTTTGCTATTTTATGGTCATCTCTAAAGGTGGGCATCTAAAGAATTTAGCCAGTGAAAGGGAAATATTTGCGACCGCCATTCACAAAATTTAAAGCTCGTCTAGGTGATGATTAGGACCGTAAATACCCGCAAAGACGTGGTTTGAATGTTTCCCGTAGGTTTTGTTACACAGTCGGTGAGCTGCCATAAGAAATGATCCAGTGTACGCATAACCAATGCACATGTTCGACACGACCGGCTAGACCGCGAGCAAGACTCTGCGAGTACACAGGCTGAGCCAGGTGGTAGAGGGAGCCAAGAAAGAAGAAAGCCTGTGAAGCCAACTAGAATGATCGATTGAGCTTCTTCCACAGTGTTACAGCAGCCGGTAAGCGGGCCATCGATGAAGCTGTCCGCACTAGGTACCGGAGCCGATCCGGCTTGGCTTGTTCGACAGAGGTTCCGCCATTGACCGTGGGGCCAAGATCGATGCGCGAGTGGGTGGAAACAAGAACGGGCCAGAGGACAGAAGGCAGCCGGCTCTATCGGAAGTGACCGCAGTCATTCGGCGGAGAAGACAGAGCGGCATCGTTCGGGGTAGCTTCGTCTTGTTCGCGAGCACATCGATCAGAAGACTAGATATGCTCCAATGGGTGCCATCTATTCTGGACTGCGTACAGCTCGCATACGAGCTGAGATGGGCGCTGGCGGGCGACGAGGACCACTTATCCGTCATTGTTGAGCCCGGCTGCCAGCGAATGCGGCCATCCTGATCGTGCGCCCTCGGTGAGAGAGTTGTCGGGCCAGAGACGCGAGTTAGCTTCGAGCAGCCGAAGGCGAGCCGAAGACGTTAGCAATAGAGTCTGGTCACTTCCGTGTCGTAGCGAGTGTCATTCTTTGTTTGCCTGCGTGACCCTTGTTTTGTTTATGTGTGCGGACGGAAAATATGAGGCATGTTACGGTATTTTTCGCTTCCTAGTGTTGTCACTTATTAAGGCCAAAACCTTATGCGTATTATCAGCTACGGAATTGTGGCGATGGCAGCGTATTGAGAAAGTAGTCCTGAAAAATTGGCTTGATGCCATCGAGACTGTCACGTGGTCGCAATGATCCTATAGACAGTCATCGCAGTATATTCATATGGCTATACTACTAACCCAGAATAAATCACCCCATTTTTTCACTTTAATTCAACTACTAAAATAGCTTCAGCTATTTCTTGATCCGTTTCGGGTTTTAGCATTTGCAGAACTTACGCAGCCCATACTTGCCCGCCGTAACTTTTGATTTAGTTTCGTTGGTCATAGCGATCCAGGCTATGAGATACGCCGTTGTGGATGATACCAGCAATTTCGACCCCCTGGGGTTCATTAACGTGCACATAGCACAGCACACGAGCGCTTTGCTTTTCGCCTGAAACGGAAAGAAACTGCCAAGGCCGAGATTCGATCCCACATCCTTGGGCACAGTTATCGAGAGCCATAACAACTGCACCACACCGTCGGGGCCCGTAACTTTTTGAGCACCCTCTAGAGACTGTTGATATGATTCTGTCATGTTAAAAAAATTGTCATCTACGAGTAATTACTAAGTACTGTGTAGTCCAGCATTGGGTTTCGCTCCAGGGATCCTTTTATTGCAAAAACGAACGGCCAATATAGGGCAGTGATTGAATATGTTGTAAGGAAAATGATGATACAGCGCCCACACAAACGACAATGAAGAGTGCTGCGTTCCTGGCTGATCAGCTGGCGCGCGTACTGGAAGCTCTAACTGTCTTGTTCGGACGAGATTCTGCTTCACTCTACGATCGTCGTGTGTCACCCGTCGCCGTCTCCAGTCCTCCGAATAACCCCCAATAAATCCCTCTTCATTTGGTGGAACGTGCCGGGGTAAGACGTTCACGGTCATCGTGGAGCTCCGCAGCCCTACGATACCTATGGCGACAAACGAGGTAGGCCAACAGCCAGTGGCAGCCCCTTCGCAGTTCATCTCATGCTCTGGTGCCATTCGGCAGCGAGACCCCTCAGTTTTCAGTGGGCAGCGCGACCAGGACGTTTCTTTTCTTTGCAAACTTTATAAACTTTTCTTTGCAAAACAATTGCCAGAATACAGCACTTAATAATTATACGAGTGTAAGGAATACAGTGGCTGAAGTGTGCATCACTGTTCGCTCTCTACACGTCAGTGACAACACGAGCGAGAAGACACAGCGAAGGGCTCTGACTTGGGTCAGTGACCGTTCACCGCGATGACAGCTTGGCAAATGGTAAACGAGAGGACTGGATGTTTTGCGTGAGCAGGCATGGCCGGTGTGACATTACCATCAGCACCTCTCCTGAACCACAAAAACAGCTTTTTTTATTACAATAGCGTATCTTGTAACACAAAGTGGTTATTTACAAAAGCAGATACAGGCCGGACAGGTTTCTGTAGAGCTATTGAACATCTAAATGAACGAAGACAGACAGCGGATGAGCTGAACAACCCGAACTTTACTGCAGGGCCCGGTCGTTTCCTTACCCAGATTAGAGAGATGAAGACACTACAGAGCAACACAATATGTTGCCAAGGTGGGCAGTCGAAAACTAAGCACCGCTTCGACGACGGAACCGAAGAAAGAAGGTCAGAGCTTTGTATATGTCATCTTGCTTTTGTCCCATCCTTATTTCTACATATTCCGTTGACAATACCAATGCCGTCGACAGCTGCTCGGCCTGCGAACGTCACATGAAATACTGTTACGGGAAAAGCCAGCAGCCACGCGATGTGGCGCGGCATTCTGTCGACGTAAATATCTGCCATGAACGACTCGGTCAAATTGGCTAGAATGAAAGGTTTCCTTCACTGCCTGCAGCAAAAATGTGGAGCCGTTGGTCAGAGACAGAAATGTTGCACAGAACGAAGGCACCGGAGGCAGACCTCAACTCTCCGAAAAAGGCACATTACCTACAGAGAGTACTATGATGGGGTGCGGCTGAGGCGCACTTCGGTCAAGAGCAGCTGCTGCAGATGCTTTGCTGGAGAGGAGGTCCTACATGGTCAGTATACAGGTAACCGAAGTTTCGTACGTCGTACACAGGTTCTCTGCTGCATAGCCGATGAAACGGTGCACCATGGCTGCGCGAGGACTGCACGAAGAGAACGCCAAACTGTCAGCGTGTTAGGCAGTGCTGTCGAGATTCCAGGTGACGTCCATCACCCCTGGACAGGATCATAACCATCCCCCCCCCCCCCCCCCCCCCCCCCCCCACCACCCCCCTCACCCCCCCCTCCCCCCCCCTTTCGGCCTTGTTTTACGCTCTTTTTTCGACCGACGACGTATAACATCCCCTGAATAGTATTTCTGACAACGTCACTGCCCCCGAGCAACATCGGCGTGGTTGCCCAATAACCTCTGCAGGCGAGGGAGCGAAAGCAAAATCGTGCTCTAATACAAATACAATGACAACCAAAATAGTTAATTTAGCGGATAGCATGCGCAGACAAAACGTGCGAGCACAAGTAGGGCGCAGAACACCGCTTCACAAACAACTGTTGCTTTATTAAAACGATGTAACTGCGCGAGTCATATGCGCATGTCTTCAAAATAAAAAGGAAAATAAAAGGATGGCGTATCCAAAGGAGAATTCTGCCAAAATTATGCTCTGCGGGCCATCCATACGGGCCTTTTGGAAGAAAAGGCCAAATTTCAAAACATGTAGAGGCGAGCGCGAAGTGATCACATGACAACGATAGCGGAGTGGCACGCCAGCGCTATTTGAAGGCACGCGTTTCTTATCAAAGTAAACGCAGCCCTACTGCATGATAACCTGCATTTCCCACGCGATAACCGTACAACGGCCTCGTTTCGCGGACTCCCTTTACTTTTGAGGCTGCCTGTGCATGCCAATGTGCTACTTTTTGGCTGGAGCATGCACAGAGTCATTAAGATAGACAAGACTGCTTCTCGGCAACCCCCCCCCCCCTTCACACACATTCACGCACGCACGCACTTTTTTTTAGATCGGGAAAAATGCTGGAAGTGCCTACTGTGCTCTTCGCTCAAACATCTGCCACATCTTAAAACGAGCTCAGAAAGCCCTCGCAGAGTTTTTTTCCTAACATAGACTCCACAGTCTCACACTTTCCATCACAGGCAAAAAGCTCCGGCGTTTTCATGTGACCAAAACACGTTGACAAGCACAGCTGGGTTTCCAGCAATCGTGAAGCTCGCCGTGCAAGTCAAAAACTTTCGACTGTTTACGTAGGACACATCGCGTAGCCTGATTACTGTGAGGGTGAGGTTAGCACGGTACAAAAGCCATTGCAGAGAACTTAGACCATTGTTCTGCAGTGAAGTTTATTCAGCTCGTTATTTAGGACACCCTCACTAACTCTAACAACTTACCATAATCCTAATCGGATCAAACCAGGTTGTTTGAATATAGGCTTCGCACTATTCCAAAGTACTTTTTTTTCTATTGCGAAGAGGAACGAACTGCGTGAGGTCTGTACATCGTATCATTTCCATCTTTATCAGCAGGCATTCTGATCTCCTTCCCCAGTCCAGTGGTCAATATAGGAGTTGGCCACGACGTATTTGGAAAGCATACCAGCCATGCAGCATCTTTTTCAATGCTGTCTACAATTTGTGAACTGACACCTTGTTCATCAAGAAAATAAATAAAATTTTGCAAATTAAGCCTACTAATTGATTTTCTTCAAGAACAAATGCTGCTAAATAAGCGACGAGACTGTCAGCAGCCGTCACGTGACTCTACTGGGCTAGGATGATTCATCTTTTAGAAAAGTTTGTTTACATTCTTATTCTTCGACGCTCGCCGAATCCTTCTAATGATCGTTTTTTTTTTTTTCTTTTCTATTCCCTTAGACCCTTCGCTTAATCTCACATCGTTGAGCAATCAGTTAAAGACACGCGGAGGGACACCGGCCGCGCATTACATATCCGTTCTCGTTTCGTGTAACAATGAAACGGCGTCCTTCCGTGCTCCAAACAGCGCCGTTGCAGTGACCGAGCCCGTGTACGGGGAGCAGCTGGCGGCAATGATTTCCCTACTATTCCGCGCTCTTTCCTTCCTTTTTATTTCTTTCTCGAAGCAAGCGTTGGTTTCTGCTATCAAGCCTTTTGCGCAATAAGCAACGTCCGCTTTATGCCCGCACAAGGACGCTCGTTGTCGCTTGCTCGTAAATAGCATAAGCCACGTCTGCGCAAAACACAACGGTGCCCAAAGGCGGCGAATGTTGTGTGTACACGCACGTTTGGAGTCGTTCCCTTGCCACCGCCACCCCCGGGTGATAGATGTGTGGAGCTAAGGTACAGGCGACGACGATGGGGCCTTGACCGCGCTTCGGCCTCGCAGACTCGGCGGCGCCTGCCTGCAACGGTGTGTTCACGGAGTCCTAGTATAGCGCGCCTTGTATGCGGTCGGTGCCGGGCTCAGTACAGTGCTAATCGATCGAGTCATTCGCGTCGTGAACTGCTCCGAAATGTCACGAAAAGCTTTGCCTACTGCACAAAGCACACATCTGCACTTGCATGGCCTCCCTTATAGCAAACATCAACGGTACAGCAGCCTAGTCATCCAGCCACTCGTGAATCAACACACAGCCTCCCATCATGCCCTACAACTGATCCACAAGGTGTAGCAAGCGGACCACTCTTTATGGGTCGACACCCTCTTTTGGCAACCTTTCTGTCTATTGTGCGAAATGTTATGTGCTGTACACGAGGGTGTAGGTACGTCAAAATTGCAAAATATATTGTTTTACCGCCTCCTTCCTCCAAAACTTTCAGACTCGATCCTCCTAAGTTGCAGCATGTCCTGCTCGTACGTTGGCGACGCAGAAAAGTCAAAGGACCAGACCTTACGTTAAGCTAAGAAAGGCCCTAGTTTGTCGTCTGCCTCAGAAACTTTACTGTTAACTGTTCCAGTTCCCTTCTCATCAGACTACTTATGTCTGATCCCCGACAAGCACTTTCGAAAAGTTTGCAGTGCGATGGAGGCTCCCCGCATTCCTCTGCATGAGGCATTATTTACTAACCACCTCACCGGCAAGCTTAGTTCGAGTCATCAGTCATCGGCAGCAGAGAATTATTCAGCCCATTTAATGCTACCATAGTGAATAGGGTCAGCAGCTATCTAGTTGGAAGTTGGGGCTACTGCTCTGAGTCATCGGAGCACCTGATCTAGATTTATTGTTGTGACCTTCCCTCCCCCCTCCTTCTCGCATTATATTGTGACCCACAGCTGCAGTTCTGAGAAATGCTGCGCGCAGCTACTGGTATGGAGGCCTCGCATAGCGTGCAACAGCGACACCCGCCAGCTAGCCTGTAGGGCGAGCGCGGAGTCACTCCTGGAGGCGTGATCACCGACCAACGCGGTCAGGGTCACCTCAGGGGGCTGGCGGCAGAAAAAAAACTGTGCCTGCCCGTATGTCATCAGCCCCTGCGGTCATCACAAAGGGTAAACAGAAATGACCGAGGTCTGCTTGGCTCTCACTATACGACCACGACCACCTCTGCGTTATGCACGTGTGAGGGAGCAGCGTGACAAGGCGTCAGATCCCATTTGCGTACTACGAGGGATGGGCTCCAGAGTAGGGTGTATTTCTTGATTGAAACCTGCTTCCTGCTTGGCACGAGCTTCTGTACGTGTCTGGCAGGAAGCTGTCATTTGTCTTATCCGTTTACCCTAAGTTTTCAATGCGCGTCCAGCTGCGAAGGCATCGCTACAAACGTCACTGGCAATCATTTTAGCTCACCGGACACCGGCGACCGAGATCTTTTTACAGGGCCGCGGTTCCACCAGCTGTAGCCCACAGTGACACAAGGCTTGGACGGTCATTGTGATGCTGGTTCACGGAAGAAGGGCTGTTCGTAGCGAGTACTCCTTTGAACTCATTTAGTGGCGCTCCGGTTAAACGATTATACCTAATACAGCTCTGGTACTATTTCTTTAAAGCTTGATCGAAAACCATCCGCCCTTCGGCAAGGCCCAGTAGTTCTTCTCCCACTAGGCCAAAGGACACAACGGTGATGCATATACGCCCAAGACAACAACGTGCACGTGATTTGCAAATCCAGCACCGTCACCCATCGCATTTCAAATGTTATTCCTTCTAATCCCGCGTGTCCAAGCAGCCTTTTTCTGTCGGCCCTCATCTTCCTCTTGACAGTGCCTCGTGGGATCCGAAGTTAATTCCCACTTGTATCTGATGTACCAAACAACATTGACGTACACTGCCGACAGCAGCCCCGAAGACTGCTCATAAGTACAGCGAGGTTCGCCGAAGCTTCCAACCTCATCGCGATGTGTTAGTCTTTGCGGCAGTGCAAGCTCAATTCATGTTCCGTGAAAGCAAACAGCTTTGCTGGTGCAATGTTACTCTGGGGGGTTTTCGAGATCAGCGACGATTGAATGAGATGCAGAGACAGTGCTGGCGTCAAATGACTCGTCGGCAGTATACTGTGTTGCCGAGAACAACGGGGTGAATGTGCGGCCTCCCATTGTTCTCCTATAATGACAGCTTCCATCAAAAGAACTGCCGTCCTTGAGGCTCTTATGTGCCTTCATTACTCGGACGAAGTGCCATTCTGTAGTGCAATCAGCCAAGTGGCAAAAGTGCCACAGCAAGCTGAGACGTGGTAGGCTTTTCTTTTTCAGCCTCCTTTCATTAGTTGTCGAGCCCTGGGAAGAGCGCTAAATTGGATAGATTTCTTATTTTCGCTTCCTCGTGGAGCATGAAAGCTGAGACGGTGAGTCTAGAGCATGCCCAAGCGGTAGCGAATCAGGCCACCCAGATTCACTCGCTGCACGCTGGTGTGCCGCGTGTCCCTGCTTACTCCGCGTAGTAGTGCAGCCCCGCACAAAGGGTCCACCACGCCCAGTGGCTCGGGCGCTTGTCTTGATCAGCCCCGCCGATCGTTCACGCGTCGCTCCGTCGATTGAAAGCGCTGCAACCAGGTAGCTCCGATGTAAAGGGCAGCCAGGAAAATAAAAACCAAGCCGAAATCTAGAAAGGGGGTACCTCACTGTTTCTCAAAGAGAGAGAGAGAGTCCCAGTGGTACGTGCGGTACTAGAGCACCCCCCTTCTGCCCACTTTCCTCCAGACAGGGTGCAGGGGAAAAGCAGTGCAGGCGCTCCCCTCCGTTGCACGGTGTTCGGCGTGCAATTAGACTGACGTCCCACTCTGCGCGGCTCCGGCGACGTTCGGGTGCTAACGAGCCCCGATAATAGAGCTCAATGACGGCCACATTATAGCCGTGCGCTCGCGCTTTCATGCAACGCCGTGTCCCCGCCCGCCCGCGCGCTGCCGCCCGCACTGCCATCGTCGTATCGAGGCGCCTGCTGCACTCGTAGGCTTTTCTTTTTTCTCTCTCTCTCGCGACGCCCGCTTTAATTCCATCGCGAGGCGGAGGCGGTCCTGCTCGGTATGCGCGCACACGGGTGAAATATGGTCGAAGGCGCCGTCCCTATTAATTCGACGCACGTAGCAACGCTATCCTTGTACTCGTGTACTACACGACGACGCTGTGCACCCTGCGAACAATGGGAAATAAAAAAACAGGAAAAGGGGCAAGAAAACAAGCGTATGTGGAACAACGGAAACTCGCGTGCGAACCTCCACCGTCGCGCCCGCATGTGCAATGTCAGCGTACGCTGTGGCGTGCGCCGTCTTGAGAGCTTATTGTACGCACCCGACGTAGACGTTTGGAAACATGCGCCACTGTAACGATAAGCGATGTCTTTACGCCTGCCGGGAATGTCTTTGGCCGCTGTCCAGAGACTCGCCCAGCCTTCTAAGGACGTTAGGTAATCTGGCGACGTCGTGTTTGCTTTCAGGCAAAAGCGCAAAGCAAAGTACCGTTCAATATCACTTTACATCACTTCACATGATGCGGGAAGCCTGCGGAAAAAGCTGAAAAAACCAGTTTGACAGGGCCGGCACCCCCTTCATTGGCAGAAATCAGTGAGCAATTACAAACAGAATCTCAGCCACATTACGAAAAAACAAGGGCACAGTGCATGCAATATAATGCCATGAAGCATACATGAAAAAACAATTGACATTACATACTACATTTCACCTGCAATTCGAACAAAGGGAGAAATACACACAATAAAATGTAAAGAATAAGCAATCACGTATACTAAATTTTGAAAAGGTCACGAAGTGGCTTTGAAAGTAATGTTTTGCATCTTCACAGTTCGAGCATCTCAAGTGTTCAGTGTCCTTGATAATTTGTTCTGTAACATTTGTAGACCCTAGGTTGTTCTGCTTGTCTTAACCTTCCATGGCAATATAAAGTGCGCATTTTAAAACTCTACATTACTAAGTTGAACCGCCTTCCGCCAACCAGAGGTTGACGCGAACAGATTCTTGGCCCAGGATGTGGGCCCGTTGCGACCAGAGGTGCTTCTCCTTCAGGGACGGATATAAGCCAAACAGAAGGATCTTGACGTCTGCAACTTATGACTTTTATATACACTTATTCATACTGCATATTTATACAAGATTGCAAAAGTCATATTAAACACTGAAAATAGCTAGACCATCTTCCTGGGAAAGATTCCCATTCCTCCGAGCTGATGGTGCGCGTCACCAACCTAAGAAGGGGTCCGAGTCAGGACAACCAATTTTCCTTCGGCAGCCTCCGTTTACACTTCGGTTCCTCACCCTTTTGCCTGAAACCTCCCAGTCCCTGGCCATAAACAGCGCAATTGGGCTAAGCTGATTGACCCCCGCGCTGCACCCGATCGCAGCTCTCCGCAGCACTGTTCCCGCACTAAAAACAAAACAAGCGACCCAGGACAGACAGGGCTATGCCTTGCTTTCCCAAAGACGGCTGTCGCCTACGTCCCCATGCGCCGCAGCCGCCCCCGCTGTCTCGTGATGTTTCCTTTTCCAGGTTCGTGGTCATCCAGCTTGTGGGAACTCCTGAAGATGCTCGCTTTCACACCTTTTCGGTCCTAATCCGTCTGGGCATCGTTAAACGATCACAGCGGTCGTCCACCAAGGGCACTTGCTCTAGCCGCTAAATCTCGCGGTTATTTCTTCTTAGCTGTCCGACGCAATCGGGACACGGGAGCGATTAAAGGACAGTCCCGTCGCTCTGCGGCGCCTTCTTCTAAAGAGAATGAAGCGTGCTCCCCATTTCCCATTCTGGCACTCGGGACGACCAACCCTCAAAAATGCGTTGGTGTCTGCGGCGCCGGGAGCCGGGAGCCTTTCCGCTGCTTCCCGTCTTGACATCATCGGCGGATTTCGCATTATTTTGTTGTTGTTAAGGCTAGCTGAAGCTAGCCTTAACAACATCATTTTAGTTCAGCTAGTTTTGAATAAAACTGTTGATTTCGTATCTTGTTTAAAAGGGTTGCAAAGTCAGTGTCCATAACAGTTGGGGCTAGAACAACGCTGTACTTGGAAAATAATTCAAATGTATTGACGTGTATTGACGTGCATTGACCATTGCAGCAGCACGCAGTTAGGTGTAGTCTCAGCACGTAGCACGGATACTAACCAGTTACGAACAGCACAACAATAACTGAAAAGAGTGTGTAAAGCCGCAATATGACGCATAATACACTTTAAAAGCAATGCATTTCAAGAGTTAGGATAGGGACCGGGTGAATCCAAATGGTGCTTATCATTCGTATTTTAAAACCAGTAGCTATGATTTATATGATAATAAAATATTTTCGGCTTTGTTTATAATTTTATGAGTCAGCAAGTTTGGTCGGTACTTGTTGCGGGAAAACTTGTTACAGGCAAAACTTTTCTCTAGACTTACTCTACGCTATTTGTTTACCTGGAAACGGAAATCAGGCAACGTCTGCTCTTTCATGTGCAATTCTGATAAAGATATTTTATTTTTTATCTTATTTATACACTATGACAAAATTAAATTTTTGGTTCAGGCAGACGACCAAGTACATGAAACATAAAAAACACGGTGTAAATTCATTTTTTCTACTAAAGTAATTTAACTTCTGATGACGCCTCTCGCATCCGTGTGTTATAACTAAATTTCTAATAATTCATCTTTATTTTTCGTGTGTGCACAGATACGTTCAGAAAAGGCCACGGTACAAGCTAATCAAGTAGCTTGAAAATGCCTGCGGCTTTACAGAAACCATGAGAAGTAAAAGAACTGAATCCCAAAGAAAAGTGCTATCAGGCCTTATGATGTAATTAAGTTTACGTGAGAGTCTTGTATATAGGATGACGATATAAAAAACAAAGGCATTTGTGCTGTACAAATGCAGAGAGTTTATGAAAAGTCGGACACATTCCGCTCCGCGGTAATTTGGAAGAGGGTTGCTTTTTCTATGTTCAAACTCATTAGCCGTTTAGTACAGCGCTCAGATACCGATCCAAACACATAAAATGTAATATAACCATCCGGAATTTCTTTTTTGTGCAGTATACAATAATCATTAAAAAGCCTCACATTAACAGACGCTTGAGCATAAATATTAATCAAGAAACTCATACTGCTATTTCAAAATTTCTTTCAGAACAGTCAGAGGCTAGTACTTTTCTCAGCATATCATATCACTCTCATATCATACCAAAAAAGTTATAAATTATTCGTGCAGGACTAACGCATTTAAAAATTCCTTTTTTCCTCGTACTATTTGTGAATGGAATGCGTTTCCCGCCGACACTATTGATTCCCCAACTATTTCTTCATTCCTCTGCGCACTTGGGCCCAAGCCATAATTACATGCGCCTCTCCTCGTCAAATGACCTCGTCATGTATATATTCTCCTGTGTTTTTGTTATGATTTATTATTCATTGTCTAGTATCTTGTTTGCTGTTCTTGCTTTTGTTGAACTGAACTGCCCACTCCTGCCAAAGGCCTGATAACAAGGCTGGCAGTACCTGTAAAATAAATAAATAAATAAATAAATATCTTCCTGACCATACCGTATTCCGTCGAACACGCCAGCCGATGTTCGTTCTGGATTCCCGGGCAGCAATTCTTCTCTTCTCGGCTTACCAGTTGTGTCCTGGCGTGCTACGTTCAAAAGTGGACGACATGCTCCTGCATGCTGGAGCATTGAGGATACACGTGTAACGAGGGCAGCTTCAAGTGATAGGCCCCCTTTTTTTACAACTTTCTCATGGCGCACTAATGACACGTCGTAAAACGTCTTCGTTGGTTTCAGTGATCTAACACCACCCAAATTCGCCAGGCTTGACGGTACGATTTATTCGCAGACGTTCCTACCCGCGCAGTTTGCTATCAGGTATATTTAGCCCTCTGTGCGGCACACTAAACAACACTGAGCGATCCAGTTCTCCCGGCTCTTTCTCTTTCCGCTGAACCGGGATATTCCACGACTCGAGGTGCCTGCACAGACCCTATTTGACCATTAAGACGTCTTGGTAAAAACAAGAGGAAGAACCGGTACAGTGCGACGCCTTCGGCTGGGTTTTACATCGGACATGGTCCGTGTCTACGTGCGATGCTCAGCAGAGCGCAAATCAGCCATCGCGGGCCCGCCCGATCAAGGGAGGAAAATTCCGGCTGGAAAGCATGGAGGTCCAGTCAGCGCCCCCACGAAGTCCGCACTGGGAGCTGGTGCAGGGCATTGCAAAGATGCATTGCTACATGCAGTGAGAACGAAAGCAAAAACGACGATGGCCGTAAGCAAAGCAACTCCTAACAGTGCGACTGATTAATGTTCGATAGAGGGTGCGCGCACTCCGAGAGAAGCGTTGATGCTCCGATAAAGGTCCACGCGCACTCGTATCGTTCTTGATTTGCCGTACCATTGCGCCCCTAGCACCCTCCTCACCGTCACTGCAGTGCGGCCTTCGCTTGTTCGTGGTACAACCGCTTCCTCGCCCTAACCTTCCCTAACCTAAGCGCTGAGCTGGAAGAGCAGAAATCAATTAACGCTACGCGCTGAGCGATGCGGTCTCTCTTCGTGCGCCGTTTTCCCAGCCTACCCGGGAGAATTTCCCGCCAGGCCCCTTCCTGGAGAAGGCTTCGTAGTCTACTCCAGCGCCAACAACCGCCCCCGGCGCTTTACGATTCAAAACAAAAAGTTTAAACACACGGTGCACCTTGTAAAACGGAAGGGCCTCCGAAGATTCTCTGCTCCGTGACCGAGCGCGGTGTAATTTGACGCCATCTGCATTTCTAAAGCCCGCATTAACCCCGCATCGAACTCGGTCGTCTCTATAAAGAAAGGGAGAGTGAGATCCACGCAACAAAGCGCGACGCGCGCATTACTACGGCGCGTATATCCTTCGCTCCGCCGGCCTTCCGTGCGTATATATATATATATACCTGTATGTGCGCATAATCGCATTTACCCAGTGTGCGTGGCTGCCGGCGACCGAAGCATCGTGAACACGGTCCCGCTGCAAACGCCACTCCGGGTCACGCCCCCTTGCCTTCCATTTGTACGGGGCGGACGGGGAATGGCGGTCTCCCAGGCATCGTGCCGTGACGGAAGGCCTCTGGAAGCGCGCTCTGGCGCACGTTGACGCCCTTGGCAGCGTTGCAGCGCTGGCGGCACCATTGTTTTCGGCCGGTCGACACCGCGGCTCCATTGAGCTGGCCGATCACGTAATGCGTGTGCTTTTGCATGCGTGTGTTTGTCGATCTATTCTTCTTCTGCTCATCTTATTCTTTTAAGAACGATAAGTTAGCCGCGTACATAATACGTGAAGCCATCGACTGCATATAATGTGAAAATGAGCACTGGCTGAGCGCGCGGGCGGTCAGATCTTCTGCTCTTTACTTTCTTGGCATATATTTATTTTTTTTTTGTACGTGTGTGTGTGTGTGTGCTTGCAAATGAACAGTGGCTATAGACGCACTCTATACTCTTTGATATCCTGACACAGATTTTTGCTCTTTCTTTTGAGCACGTGTGTGTGCCTTCGTTAACCAACTTTCTCACACCCCCAAGCCAGCGGAGCAATACGAAGCCAAATGTCAGAGTGCATTACGTCAGAGCGACTGTGTTGTTCTTTGCCGACTGGCTCATCTGAGCGCTCGCAGCTCTTCCTGGCACATGCACTGTGGCGCACCGTTCCCGGCTCCTGGGAACAGTGGCCGAAGAAGAGTATTACATGCGGAGCGCCCGACGCGGAGGCGAGCATTCCGGTGCGTGCCGCGAATGGGGATTCGAGCGGAAAGTGCCCGCAACCTGTGAGCAGAATACGCCTCGCTTCCAGCAAGGAATTTTCGCTCTGGTGCGCAAATGGAAGAAAGAAGTAACGGATCCAGTACAATTACGGGAAGGTAAGGGATAAAACAAAAATCAGGGTTGGAAATCAGAACAAGGTCAGCGCAGCGAGAAGATGGAAGAAAAATTATTGGGGCCCGGGCTTTAAAAGACATAGAGAGGACGGATTGGAAAGTGCGCTCTATTTATATTTTTGTGTGGGGAAAAGGGACGAAATGCATTACAGCAGGACATATGAGGCTGAAAACAGATCTCTGGGAGTATAGACATAAAAAAGTGGAATCGTAGTGAACGATCGACGGAGAAGTGTGACGTGCATTGAACGATATATTATTGTTAGGTTCGCAGGAATAGCTACGGTAAGGAAAGAGGGGATTGATTAGTTAATTCATTAGAATCGAACCGACAGTTAACATTATCTGATGATGATATCGGTGTTGATATTTCAGGTGGTTAAGCCGGCAGTCACTGTTAACGTTGAGAAATTAACCTTTTTTTTTCCCCTCATTATGTTTAACTATTTACCTCATTGGTCAGGCAAGCCTTGGTGGTAATGCATTGGTCGCGGCTAGCCTCATAGAAGACTGATCTGTTTTATTACTTTTTCCACTGACATGGGCCTTGGTTCAGTGCCACGCATTGGGTTATTCGAAGTGATTTCTATTTTCGGAAGGCGACGGCCCAGTAACCTGAGACAATAAAGGATACGCAGCATGCCTCTTTGCCCACATACCGCCTTTTAATGTTTAGCTTCATTCGGCTCATATCTTCCCCTCTCATCAGCAGACAAACAACAATGGTGCACCCTTCTTTAACGGGTCTGCGACAATACTGTTCATTCACTGCCTGGGAGCACACCTACATATTCCACTCTCCTGTCTTCGCCAATGGATGTGTGATCTTCCGTAAACGACAAGGTGGACCTCGTGCCCAACATGACGAAATAAGTGATGCACTTGCTTCTGTGCAATACTATGTTTGTGTTTATGCAAATTAGTTCAAATCAATGAACGGGATAAAGTGAAAATAGAAACAATCACAACTGCAAACCCTGTTTTTGTGCCTGTATTCCTTAGGTTCCATTTTTTACTGAGTTAAAGTATCGCACTTGTTTTGCCCAAGCTACTAGGACCAATTTCGTGGTGACGGTCTATAGGGGAGTTTCGGTGTACATGAGGTTGACGTCATCTGAAAAAAACCATTTCGTACTTTGGCTTCTATTTGTAAAAGCTCCCTCGTTTCTCGTTGGATCCCTTGCAGAGAAGACAGCATGTAGAGCCTTCTTTACCTGTTCTTTTTAGAAAGAGATGGAAGGGGAAGACTCACTGGAGTGGAACGCTAAACTCTTATAATAGAGCCTCGCCTCAGGTGGTGGGCCGCGCACTGCTGCAATACACAGTTGCACCTCACCGTACGCTTCCACAAAAATGAATGGGGCCTCAACTCGACCGTCCACCGATCTAAATGGCTCGGGCATTTTAAAGATGAATGCCCAATCACGCTTTGCGTCGGTACAGCTGGCAGTGCCCGGGCACAGAATTCTGGTTCAGTTTAGCTTTTTAAAAACACGTTAATTAAGCAGCACAACAGGAAATACATAGACACGAAGAAGGTACAAGCGCTTAATCTACAACTAAACTTTATTCAGGAGGGCCTCAGAATAAATCCAGCACAACAAGCACAAGCACGTCGCATAGGATAGGACCCCCAGGCTTAGTCACAAGTTACCTTCGCACATCAAGGAATTACAGCTCCTTTTTCGATAAAATAATGGATGATATGATTGACATATGAAGTCCCCACATCGATTTTCTCTATTGCTATTTTGCCTTCATATTTTTCCAAGATTTAGCAACCTGAAAATTTGGGTTGTCAGATAGATTTGTGCTTGCATTCACGGCAATGCATCGTCAGAAAGTTCGATGCGGTGTAATAAACATTATAATTGTGGTCATACAGCCTTTTATTGGGACATCGGCCGATCTGGCTGATGTACGTCTTTTCACAGGGCAACTTTATCTCGTACACGACAGCCTGCTCACATGGCACAAATGGATTCTGAAGCTATATTTCGCGTCCGGGAGTCGGCTTTATACTTTGAGTTTGTTACACACAACTTCATGAGTATTTCTAAAACGGAAAAAAAAACCTTTACGTTGCCCTTCTGGGCGCTCCTCTCCAGGTTGTGCGACACTTATTTAAATAGGGCATCACCGCGAGCTTTTTACTTTTCGGCCCCTTTTCCTCTTCTTTGTTCATTGTCACCCATCGCTGGATGCTTGGCCTTTGAGGAGCGTTATCTCTTAATACTTACATTTGTCGGTTTCTTGTCCGTTTCTCCGTCGCTCTCAGATTCGAGATGCCGACCAAGTCACGTGATCATTGAGCATTGCAAGTAAATTCTACCTACCACGTCGCCCCCATGCATACAATGGAGTCCACCACCTGGTCCCCTATGTGCGACGTCATGATTCCCCAAAGCCACGTGAAAGGCACATTTTGCACGTCCGTCCTTTCTCTATGAGTGTACTTTTCATTATTTAAAATAAAAAGCGAAACTTTTGCCTCCGGGGCGGCCAACTTCCTGTAGATCATTGATCACATAAAATGCAGTATAATACGACCAGCAACGAGGGTTAGGTGCAAATACAAAAAAAAACGGTCATGCCACAAAACCAAACAAGCAATATAGTATGCAATAAATGTGGTCCAAGTTAGCATTACTTCGTCTCATTTCTACTGTGCGGTAAGGACGAAAAGAAACGAAGCATATTAGAAGCAAATTTGAAGGTCCGCGATTGTGATGGCCTCTAAACAGCTGTGCCTTTTCCCAGAGCAGATACGACGTGTCCTCTGAATAACTGTATGGTTAAGGCTACGGCAGCTTACTGGGCCCAGCCAGACGCCCGACACATTCACCTAAGAAGGTTCGATCGAGCATCAACATTTTATGTTCCGCGTGAAATTCTGCGCCATCATGCGTGCTTTTTAAATAAATTGGGTTTAAATGTGGCATTCACACGCAGTTACTTACATTTAATTGGAGAAGTGAACTCCCCGGCATGTTCAACTTGTGGCATCCCCGAGACTGTGGACCATATATAATTGGTGTGCCCAGTGTATGCGCGTGAAAGAACTGTTCTAGCCGTTTCCTTGAAGCGTTTGGACAAGAGGCGTCTGTCGGAGGAACTGCTGCTGGGCGCTTGGCAGGACAAGGGTAAGGGTATTCAGGCAGTGCAGGCTCTTTGCCGTTTTTAGTGCGCCACCATACTCCATTCGCGCTTGTAAAGCGAACTGCCCTGCCTGTATATTTATCCATATGCCTTCTCCCACATCATCACCAATCATGATCCTCTTTCTTCTCCCCTTCCCCAGTGCAAAGTAGCAGGCATTATTTTAATCATTCCGGCCTTTCAATAAATCTATCTATCTATCTATCTATCTATCTATCTATCTATCTATCTATCTATCTATCTATCTATCTATCTATCTATCTATCTATCTATCTATCTATCTATCTATCTATCTATCTATCTATCTATCTATCTATCTATCTATCTATCTATCTATCTATCTATCTATCTATCTATCTGTCTATCTATCTAATCTATCTACCTCCGTAATTGTGCTTGTTTTATGAGCTTCCTGGTCCTTTTTCTCGGTATTTTCGCGCTGTGTAAACACAACTTGTAACACGTAACGTGCCCCATGTTCTAACGTCCACAGACTTATGTCCCTGTAATAGAGGAAGATTTAATTTCTGTTCACCTGTACGGTGGCAAAGCTTTCCAAATGCTGTTTGTCGGATGACCCTGCCACTTGCAAGAAATTAAAGTTAATTATTTGCGAAATGTCCTTGCAAATATAACTCTAAGCATATATAATTCCTCGCTTTTTTACAATTACCGGCATTTATGCGCACAATCTGTGATTTGTGCACGCGGAAGTTAGTGGAGGCAAATGCTTATATTCACCATTTGGCCCCAGTTTTTCCAATTACGTGTTTCGAGGATGAAAATTCTGACTTCTTTGTTTACCAGCTACAACAGGAACCGTTTTCGCGGCTTAAGGATATAAGGCAGCGGGTTATGACGCTAACCCGATTATATAGTGAAAACGTCGTCCGCCATTTCAGTTTTGCCTTTTCTACTGACACCAGCAGTGGAAATAAGTTTATTCCTTTCGACTGACCACCAACTGAGCAGTCATTGGAAAAATCCTACATTACTCGTGCTTTGGTCGAAATTTCTGGACTCCTGCATCACGGCATCCCTCGTAGCCTGAACCCCTTTGCGATATTAAACAGCATAAATGAAATCAAACCAAACTTCCTTCATTTAAAAAAAGTTCAATAAAACTGAGAGTTGAGCTAGTTGGTACATATTGGTACATGTTATTTATCCCCTTTTTTATCGGTCCTCTTTAGAACTGTCACACTATGCGCTTGAGGTGACATCGTTTCCATGTTAATAAAGTTATGCCTGGCTAAGTAGTACCCACAGGTTTGACCACGCTTCGTTTATCCCCTACCTGAAAGCTCCAGTAGTTTAAAACCACTCTATACTTCGTTTTTGCAAGCTGTTTACGGCACTGCAAAGGGTAGGGGCAACCTGGGCCGATCGGGGTAAAGCCCGCAATGCGATTGTGTTCCTGCAATATTCCTACATTATGGTCTGTAGGCGCGTACCTAATATCACCGTGTCATGCTTATTGGCACAAGCTGTCCTTGCCTTTCGTAGGGCTGTAAACAGCTTTTATAACACAGAGTATAGGCGCACACCTATTATGTGATCACACAGCTGCTGAGCCAACTTTAATAGAGGAAGCTTTAAAGACATGCTCTTGCACGCTGCGCAGCTGCAACAGCCTTGTGCCTGTGCACGCGTAAAGAGTATGCAGGCGAATATATTAGAGAAAGGCATTTAAAAAAATTGCCTTTTGAAGGGTGCAGTGCTTTTTTAGCGTGCAGCAAATCAAATTGCTGTATTTTGAAAGTGCAGTATTTTTTAGCGTTCGACAAATCATCTCGCAGTATTTTAAAAATGCGGCTTCACTTCTCTCCCACCTGGCTCTTCGATGCGGAACGCCGACATAACGCTGTAACCCCAGCGCGCCCAGTTAGATGGCCTGGCGTTTATTGCTGCCGAGCAGACGAACGAGGACTATAGCTATACGAATAGACAGAGAATGAACGCCTGTGAGGCTTGAGTGGTCTAGGCGCTGCTACCGCACCTCCTCTTCACACCTGAGAGCGGACGCCCTCGATTGTTCGGAGCGACCACCATACCCGGATGCTCAAGACACGCGTCGCTTGCCGGCTGTGGGAGCACCGAGCAAAGGCGAGGAAGGCTTCGCAACTGCAAACGGCGCATTTATCTTCAGGGAGACAGCGCTAAAACCGACCACAATGCGATGCGGCCCTGGATATGCTTAGAGGCAGCTGCGATGGAACACAATATCGCTTTGGCATCCTAACTGTGGGAAAACAGAGAGACATCCCCTTAACTCTTCCCCTATTGCTCAGAGGTTTGTTCACTCGCGAATCACATCTGCTGCCGAGGGCACCATCGCGGCAAGGGTGAGCCTCGCTGCCGGTCCCCACGCCACTTGGCCGGACGCTGATTTGCGAGTCAGCCTTGGCGAGCTTTCTCTCGCGCCCATGAATGTCAATGAACAGGACACACGCGGGCCAGGTTTTGTTTGGCGCGCGTGACTGCACGTCGCTCCGGACGCTCTCTCCGCGGTTTCCTCGGTTCACCCGAGTGTCCCGTCTGCATGGTGCGTCCTCACCGGTCCTCAGGCAGCACCAAGGCGACAGAGATGTCGGATGCGCCGAAGCGTGGGATACTGCGCGCTTGTCAACACGTACGCAGAAACATCTCCACCACGTACTAACGCAAGGTCTCCTGTTCTGGTATATACGGCCTGTTGCTGCCGACGAGCAGCGCGCACGAAAGAAACCGGTCATCAATCGTGCGGTGCTCCTTGGAACGAGGCTTCGCTTTCTCCTCGACTCTGACGTATGCTTATGCGCCGAGGCCGATGCGTACGATGACCGCTCAAGACGTCGGCGATCCACACAGCTGGTGAAGACGCAACGGGAAAGTATTCCATCCCTGATTTGCATATCGCACTCGCCTGGCCCCATTCTATTCAATTTGTTTTCTTCGCAGTACTATACACAGTCTTTCTTCTTTCAGCAGTCAGGGCTGAGGGGAAATCAAGGCTACTCTGAGTAGGGCAACGTGACCATTGCAAGCGCCGATGCACTTGACGCCGCGGTTTCAGCTCTGTAGGATGCTAGGCGGACATCATTGTGGGAAAGAGGGCGCTGAAGTTTTATTGCTGAAGTCAGCAGTAGTTTCTAGAACGTCCCTCCTGCACCAGTGTTATGTCTAATCGTTCATTAATACGTTGTCGTTAAGGAAGAAAGGCAATCAAATGAATAAACAACTGAATTTACTGGTTACTAAAAATGGGGAACACTTTCAAGCGCGTCTGTTTCACACAAAGTTTATTTAGCGACTGCCGCCTTCATCGTTGTCCCCGCTCCCCGCGTTCGCTCCTCGCCCCCCCCCCCCCCCTTCTCTCCACTCGAGGCTCCGGAGTCGAGCGAGGCTTTTCAGAAACTTCGAGCGTCTGGAGCGGCCCAGGGGCTCGAGCGGCGTCCTCCTCGAAGGGGCCAGGAGTGGTCATAAGTTAGACCGCGCGAGAGTTCGAAATAGCGGGGGCGGTAGTCCAAGTATCCTTCGCGCGGACAACCGTTCTTTCGCGAACAGCGTTGACAACGCAGAACAGCGTTCGCAACAATCATGCCAACTGCATACTATCACGTAGTGGTGACAAGGCCGTTGACACCAAAAGAAGGCACAGGCTTGATGGTACTGAAATTAAATCTTTATTGGGCTGACTTGCGCCCCCAAAAGAACTAAGCAACTCGGCGGTGGCGATAGCAGCAAACGTGCTCGTCGATCGTCAAACAAAGAATGTCCGTCGCATTCGTCAAAGCTCAATTTAAAGGCTGCTCAGAACAATCTAGATAACGTCTCAAATTGCTAGTAGCACAAGCTGGAACATTGTAAAAACATACACGAGTGATCGGAATCTTCGAGACAGATCTCGGCGCATCGTTCGCGAGAAAGAAAATGATAACGCGTCGTATCGCGACAACGAGCATGAACAACCACGGGATACAGAATTGATAAGCGCGCCAGAATAACAATGATAAGGCCGCATGCCAGCGGCTGTCGAACCAGAACAAATGAAGTGCGAAGAGGAAGTAGTGCACGAGAAACATTCCATGCAGTGGCATCGTGATCGCTGCGCGTGTTGCACCTGACTGTGTTCGCTGCCGCTGTGTTCGCCGCTGACCTGCCCGGTCCTGATGACCGTGTCCTGCTGATCTACTCAATAAACCCCCATCTTACATTTGGTGGAGCTGCCGGGTAAGATCTATCCTCTCGCCCTGGAACTCCGCAGCCGCACATTACCACCACCTCCTGCGTTGCCTGAGGACGTTAACCACCAAGCCGCGCAAGTTGGCTCGGCCATCATCTGTTCCGGCTCCCTCCGCCAGCGAGACCCCGCCATCTTCAGCGGCACTGACGACCATGACGTCGAGGACTGGCTTATGTCCTACGAAAGAGTGAGCGCTTACAACAAATGGGACGCGGAAACGAAATTAAGCAACGTGATTTTCTATCTCACCGGCGTAGCCAATCTATGGTTTCGGAACCATGAAGCGGACATTCCATCATGGTCCGTGTTCAAAGCCAGCTTCTCGGAAGTTTTCGGCCGTCCGGCTGTGAGAAAACTCCGCGCTGAACAGCGCTTGCGTGCGCGGTCTCAGCAGGTTGGCGAAACTTTCACGAGTTATATCGAGGACGTCGTCGACTTGTGCAAGCGCGTGAATGCTCAGATGTCAGAGGCCGCCAAAATAAAGCACATTCTGAAAAGTATCGATGACGACACCTTTCAGATGCTGACTGCGCGAGACATCCGCACCGTCGCTGCAGCGGTCGCAATGTGTCAAAGATATGATGAACTGCGCAAAAAAGGGCCATAACTTGCGCGAACACCATGCATTCTGAGTCGCTTGCTGGCCTGACCGATGCAGGCGAAAATTCTGCGCTCCTGCCACAAATCAAGAGCTTCATTCGCGAAGAAGTTGCTCGACAGCTCTCCTTATGTCCTGCCATCAAGAACCTTCCTCGCACCTAGCTTCCAATTTGTGCCAAATTATTCAAGAACAGGTAGCGGAATCTCTTCTTTCAGCTCCTCAATCCATGCCTGTCGCAGCGCCGTTGACATGTGCAGCTGTTGCTGCCCGACAACCACCTACATATGCTCTGCCGCCACCTGTCTACGTTCAGCCGCCTCCTGCGCCTGCGCGAGAACCTGCGCAGTTTATTCGACCGGCTCCAAGACCACACAATCCCTGGCGCACGACAGATAACCGGCCAATTTGTTACACTTGTGGGCTGGCTGGACATATTTCTCGTTATTGCCGAAACCGTCTCCCAGTGTCGGCACCACCTACTCATGGCCCTAGGTACTGGTCTTCGAAGCCTCAGTATTCCGCGCCTCCTGAGCTTCCAGCCCGCCGTCATTTCTCCCCAGACCGTTCAGCCATGTCTGACCGCCGTTCACCGTCGCCGCGACGCCGGTCTATCTCTCCGATGCGACGTCGACAGAACGCTTCACTTGAGGAAGACTAAAGGCCGCAGTTCCTGAGGCGAGAACTGCGACCCCGTCGAACTTCCCAAGTCCACATCTGTCGCCGGCAAACCTTTTTGAAGTTTTCGTCGAGGGTGTTGCTGTCATGGCTCTAATTGACACTGGTGCTGCGATTTCTGTTATGGACGCAAAACTATGTAGCTCTTTAAATAAAGTGAAGACGCCAATTGCGGGACTTTCGTTGCGAACGGCCAGCGCTCAGCATATCAAGCCTTTAGCAGCGTGCATCGCTCGTGTAGTTATCCAGAATTGCCTTCATAGAATTGCGATCGTCGTACTGCCAAGTTGTTCACACGCTGTAATTTTAGGCTGGGATTTCCTATCGCGTCACGCTGCTATTATCGATTGTGCTCGAGCTTAAGTGGGGCTCTCGACTTTGCCCGATGCCTTACCAGACGCTGATCTACCAAATTCCTGTGCTAAAGCCCTTGTCGCCGAAGATATCGACCTTCCTCCCTGCTCTTCTGTGCTTGTTCGCGTCGCTTGTGCCTCTGTTAGCGATGACACCGTTCTCTTCACACCAGCCCATACTTTCCTGCGCCGCAAGTGCCTACCATTGCCCTACGCTGTGCTCGCTATTTCCGCTGGTCTTTCAATGTTATGGGTCTCTAACCCATTTAACTCCCCTACTCCATTGCGCCATGCTGAATGCCTCGGCAATATCCAGCCAATCGCATCTCTTCTGATTTCTGATGAACCTCACGACGCGCCGCACTCTGCCGTGAATGCGCTCAGCCCCCCTTCACCTGCACCCGCTTCCCCCTCTACAGACTTGTTCCTCCGTTCCATCGATGCCGATCTTCCCCCAGCGCAGTGCACTCAGCTTTTGAACCTACTACATCACTTTCGCTCCTCCTTCGACTCTCATCAAAGTTCTTTGGGTCAAACTTCTACAGTCACTCATCGCATCGACACCGGCACCCACGCACCACTGCGACAGCGCCCCTATCGTGTGTCTGCAACCAAACGCCAGGCTATTGAAGAGCAAGTCGACCTAATGACTAAGAATGGCGGGATTCAGCCCTCAAGCAGCCCTTGGGCGTCACCTGTTGTCCTCGTAAAAAAGAAAGATGGTTCTATCCGCTTCTGTGTCGATTATCGCCGCCTTAATAAGATTACGCAAAAGGACGTCTACCCTCTTCCACGCATCGACGATGCTCTCGATTGTTTCCAAGGCGCTGAGCTCTTTTCTTCCCTAGACTTACGTTCCGCGTATTGGCAAGTTCCCCTGGAAGCGGCTGATCGCCCCAAAACTGCCTTTGTAACTCCCGACGGCTTGTACGAATTTGCAGTTATGCCGTTTGTCCTTTTTAATGCTCCGGCAGCATTTCAGCGGATGATGGACACCATTTTGCGTGGCCTAAAGTGGAAGACGTGCCTCTGCTACCTCGACGACATTGTCGTCTTTTCTCCTGACTTTGACACACACCTCTACCGTCTGAAGCACGTTTTGACCTGCCTATCTGATGCCGGACTGCAGCTGAATTTAAAAAAATGTCATTTTGCCGCCCGCCAGCTCACCATTCTCGGCCACGTTGTCTCCAAAGATGGTGTATCTCCAGATGCTGCCAAACTTCGTGCCGTAGCAGCCTTTCCCAAACCGACTTCCATCAAAGATCTACGTAGCTTGCTCGGGCTGTGCTCTTACTTTAGCCGCTTTATTAGAAATTTTGCTTCAATTGCTGCTCCCTTGACAGACCTTCTGTCCGGCAGTTCCGACCTTTCGTCGTGGTCGTCAACGTGCGACGATGCCTTCAATGCTTTTCGACACATCCTCACGGCACCGCCTGTCCTACGTCACTTCGACCCCACAGCGCCTACTGAAGTCCACACGGACGCCAGTGGTATTGGTCTCGGCGCTGTGCTCGCTCAGCGCAAATCGGGTTATACTGAATACGTGGTCGCCTATGCTAGCCGTACACTCATGAAGGCTGAATCCAATTACTCTGTCACTGAAAAAGAGTGCTTAGTGATTATTTGGGCTCTTACTAAATTCCGCCCTTACCTCTATGGCCGCTCTTTTGACGTAGTGACGGACCACCATGCGCTTTGCTGGCTTTCCTCACTGAAAGACCCGTCCGGCAGACTAGCAAGATGGGCTCTTCGCCTTCAGGAATATGATGTCCACGTTGTTTACCGCTCCGGCCGCAAGTATCACGACGCCGACGCCCTTTCCCGCTGCCCCCTTATAGCTGAGGTCACCAGCCTTTCCTGTTCCCACGATTCCCCGCCATCGCTTCACATCAATGACATGCCGTCAGCGCAACGGCAAGATCCTTAGATAAATTCTCTCCTCAATTTTAAATTTTATCTCCAATCCTACAGCTGCTTCTCCATCACGTGCTCTCCGCCGCCATGCTTCCCACTTTGCAATTCGTGATAACCTCCTCTACAGCCGCAACTACTGCCTAGATGGCCGCAAGTGGTTGATAGTTATTCCCCGGCAGCTACGTTCGCTAATCTGTGACTATTTCCACGCTGACCCACAATCCGGTCACGCGGGCGTCTTCAAGACATACACTCGTCTCCGGCTGCGTTACTACTGGCGGGGCATGTACACCTTCGTACTCAAGTACGTTCGCTCATGCCTCACCTGTCAATGTCGCAAGCCATCTCCTCAATGTTCTGCTGGAGAGTTGCTGCCGTTACCCAGCCCCCCACGCCCTTTCGACCACGTCGGCATTGATTTGTACGGGCCGCTTCCCTACACTGCAGCCGGCAACCGCTGGGATATCGTAGCCGTTGATCATCTGACGAGGTATGCAGAAACCACCGCCCTTCCATCTGCCACAGCGTCAGAAGTAGCTTCCTTCATTTTTCAGCGATTTGTTCTTCGCCATAGCGCACCTCGAGAGCTGCTCAGCGACAGAGGCCGCGTTTTTTTTTTAGTTACGTTGTGAAAGCCTTGCTCACCAAGTGCAACATTATTCATAGAACCACCTCCGCCTATCATCCCCAGACTAATGGCCTCACTGAGCGTTTCAATCGTACCCTTGGCGACATGCTCTCTATGTACGTCTCCTCCAATCACTCAAAGTGGGACCTCGTCCTTCCGTATGTCACGTACGCATACAATACCGCAACGCAGTCTACTACTGGCTTCTCTCCTTTTTGCTCCTCTACAGCCGTCACCCCTCTGCTACAATCGACACCATACTTCCGTATCAGCCAGACATATCAGAGTATACACCTGTGTCTCAAGCAGCCTAGTATGCGGAAGACTGTCGACAAATCGCCCGCGCATCGCGGCTAACACCCAGTACCGCCATAAATCCAACCATGCCAGCCAACACTCGACACCGGACTTCTCGTCTGGCGCTCTTGTGTGGCTATGGGTACCTTCCAATGCTCCTGGACTGTCTTCAAAATTTCTTACTAAATACCATGGCCCATACCGAGTCCTGGAGCGCACCTCTCCGGTTAATTATGTGGTGGAACCTGTTACGCCGTCCCATGATCTACGCCGGCGCGGACGCGAGATTGTTCACGTCCAGCGCCTCAAACCCTATTACGACCCTGCCGTCTCGCTCATGCCGTAAGTCGCCAGGATGTTTCCTCTTCGTCCCGGGGGTAATTGTGAAGAGGAAGTAGTGCACGAGAAACATTCCATGCAGTGGCATCATGATCGCTGCGCGTGTTGCACCTGACTGTGTTCGCTGCCGCTGTGTTCGCCGCTGACCTGCCCGGTCCTGTTTACCAAGTCCTGCTGATCTACTCAATAAACCCCCACCTTACAATTTAAATAGTTCGCGGCAATACGGTACCAAGAATTAACCTATTTCCACCTTAAACCGAAGGCCCTGTCAGGCTGCCCAGTGTGGTTGTTAGCAAAGCAAGATCATTAGCACGCAGTGTTCGTTAGCGTGAAGTTGTGTGCAGCTCAACTGTTATGCAAAGCCAGATTTTAAGGTAGTGAATGGCGCTCGGCGCGGACTCGTTGCTGGGTTGAGAGCCCAGATAAGGGTTCCAAGATGGGCACCGGGGAGCTGTCGCTGCACTCTGTAGGACCGATTTTGCACGCCAGCTTTCACTAGTCTTGTCGTGTGAGCAAAGGACGCCGCTCGCAATCGTCAACTCACTGCACGTGAGTAGCCGTATAAGTGGGCCACGCAGCTTCTCCCCCGCTCACACGGATCTTCAGAGCGTGCTCGACTTGTCGGTATTTTGATTTTGAGCGAGGTCACGGTCCGTGGCTTCACGGCCAGTGCAACTCAGTGTTAAGGATTCCCGTGACGAATCGACCACGAAGCAGGCGAGAAAGGCTCCAGGTTGTTTAGTCTGGCAGCGACGCCTGGAAAGTGACGGCGTGATTTCCGTCTAAAGCCTTGTACTGGAGCGTAGAAAGCAAGAGTGAAGAATGCAGCTACACTTCGCACGTCTAAAGTTCGCCAACTCCAGAAACATTGGCTGCAGCTCGTTCACGTCTGGATCAGAAAATGGTACAAACGGAAATATCCTTGTGATTTGCATCATTATCGTGCCGCAAAATTTTCATAACGAATCCATTCTGATGCCCCGAGAGATAATCTATCTTAAAATGCAGTCACCAGGAAGGGAAGAAACATCGAAACATTACGCCGGCATAGTCGCTACATACTTACTGCACAACTGATAAACACCTTCGAAGAACACATCTCACCGCACGATTACTAATTTCTCGAAAACAACAACCTCACTTTCCTTACACAACCAAATGCGCGCAAGATTACGTGAAAGAGCCGCCCTAGCAGTCGCAGCCTCTCTTTTTGTATTAGATCTTCAAAATGTACATATTACCGGCTCAGTAGGTCGTCACACGAATATGATACTTCCTTTTACTCTAGTGGTTCACTGGTATTAACAAGCTTACGGGTACCAGCCCCGCCCTAATTGTTTCTTAGCAAGCAACTTCTTTCCTTTCTCCCCCCTTAAAAAAAAGAAACACACTGCAAACGTACACAGTCATCTGCATGTGTCGCATCGTTTGTAACCAGAAATACTGCGCGGCAACACCGCGTGACCACCGAAAATTGTCCTCCACGGGGGATGTCAGCATTTCCAAGCCGAGAGTCCAACTACAACTGTAACGGGGACACGTGAGGTCACTGAGCTTGCTTCTCAGTTCCTTCGTGACTGCTGTGCCCTCCCTTGACAAAGACACGCACGAGCACAGCGACCGTAAACCGCTTTGAAGGTCCTTGGTGCCCGCCGACGGCACGGCGACCTTAAGGCGTCAGCGAGTGACGCGAACTTGAACGCTCAGCTTCACCCCGACCAGTTCTTGCGATGCTGCCCTTGGAAAATCGCAGGGTTTCAATGCATCTATATTAAAGGAGAGCTCCGCGCTGTACGTGTATTTTACTTGTGGTCATGCGAATGTCTGATTTTTTTTTTCTACAGATTGGGCATTCGATAATCTAAACGCATTTATTTGCAAACGAATCTATATCTCAAGCTCTAACTGTGACATTTTCTTGTTTTGATAATAAATGTTTAGGCTTTCAGTCAGAGATATCATTCGAATTTGTAAAATCCCAGTTTAGAACCCAATCGACGCTTGCAAGGACGCCGCAACTGTCTTGTTAAAAAGGCGCGTTTAGATGAAAGGGAAAGGTGCGACACATGTGTACTGTGCGATGTCACTGTGCGGTGATAGAAATTTATTTGTAGCCGTTTGTAGCGCCGTTCAATAGGCAGGATAACCTGGACCAGTGTAGCGACATGTACAGTACATAGTGAATTACCAAGCGAGTGAGGCGTGTCATAGAGTTCTCCAATCGTTTGGGATGATCTGAGCCTGTACGTTATATGACAATGCGATTTCTTTCCACATTTGACTGGCACCGACGGCAAGTCGGTTATCGGCGGAAGACCGGGCCGGTTTTCGAGCCGGTGAAAAAGTCACAGCAGCTACAAACGGGTGGTTTCATATCCATGTTACTGAAGGACCTAAGACAGTAGCCGGGCAGGTTCCAAAATATGTTCACCTTGACAGAGAATGTTCTAAACAAGCGACAAGCACAAGTGACAAACACTTTTGGCGTTATTATTGTCACGTAGTGGTAACAAGGCCGCAAGCACAAAAGAGAAGTCAAGGCGTAATAGCACTGATATCAACTATTTATTGAGCTGACTTGCGCCCGCAAAAGAAATGATCAACTCGGCGTCGATGATGACAACAAACGTGCTCGCCTGTCATCAATCTAAGAATGCTCGTTTCACTCGTCAGCGCTCAATTTAAAACCGGCGTAGAAACATCTAGATAAAACAGCGAACAGTGACTAGCATAGCCATCAAAATTGTACAAAAACGTGCGCGTGGCTGGAATCTTTCGAGATACATCTCGAATTATCTGCCACAACAAGGAAATGATAAAGTCGCGTCTCGCGACAACGAGCATGAACGAAGAATACAGAAGTGATCCTGGCGCTAGATTCACAATAATAAGTACCACATGCCAGCGGCTATCGAAAAAGAACAAATAAAGATTTGAATGGTTCTCGGTTAATATTTATCAGTAAAGCTGACGACCTATCAACATCTCCTCGTATTAACGTACTAAGTAAAGCTGACGACCTATCAACATCTCCTCGTATTAACGTACTACGTTCGTCCTCCCTACAACTGCTTCGTTGTGATAAAGTCCAACAGCCTCACCTCTTTAAAACTCAATGTATACTTGGTTGTTTATGCAATGGTTTCGCTCCAGTAACTGCGATCGCCCGCCTGGGAAACGCAAATGACTGCTGGGGCCTTGACACTGCGTAGGTCCTCCGCATTAATTGATCATTGTACCTGCCTCCTGTGATATGTGACAAATGATTGGTTTTAAATCGCTATATCCAGAAGTATATTCGAAGATCATTTTCAGCCATTAAAATGGCCTGTAGATTTCTCTCCATAAGCGACGCTGAAGGCTACTGCTGAACGCTTGCTGCATTGTGCAGCAGACCAGGTCAACAAGACTAACAAAGGCGTTTCCCACTCATTGCATGTGGGTCTTGCGGTGGAGACATTCGTCACTTCCAAATCGCTAGTGTCATAACTACAAGAAATTGCCACTTAAATTCACTAAACACAGTGAATTCGTTCTCCAATATTGCCGACATTATCACCACTGCAGGGCAAAAGCATCTCCCTATCTCTCCAATTAACTCCTTTCTGTGCTAGCTGCATCCACTTGACCCGTGTACACTTTTTAACCCTATTCACCCACCTAACTTTCTGCCGCCCCCTGCTGCGCTTTTCTTCCCTTATAATCCAATTTCTTACCCTAAGCGACCATCTCTTCGCACTACATCGACAGCATAAAATACGAAAATATTGCTGGTTAAATCGGCCAATTCCTTCCAGCGGTTGGTGTGGATTAAAATTAACTGATCTGGTCAGCTTTTACACTAACGAGCGGCATCGTGTGAAAACACGAAGTGTACTGAATACTTTCACTTCTTCGTAATACAGATAAGTTAACGACAGGCGGAGCTGTTCGCGCGGTCATCTCATCGGCGTGAATTCGATTCACTCGGCTGCAGGTCTGTCAAGGAGATGTTTGCTTCTTCGGTGCCGCTAGCATGAAACACTGTCACACTATTCCAGTTATAGGCCATTGGTAACGCTTAGGGAGTCTTCTCTCTAATATCACGGTTCACTGCGTCAGCGAGCGGTGCTCCCGATTTGGCTATCGACTGCCGGCGTTCGCTTGACGCGCCCCCGATCACAATACGTCACTTCAATTTCCTATGACGTCCCTCGCGCTCACCGTTGTTGTTTCAAAGGTTGTACTTCCTTAACCATTGCTACAAATGTTAATATTTGAATCTTTGGAGCCAATTAAATATTTCTTATAAACCTTTGTGGTGCCCAATGCTTGGTCGTGAGTGGCCTTGCGTATAGCCGGCTCTTTAGAGCTCCAAGATTTGGTGCCTCGATTCCGTTAAGAAGCGTGTTCCGAGATGCAGTATATTTGATCTAAGAAGCAATTTCTCGTTAGCATTTACATGAACCTTGCTACAAAGCAAACCTGGTGGACATGGCACAGCTTCTTCGGTATCTAATATAGTTGAGGAAATATTTGTTCAACCCCGAACAATGGCTGTTATAACGTGTGCGTCCCTTACATTTTCATCGTAACGCGGGGGCACAATTTCTGAATTCAGAGTCCGAAAAGATCGCCTGAGGCAACATGGCGGTACTAATCAGTGGACAGTAGTTCAACAGTCACACCTTGTAGTACTATACAGTGGCTCATAGCACTGTAAGGCTCGCCAGCCTCTTAGTACCGTCAGGGTACCAAAACCTGAGCATGCACATCGACGTGCTGTGGCCGGCTGCGGAGATACGAACTGAAGGCCGGAGACCTTCCTCTTACAAGCGGCACATGTACGCCAAAATGAGTTTTTTTTCCCTTCATGTCTTATTTCTGGGTAATGAAGATTGTCCACGAGTCTGTGGTGTTGTACATATGTAACTATAATCACTTATTTACACTGTGTTTAACTCGTTCATTCGGTTTGGTTTGCAGGGTTTAACGTCCCAAAGCAACTCAGACTATGAGAGACGCCGTAGTGGTGGACTCCGGAAATTTCGACCACCTGGGGTTCTTTAACGTGCACTGACATCGCACAGCACACGGGCGCCTTGCTTTCGCCTCCATCGAAAAGCGGCCGCCGAGGCCGGGATTCGATCCCGCGTCCTTGGGAACAGTAGTCGAGCGCCGTAGCCACTGCGCCACCCCGGCGGGTTGACTCGTTCATTCATTCATCCCTTCATGCACGCAAAAAATGTGCATTTCAACCGGCCGTGTCATTATACAAAAACATTTCCGCACTCACTGTTCGAGTAGAACCGGCAGTGACGTCTCAAAAAGGTCTGGGCTTGTGACATCCCTATTTGACCACTGTCATTGCCCTTCAGTGACGAGTGCATTTGGCTGGGTGCTCTGTTTTCGCGGCTGCCTGGCGCCCGAAGTCGTCACGTGAACAACTTATGCAGCCTATCATTTCATGACTCGTCGACTTCACGAGAACATTGCGCTACGTATGACAATGGTCAGGTTTGTGCATCTCAGGCAAGGACAGCGCGTCTATTTTCATGTCGAGAAATTCTTGAAAAGCGTATTTTTTTTTAATGAGAAGCTGTTCGTAAAGCAATATTTCGCATGCCGTATGATTTCACCATGACCGTTACTCTATCCACTGATATCCTTCAAGGCACATGTAGTGTTTTGCTATTCATTGCCAACAACGCATCCCTTTGGTTCACTAACGCAATCGGCACTTGTGTCAGTACATCTAAAAGTACCAAAGGGTTTGCTACGCTTGTGTAGCTTATTCAGCTCTCCAAAATGTCAACTACATCGGACCAGTTTAATCTACCTATGATAGTTCTCAGGGGACCACCTCCATATCAATATTGACCGCTCTCGTATGCTATGCTGCGCACCATGTGCCATTACTGGATTCGCATTTGCCTCAAAAGCTTGTAGCCTTTACGCAGTACGCGCAAACTCTGCTATCTTCGCGCCACAAAAGCTAGGCCTGAGGGCAGAGATGGAATAGAGAAAGAACAGTTAGTGAGTGATAGCTTTTATCTGTACTCGTTTTCGCACTTCCCGTGCTGTACCACTGAACGATAGCAGCTACACAGGATAAGTCAGAGAGCGTCATTCTCTTTCCACTCATTTGATCACCAAAGGGCGTAAGGCAGGCGCACTGTTAATGGTAATGACTCTTCAGTAGTTTGTCATCGAGCGCCTTTCTCATCCCAAGATACGGCGCAAAAAAAGAAGGTTGAGTAGTACTGGTACAAGAGACGCAACGGTGGCTCAGCTAGGCAGCTTCCTACATAAAATGAAGCCCTCCTATGAGCAGTAATGAGCGCTGTACAATTTTTCCGCAGGTATAACACACGCGGACAATGCACGTGGCGGCCGAGAATCAAGCCGTCTACTCGTCGCCCTGTAGTCTAGACACAAATTCCCGAGAACCGCGGTCGCCGCAAGCTACGGAAACGACTGCGCGAGCTGCTACACACAACAGTGGACCCGCCTATGGCATAGTCGACGGCGCCGATCTCGGTCACGGGCCCCGTGCGATTCTGTACCAATGAAAGCACCGGCGCATTGCCGCCTTGGCGACGACTGCCTGCATTGTGGTCCACATGCGCGTGAAATTGCCGAGCACGTCTCGCACCACGGGGACAGGCCCAGGGTGGGAGCGTTACACGTGTCAGAATGTAGCAGGCGCGTCCAAAACGCCCACCGCCGCCCGCATCCCCCCCCCCCCCCCCCCCCCCCCCCGCGAAAACAGGATCGCGCCCAGCTCCGGAACAAAGGAACTCGAGCCGCGAAGCGTGAATGGGTGCCCGGAGTGGCATGCCTACGTGCACCTCCCTGATCACTGCGTGCGAGTGGCGAGCACGCACATTTCTACTCACGTCATACGCACGCACACGCAGTTCTTGACACACAACGCGCGTAAACAAGAGACCGTCAGTCGCAGGCCGGACAGCTAGAATGCATAAACTTTCTCCGAATGGGCGCAGCAGCTTCATGGTGTAGTATTGTTTTCGCTTTCTCCCTTTTTCAACAACTCGCGCATACGTTGCACCCCTCGATCGTCCATTGTGTTCGAGGTGTGAGCGTTCGGGAATGAGCACGCGGTCGACGACAACGTTTCAGCATGGAGGCATCGTGCGTCGATCGCACTACCGCAGCAGGCGACATGTCCTTGGGGAGGCTCCCGCGCGGCACCCTGCTGCTACAGTCGCAGTCAGGTAGGATAGCACTGCTTTTCCCAGGCAGGCTCTTGCACTGCCGCCACCGGTCTGCAGCTGGGTGCCAGCACGGACAACGAATATGGCGCACACTTTCAAGGCCAGCCGTAAGCGACTACAGCAACAAAAACACTCGACGCGTGGTAGCCGCTAGATTACGATGGAATTGCTACACCATCCCCGCGTGAGCGCCAGTTGTCGGGAAGTGTTGCCTGCCGTAGCCAACGCACTCTGTCGACTTAGGCAATGCAAATGTTTCGTAAGCCCCCACCTTACTGATACGCAAAGACCTCCCTACGTAAGATAAACTGGCGGCTGGGCGCTGTTTTGACTGTGGGATGGTTGCCTACCGTGATTCACTAGTGAATGAGCAACGCCCAAGTAAATTCATGCGCACACAGCGCGAACAAAACAAGACACTGTGCCAATAAACCAACCATAAACCATTGCTCAGGCGTTTGAAGCGTAAGAACGGAGGCAAGTACTGGGCGAGCGAAACGAAAACAAACATTTTGCTATAGGTTGTTATTGCTGCTTTTTGAATGAAACAGCATTTGCTTCTTCCGGTCAAACTTTCTTCCCGCGACAGTAGAATGTCTTTCCAGCGATGAAGACTTCGTATAGTTCATTACACCGGATAGTCAAAATATCTCGTAAAACGGCACAACGGTCACATTTTCTGCCTTCTATAGCCACCGAGACAGTGATTCTGTTTTTGTCACTACAGGATGCGTCAGTTGTATTTATTGAGCAAACAGACGAGAGGTCAGGCCCCATTCTGTACGCTGGAGTTATGTATCACTGGGCGGCAGCATAGAGTTCAGCGCTGGTTTGGCTTGTCTGCGGTGATTGAGAGTGGACGACTTAGATCACCTTGATCATGCATGATGTACCACAGTCAAGTGTTGCAAAGCAACACATGTGTAATGGTGGAACGCCATTACATGAGAAGCTTGTTGGCCATCATCTTTTGAGCTCCCTGAATGAAGCAAATGCGACCACTTAGGCCAAAGTCAAAGTACGTAAACGTTCCACGCTTGACTTCGGCTGCTTTCTGCACTTCATTAGCGGTCGGAAATGAGAAACAGGCTCAGGAAGGTGAGTCAAGTTTTCAGCGATGCCAGGAATCGAAAACAATAATCCGACACTGCATTCCCGAATTGCAAGCCCGGTGTTATAAGTATTGTCCATTTATCCTAGCAGCTTTTGTTTCGTATTCTTACTGATTTGCGTAGCCTCAGTCGTACATCTCAATAGCATTCCGCATTGAAGCCAAATGCGCCACAGCAGCAACGATATGAACTCGCCATAGATGAAGGCTTGTGAAAGGTGGCAAGAAGCTCAGTGTTGCCAGCTCACGACATTCACGCTTGGCTCTTTTCTTCTCCGAACAAGAACCAGAGTTCGACTACTTTAATGTAGATTGTGGATATCGCCGTATGAACGTGACGATATATGTCCTGCCCATCAACTCTTCGGTCAAAAATCATGGCGTTCTCTTCTGGTCCATCACAAATCATGGTTTGTGGGCTGTGTTTCATGCAACTAAAAGCGCACCCGACTACTTTCGTTCCTCATACCTGGCAATCTCCACTCAGCGTCATATTATAATAACAGGACGCCAAGGCCACTAGACAGCATAATAGTTATGCCACTAAGTTGACTGGCGAGCTGCGTCGGCCAGGTAACGGAAATGGCAGCCCTCACATGCAAAGAGGGGCATCTGTAACGTTACAAAATGCATCCACATGCTAGGTGCGATATTGCTTTTACTGTCGGGCGATACTGATCTTCACCCAGGCCCTTCCAAATTGAACTAAACAGCCGTCTTGGCAGCTCTGCGGCGCCTTGAGGAGGATCAAGCAGTCGCGCGTACTGAGCTGAATGAACTCCGTTCTACCCAACTTACTAATTAAAACTTTAATTGCGCTGCTAACAAATCGAATTATTACGTTGTAATAGTCATAACAGAATTTGAACACCCAAGCTAAAATGAATGGGACCGACGCAATCAAACAGAAATAGTTGTCTTGATGGCCACGAGTATTGATACCTGTAACATAATGTGCCGGAAGAATTTTCTGTTGTCAGGTGTTGAAGATTATGGCAATGAAACGCGGGCTGCATATAATTGTGACGTTTTGCTCGCATAAGCTGGATATGAAGAAATACCCAACCAGCACTGAGCGTGCATGCACACCGACTGGGGAGGTTTGAACAGAAAGCGCCCTATTATTATTAGGTTGGCGCACTTTAAAACCAAGCAAAACATCTTAGCCTGTAGACAAATGCTACCAGACACAAGCCATGTCATCAGGGAAGATTCCACCTCTGCCGTACATCTCGCTCGTTCTAAATTGTTCAGAACTTCGAAGGCAAGAAAATGATGGCCCAATTAAATGCAGACCTGTAATCATGAAACTTCTTGACTACCGCGATGAGGTCAGCATTTTTTTTTTTTACATACTGCAGCTCCATCTGGAGCTATAGCAGGAGTAGGAGGGGAATATGATATAACTAAAATAATTATACAATATAGTCAGTACAGCAGTAACAAGACAGAATTTAAACAGAGCAACAACACTAATAACGGCTAGAGGTTACTTAACTGTGTGAAATAGTCAGTGTGCGATGGTGTCAGTAACATTTTGTAAAGGAAGGGAGCGAAATGAGCCAGGGAGCTTGTTCCAAGCTGCGATGGTGCGAGGGAAGAAGTTGTTTTTAAATGGATTATGTCGAGCAAAGTAGGGGACAATATTAAGCTCATGGAGGTAGTAGGCCAGGCTGGAGTAATGTAACTGTTAGATGAAAGTCGATAATGAGCATGAATGATACAATACGAGAATTTCAACGATTCCAAATGCCGGCGACGTGATAGTGTAGTAAGCTGTAACTAAAGGAGGGCAGAAGTAGGCGAAAAATCACGGTGATACTGGTGACAAATGAAACGAATGGCTTTCTTTCGAACTATTTCGATCTTGGTAATATCAGTTAGCTTGTGAGGGTTCCATACAACGCATGGTTAGTCTAGTATGGGACGGATTAATTATTTATACATTAGTAACTTCACATCACTTGGAGCTTGAGCTAGTGTACGTCTTAAATATCCTAATTTCATGAGGGCTTTGTTACAAATGTAGTCAATATGCTTGGACCAAGATAAATTGGTGCTGAGGATAACTCCCAAATATTTATAATTAAAGATTTAAAGAGCCTTTCCAGTGACATGCTATAACATGAGTAGGCGAAAAACGAAGGGGAGGAGCTGTTACAAAATGTCATGACTACATATTTACGAAAATTAATACTCATTTGCGAGTTATTGCACCATTCAGAAAATGTAGTTAATGAACTATTCAGTTGATAATGATCCTCAGGGCAATTAATGATGTCATAAATAACACAATCATCGGCATACATGCGAATCTTAGATCTGATATTATTTGGTAGGTCGTTAATATAGAGTAAAAAGAGTAAGGGGCCTAAAGCGGAGCCTTGCGGCACACCAGAAGAAACTGGGGCCACATAGGATTCACCTGAATTATGTGTTACGTACTGGGAGCGGGGCAAAGAAAATTAGATATCCAATTAACCATACACGGATTCTTTAAAATAACGTTTAACTTGAACAGGAGTTTAGAATGAATAACAGTGTCAAAAGCCTTAGAGAAGTCAATAAATATTGCATCAGTTTGATTACCACCAATCTAAGTTAGTAGAAATATAATGTGCAAATTCGGACAGTTGTGTTATTGTGCTAAAGCCCCGTCTAAGACTATGTTGAACATTAGACAAAATGTTATTAGTTTCTAAATGCTCTGTAATACGTTTATGAATGCTATGTTCTAACATTTTACATGATGAGGATGTGAGTGAAATGGGCCTGTAATTGCATACTAGCTCTTTATCACCAGATTTGAGTAGGGGAAGAACTTTCGCCAGCTTCCAAGAAGCAGGAACAGTGCTCGAGGTGAGTGATTTTTTTAATATGATGTGAAGATAGCTAGCTGCGCATAATGAATACCGCTCTAAAAATGCATTTGAAATAGCGTCAGGGCCTCCACGTTTCTTAGTGTCTAGGGAAAGTATTAGGTTCAGAATACCCTCTTGAGAAACTACAATGTTAGAAATTGGAGGAGAACCGGGGGTGAAAGCTTGTCAAGCTGCTGTCCAGCAGATAGATAGATGAATTTATTGAAAGGAAAAGGCAGAGAGGTTGGCCCGAATAATTCAAATCTGGCCTGCTGCTCTGCACTGGGGAAGGGGAAGGAGAGACGAAAGAAGGTCATGATGGGTGACGATGTGGGAGAAGGCATATGAAATATATATACAGACACAGCAGCTTGCAGGTTTTTCTTTCATCTCCCCATGTTTTGGAAAAACATGAAATAAACAGTATCTTATCTAAGTACTAGTGAATGATGGCAGCACTCGGTTATCATGAGTAAAAACGGACTAAAAAAAAGTGTTGAAAGCGTCTGAAATATTTTTTTTATGGCATTGGATTATCTCGTTATTGTCTAGTAATATATTCGATGGAGTGGTCTTAGGAAAAATGCTAGACCAGAACTTTCTAGGATTAGTAGTTAGGAAGTTATTTAATCCAACACGAAAAAAGAAGTCCTTCGCTGATTTGGTAGCAACATGGAGCTCGTCTTTTGCTTGCCTAAAACAAATGATTCTGTCTGGATTGCTTATTGATTTCAGTCCCCTAAGCCTTTTTACCCGGCGGGATAAGTGCAAAATATTGCGATTCATCCATGGCAGCTTGGTATTTTTTTTTCTTTAGTTTTAAGAGGAACAAAGCGATCAATACATGTCTTAACAATGCCCTCAAAACAACTAACAAGAGCATCAATATCATTTTCATTGCTGAGTATCAAAAAATTATCAAAACAATTAGACAAATAGTCAGTAATGGATAGATGATCGGCTTTGTTAAAATCACGAAAAGAAGTAACATGAAACTGCGGTTTGTAAATGGCGCATGAAATAGACACAAAAACTACTTTATGATCAGAGATGCCATCAATAATTTCATATTTGTCACCTTTAGTAATTATATCAGTAGATAGAAAAACCAAATCTAGGACAGCAGTATTCCGAGTAGCTTCATAATAGCCTGGGTGAGTCCGAAGCTTAACAAAAAGTTCAGCAATTCCCTACACACGCTCGATTCTTTCCCAGAAGGCTGCATAGACTGCCAATGAATATTTAGCGTATTAAAATCTCCCATACAGATAAAATTAGATGCACTAAAGTTATTTTCGAACATGAATCGGTTGAGGCTAAGTATGTTATCGATACTGGAGCCAGGAGGTCTGTAAAAGGCACAAATTACTATGGAACATTTAGACAATCTGAGTTTGCACCATACAGACTCGGTATCAGGAGGACTAGGTAAAAGAGTGACCAGTGTGCCTATCAACTCTAAATGCAAGATAGCCAGGAGGAGTGAATTCCGTGCCTTGAACACCCTCATGTAACCACGTTTCGGTGATGCAGAACACATGGGGAGAGTATACAGAAACGAGAGCAAGAAGGTCCGAAAATTTATTAACAATGCTTCTTGCATTGACATTTTAAACGGCGAGGTTTTTGTCGGGATTGGAGGTCTGTCAATGAGGAGTATCAGTTGGAGGATGAAGGTTATGTGGCGGAGATGCAGAGTTCGTTGAAGGTACCGGAGCTGTACGAGCATGGTTTGCGGCTTTATAATTTACCGGCACTAAAGAGTTGGACTGAGCAATGTCTCACAATGTCTCAAATAGAATGAATCTGGCTTTTCTATCAGTGAATATTTTTCGCGTACTGTCATTGATATCAGGTAAAAACTCTAGGACCGAACAAAGGAAAATCGCGACAGAAAAGTATTACTAACCTACGATAAATGGCGGATAAATGGACAGCTCTTGGCTTGAGATAATGAGCGATACAATAATGCCAAAAAGAAAAAAAAACGAAACTCTACAGCTAGAAACTAGAATCACCAGAAGCAAAAATCATTAATCTTTCTTAACTTCAGTACCGGCAGCTTAGTTAATACAGTGCCTGACCTCGCGGTTACTTTGTTGACTCTTGACGCTGACATCGGGACAGTCACCGAGGCATGGTTGAATCCTGTTATTCCAGACCGTGAAATTGTGCCACTTGGCTAGCAGACGATCTAGTGGGTGAGTGAATTGGGGATCGTTTTTAAACAAGAAATAGCCTATTCCGTCATGCCGGAAGTGACAGGTGTTGAGGCTGTATGGTGCAAGGTTCATTTAACTGATGGCTTTGTGTTCGTCGGAACGGTATACATGCCTCCAAGTGCCGATGCATTGTATCTAGACCCGTTGCTCGGCTACTTGCTTACCTCCAGCGGGAAGATTGTCATGGCCGGAGACATTAATTCACCTCATGTTAACCGGAGATCTCTTAACCCGGAACAGTAACAAACAACTTGATGATCGACGTTTTGTTTACATTCAATCTAACGAAGATTGTTGGCGTACCGACCTACGTCACAAACAGAGCAGTTCAATTGAACACCTTATCTTTTTTAGTGATCACTTTCTAAGAAGTGGCATAACAATAGAAACACTTCAAAGGGTTTCGACCACGAATAAGTACTGTGTAAGCTACTTACAGCTAACCTCCGTCGTCCATGTCGTCCGGACAAACATGTATTTGCATTCAATATAGCTAACGATGATGCTGTTATGACTTGTCTCGTTCTATTCTATTCTATTCTATTCTATTCTATTCTATTCTATTCTATTCTATTCTATTTTATTCTATTCTATTCTATTGTGTTCTATGAATACGAGGATTTTTCTCATTTACGCCTTGATAAGCAGTCAAGCCGTCTGGCCGTATTTCACTAGTGTTGTTACGTATTGCAACGAAAATTTCGTTCCTATAGTTAAGAAAGTTGACAAAAAACACTGCCTGGATAACGCGCGAAATAATTCACTTTATTCGCAAGATCAAAAAACAAATTCCGCATTATTCCTGACTATCGATCCTGCTTAAAGTCGTTAAGTGGGCAACTTAAAAAGGCAACACGAATTGTGGAAGAACATCTTTGCAACACTAAATTACAAAGCCTTATTAAAACAGCGCCAAGCAAATGTTGGCGTTATTTGGATGCCAAACAAAAGAACAGTATTCCGATGACATCTCTAGATGGCAAACGTAAAGCAAATTCGTTCATTACTTTCAATTCATTTTCACGGTTGATAACAACCCTGTCAGCCAGTTTGCGCCACAATAATCTCAAGAAACTGGTCGGTACCCTTGCAATTTCAGATGCCATTAAATCTAGTAAAGTAGTGGCCCTGATGACATTTCTAGTCATTTACTAAAACGTTAGGCTGAGCCTGGCAGTAAATATATTTGTGTCCTTTTCCAAAAATTAATTCACGATTGCCGCATTCCCTCAGAATAGAAAATCGCCAAGGTAATCACTGTACGTAATTTCTGTAACAAAAATTCCCCTAATAATTATAGACATATCTCTGTTACATTCACCTATAGCAAAATTCCTATCATAACGTTTCTAATTATGAACTTAGATGACAGTCTGCTAATCCACCCTTGTCAGCACGGCTTTAGAAGTGGTCTATTCACAATAACACAACTAGTTTCATTCACGCACGGTCTTCCGCAATGTATTAACAACCAGTCGCAATTTGGCACAATTTTTCTAGACTTCACCAAGGCGTTCTACAGGGAATCTTATCGTAAATTAATGTACAAACTTGAGCACATATTTAAAGATGGTGCCGTTACCAAACGGATCATCAGTTACTTAACGGACCGTTACCACCTTGTTCAATTCAATGAACATACCTCCGACACTATTCCTGTACTTCTGGTGTCCCCTAAGGAGCTGTGTTGGGCCGCTTTTTGTTTTGCAATATATTAATGATATAACTGACCACAGACATGTACAAATGAGACTCTTTGCGCACGATTGCGTCCTTCACCGCGAAATTGAACGTTACTCTCACCAGATCAACTTTAATTTTTCTTTGTATCACGATTGGGACATGATCATTAAAAAAGAAAGGAGTGCTTCTATGTTCGTTATAAAGAAAAAGATCAATCTGCTAAATTTCACTTATAGATTTGGTAATATTGCTCTGCAGACTACCACCGAGTACCGATATCTGGGTATCATATTCTCATCCGACCTAAGCTGAACAACGCACGTCAGGTACGTATTAAACAAAGACATGAACGAGCTCTTCTTCCTAAAACGGGGTCTGAAAAACTCGCCACCCAAAATAAAGGAATCGCAATACGTTTCGCTTATGCGTCCGATATTACAATATGCTAACATTTTATGGTTTCCTTGCACACATACCGGTATGGCCACACTATAGAATGGGCCGCGCAAAACCACGCGATTTATCTATAACCGTTACAGACGCACAGATTCAAACACTGAACTTTTCCGCTGCGCAAGGCTTCACCCTTTGCCTGTCCGATCCAAGCTGCATCGCTTAAAATTTTTATGCTCACTGCTACAAGATTCATCTAAGATTAAACCGGAAGACTTCGTCAACACAAGCCACTCCGGAATCACCCGTCACAAACACCCTTTCATGCTTGAGGAATTTTATTGTTGCAATGATGTTTTTTGTCTTTTCTTTTTTTTCCGCCAGTTGTGCGCGAATGGAATGCACTGTATAGGGAGCTTTCATGAAGCGATGCATGTTGGGCAATCCGCCATGTTGTTGTCGTTGGCAGCTGACGGCGCTGCACGGCACTGCCATGGTCGCGTAGTGCGCGCAGACGATGCTGGCACGATCGGACAGGCCGACTGCGAGTTCTTCACAATTCCAAAAATATGACTGCACGAGGGCGAGAAGGCAAGTGCTTCCTCGAGCGACGCCGACGCGAATGGCTCGCATGAGCCAACACACGAGAGATCGACGCCAATCCGGACAAGTATCAAACTACTTGCTAGAACTAGAAATCATGAATGTCGGCGATGTCGGCGATGTCGACAGGCGACCAGGTCCAGACGCATAGTGCAGTCAGTCGTCGCGTAGCTTGAACAGGTCCGCGTCGCACTGCTTTGCATTTCTTCATTGCGCGCCCGATTTTTCTGGCACAGCATCGACGCGTACGTTTCTCAGGAATCTGCCAACTGCACGCACGTAAGGGCAGCGCATGAAAAGCCGCGTATTTGCTCGGTGGATCGTCGAAAACGACAAGGCACTTTCTCAATTCAGCCTGGCTGCGCTGCCCGCCGTCTGATGCCAGCGACATCATCATGGCGGATTACCCGGCATGCATCGCTTCATGCAAGATCCCTATACTTCAAATGAAATGCAACCGATTATCCATAAATTTTTTGAGCTCGCTGAACTGCCTATTCAGCCTATTGCCACCTGATCAGCGTTAAAGCCCTGGTGATGCATCGTTTGCAATGTATAATCGGTATCCTCAAAGTTGGTGCTGCCTTTGATCATTTTTACTGTATAACTACTGACCATTCATTCCTGCTGCATCCGGAATCTGTGTTCCTTGCGCTAGTCCCTGTAAAACCCCTCCCAGGGTTGACAGTATGTCGAAATAAAAATAATAAAACAGACAAAAATACATTTGATTAAAGTTATTCGGCCCAAGAACTGGGCACTTAAGCTCAATGTCGACAAACTTCGTGTAGGACACAAGTAGTATGTATATGATCCCGTTTCTGATAGCGTTATAGAATCAAGCACACAGCTCTCTGGCCGAGCTGATTAAACAGGGCTTCCGACCACTCACCAGTAATTACCGAACGAGATCTCCCAATACCTTTGATGCCGATAGATCACCCTCATCATTCTCCTTACACTCACTAACATAAGGACCATAATATCAAAACGAAATGAACTGCTCAAATTTATCGATGGCATTGATTCCGACATAGTTCCGTTAACTCAAGCGTGCTTACGCTATAGCGTCCAAGACCATGGAATTCCGCCTCCAAATGGAAATTACATTTTATGCCACCGTGATCTGCACGCACGGACAGGTGGGAGAGTGCTTATCGCCCTTCGAAACACTTTGTCAAGGCACTACACTTGCACAAACCTGGATATGCGTGCACAACTGCGGATTGAAAATAACCTTCGGAATTTGCTGCAGACCTCCGGACAGTGATTCCTTTTTCTGCAGGCTCCTTTATGATGCGCTAGCCAATATCACATAGTCACATATTCTAAGTCATATGTCCTTCAGTTCGAACATTTTAATTATCCATATGTTAACTGGGCTTCCTTCTCTGTATTCAGCCGTGCATCCTCCAAAGAGTCTAACGAATTTCTTGACTTAACCCTAGACCTCAGCACGCTCCAAGATATCATGTACCCTACTAGCGGTGATCATACTCTTGGTCCGCTATTTGCATTTTGCTGACATAACATCAACAGCATAACTTTGCTCTCCGGCCTCAGTGACGACTTTTTTCTGCAAATCTGCACATCACGGAATTTGGATAGGCGATCACCTACAAAAAAACAAATTAATCACGGACTATAAGCGAGCGGGCTTCGATTCGATCAACAATGAACTTTCATATTTTTCGCTCAATTCTGAAATTCCTTTTTAAATTGCGCCGTTTGTGAAAACTGGGAACTGTACAGGTCAACAATGTTACTCTTAAAAGACAAGCTCCCCCCTAACATTCTTTTAAAGTCACACTCCTATAATCACCGGTTTAAAGAAAGTTTGAAACGCCTCCTAAACTAAAAAAAAACAAAAAAAAAAGGACTATCGTTCGGCCAAACAAAATAATAAGCAAGAAACACTGGAGAGATACCGAGCCTCTGCGAAAAAAAAAACGAATCTCGGCGAACTAGCTGCCGCAAAACACAAATCTCTTTCTGTTACCTCAGAACAAACCCGATCAAATTCTGGTGTATCCTTTCATCCAAACGTAAATCCAACAGGCTTGATCATATAGGAACAGATGGGAACGAGTCGACACCAACCAATGCGCAGAAGTTATGAATAACTATTTTTCATCCGTGTTTTCGTCTGCTAGCAATTCAACGCACGCGACCTTGTAATCTCATTGGCAAAATGAAATGACTGAAATTCATACCTGCCTCGAAGGGATTGCTATCTTAAATAGCGGGCTCAAGATCTCAACTGCTGGACGGGACCAAATAAACAGTAAGATCTAAAACAACACTCTTTCACTATCAAGCGCGATCATCATCATCAGCTGGATTACACTCACTGCAGGGCAGAGGCCTCCCCCATATTCCTCCAATAATCTAGGGCTGTACTAGCTACATCCACTTGATACCTAGGAACTTCTTAACCTCATCCGCCCACCTAACTTTTTGCCTCCCCCTGCTACGCTTTCCTTCCCTTGGAATCCAGTTTGTTACCCTCAGCGACCATCGCTTATCCTCTCTTCGCACTACATGTCCTGCCCATTCCCATTTCTTCTTCTTAATTTCCACTAGAATGTCGGTAACTTGAGTTATTTCTCTAGCCCACTCTGCAGGCTTCCTATCTCTTAACGTTACACCTGCTATTTTGCGATACATAGCTCTCTGCGTTGCCCTCAACTTAAGTAGAACCCTTTTGGTTAGCCTCCACGTTTCAGTAGGTAAGTACGGGTAATACGCTTTCCTCTTGTGCGATATTGATAAGCTGCTACTTATAATGTGAGAGTACTTTCTAAATGCGCCTCATCGAAATCTTATTCTCCTAGTTATTTCCCTTTCATTGTCTGGATCTGCTGTTACTACCTTTCCTAAGTAGACATAATCGCCTGTCACTTCCAGCACTTCGCTACATATTGTGAACTGCTGTTCCTTTCCGAGGCTGTTGAACATTACCATCGTCTTCTGCATATTGATTTTCGAGCCTACGTTCGTGCTATTCCTGTCTGGGTAATCAATCAGTATTTGCAGTTCATCCCCTGAGTTACATCAGACATCTGGAAGGTTCCTTCCAGATGTCTGATGATTGTGGGAATTGTCGTGTAGTATCTTATTTGAGATACTACGCTATAAAGAAACTTAACTTTATAAGAGCTATAACTTTATAAAGAAAGTAATAAAAACCCCATAAGGAAACGCGTTAAGCAAGGAGACGCGATATACCCCGTACTATTCACAGCTTGCTTAGAAGAAGTAATCAGAAACTTGGAATGGGAGCTGTTAGGGATAAGGGTAGATGGAGAATACCTCAGTAATCTGCGATTCGCGGATGACAATTGTGTTGCTAAGTAACTCAGGGGATGAACTGCAAATACTGGTTCAAAGACTGATTCAGGGGATGAACTGCAAATACTGATTCAGAGACTCAAATATCTGATGCGTTGGCTAGAGCATTTCGTAAAGGACGCTCACAGTTCACATATGCTAACGATTTCCAATCATCCATAACTGATGTAACCGCGGGAGATTCTGAGCTTGGCAGCTGCTCTCCATTACTTCTATTAGCATACGTTAACGGCTTTCCTTCTAACGTTAATAGTAATTGGAGCTGTTTGCAATGACTGTGTCATTTATACCTCAGTTCATAGCCAGCTGATAATCTTGCCTTGCAACAGGACCTGGATAGCCTTGCATCATGGTGTGAAAATATGCAGATGCCCTTAAACCTAGCTAAGTGCAAATCGTTGTCATTACTCGTAAGCTTACCTTGGTTCATTACACTTACAGCATTTAGTCTATTCCTATCAATGCAAGACAGTCATACAAATATCATCATCATCATCGTCATTAATTTCATGGGTCACCCACATTCAAACTATTTGTTCCAACGCTTCACGCTCACATGTTTACCTGCGTCAAAATCTTAGATATTTATCTCATGCCATTAAACAGTTGGCGTGTAGAACATTTTTTTCTCACCCCAAATTAGAGTATGCATATCCTATATCGGCGCCCATGGCAAATCGTACTTATCCTTAGAACTGTATTCAGTTCAAAATCGAGCAGCCTAATTCATCACCTCTTGTTACTCAAGAACAGTCCCTCCACTACCAACTCTTGAATCGCGCCGTGTCATTTCGCGCCTTGGGCTATTTCATGCAATCTATCCAAATGCCAATAGACCGATCCCATCGACCAGTTTCACGATGCCGCCGCTGCCGCGGTGCATGCTGGTAGATTAGTCATTAGTCGGTAGATGTAGTACAGCAATTGAGGCAAACATTATGTCTGTAATAGAGTTTAGGCGAATAGTTAACTACTCCACCTGCAATATTTTTTTGCGTTAAAAAAACAATATTCTACTGCGAAATTGAAAGCCGCCGAAGTCGAAAATCAGCCCAATTTATGATTTTCTGCATTTGCAACCTTCCTAAAACCGAACGCTAAAAATAACCATTTCAGAGCTCGTTGAAGGGGCTTATCACGCATTGCACGTTACTAAAATGGCGTCTTTGAGTGTACCACCGCCGAAATTATGCTAACTTCTATATCACAAAACGTACAACAGCCTCTGTATTTTATGCACTATGAATGCGAGACGAAGCCTTTCAGAATTGTGGAAAGCGCGAAAGCCAGCTCTACGCGCTTGAAATGCCTATTTTAACGTTAAAAGCTTACAACTACACTGCCGATTCCGAAAATTTTAAATATTCACTCGCATTATATTATTGCCGCCTCGTGAAATAAAAAAAAGCAGATTAATTCATTCCAAATAATTGGAGAATCAATAGCCGAATCATTGTGTTCTATCACGGACTTGATGTCCGCCTCGACGCACAATCTACCTGTCCAGACCACAGCAACGTATTTATCGCAAGTTTTAAAATAACAAAATGTAAAGAAAAAATCCACCCGGTGCATGAAATAAAGTAGCTTACGGCTTTCTCTCATGAAAGCTCCTTCTCTTAAGGCACAGCGCTAGTTTTTTGCATAATGCACAAATTCGGTAGAAAAATCGGATGAGCTGCCGGAAAATGTCTTTCATTGGCCATGCGGATTCAGTACGGACTCGAAAGGCTGTAATTTTGCAGCGATAGCCGTTCTTGATTGCCTTTCACCTATGCACTGACACACGTATACATATAACGATGTCGCGCAGTGCTGATCATTGTATCTGCTGTGTTCGCGGCGGACTCGGATGCAGACGGAGCTAGAAATAACACAATTATATAGTTCCTAGAATGCAGCAAAGGCTAGTGTTGCGCATTGGTCAGTCTTATTGCTCTCCGGAGCTTCCGAGGTATAAGGGCAAGCCGTCTTTTTGGAATGGAAGATGCGTGCTTGCTGCAGCGGTTTTACGGATACTCGCAAAATTCGCTTATTTTAGCCGCCGAATTCGCGTTATTCTAGACAAAAATGTGATCGTAGTGAATAGCGTGCCACGTTTCTAATTAGCTGACTCAACTAAGATCTATCGAAACAAGGTTTGAATAAAACTGTCCCTGCAGGTGGATTGGTGGCGCCATCTGTGGTGATAGCCACAAGCCGTCGCCGCTCTCTTTTCAAAACTTGATAAAACTTCACATGAAATTTTTGCTTGTTTCGACTCAAAACCAACATTGCCATGAACATATTGATACGTGGCAGAAGACTAGTACAGAAAACCACAACAGGTGATGAGAGACGTAAGTGTTCAAGCAAGCACCAACCGTTGCTTCAGCTTCGTCGTCTCTCACTCTGCAGTCCATCGTCGTCCTCTTCAGTGGCATATACGTAACATTACCCCGCCACGAAAAGCACAGTCCCGGTGCGTACTACGTCGGGGAACTACAGCTGCAGTGGTACGACTTCATGCGAGCGACATGAACGATTTCTGTACGTGGTATATCGAACTGTCGGTGTGGGTGCACAGGGGTGACCTCGTATGTCACAGGAGTGACTGGCCGTAAAACACGGTAGGGGCCTGTGTAGCGCGGCAAGAGCTTCTCACAGAGCCCAATTCTACGAGCGGGAGTCCGGAGCAATACAAGACAGTCCGGAGAGCAGTGGATATCGCGATGTCGAGAATCATGGCGGCATTTTTAAGAGTTTTGGGAGGATGCTGGCCGCAATAACACGGGTGGCGTAAGCTCGGGATATGACGTCACGAACATAGGAACTTGCATTAGCGGTGGGAGGCAATACGCTGTCAAAAGGAATAGAAGGGTCATGGTTGAACAAAAGATAGAAGGGCAAGTAGCCCACTCTATCGTTGACGGGAGGAACTAAACGCAAAGGTTACAAAAGGTAATATCCCAGTCACGGTGATCCGCCGATACATACATTGACAGCATGTCCGTGAGTGTGTGATTGAGACATTCAGTTCGTTTGTGGATGGTAAGCGGTGGTGAAGTAATGCTTAATGGAGCAGTATCGGAGAATTTCTTCGACCACTCGAGCAAGAAAGCAGCGACTGTAGAAGAACGGCTGATTGGGCGAGTTGGTGAACCATGATGGACAGTAATGTATATTGCGCAAAAAGACGAGACAAAGAGGAGAAGTGGACAACGACGGCGCAGAACTGACAACTGAATTTATTCGAAGAACGGAAGAGTATATATATAAGTACACACACTTGTTGTACCCACATGAGCATAGTCAAAAATGCATAAAAATCTATATCAACACAATAAAACTCCCCCCATCACACGCACGTGGTGAAAACTGCCGACGCACTAACGATTGTGCAGCATGGTCATCTCATTTTCTGTCAATGCGACGGACGTTTTACTAACACAAACATTTTGCTTTTGGTTAATATGGAACGCCTCGGCGATTTCTCGAGTAGTCTGGTCTTTATGAAGAAACAATATATTAGTATCAACGAAGAAAGGTACACACTCACACGCGTTACAATGTTTTGCTAAGTTAGTATCATTCTTTTTTAAGGACTGCGCATGCTCCATCAGCCTAATGTTGATGCAACGGCCTGTCTGCCCAATATACGTACGGCCACAGGACAATGGTATTTGGTATACTACACCCATCCTACAACTAATGAAACTCTTGGCGTGATTGACCTGGCATCTGTTCTTACTTCTTGTGCCCCCCAGCTTTCTTTGAACCGCTGCACCTACCTTGCCAATCTTATTAGGGGCTGAAAACAACACCTGTACGCCATATTTTGCGCCTACTTTTTTAAACCGATGTGATAATGCATGTATATAAGGCACAACTGCAATTTTATTTCTTTCATTTTTTCTTTCTATCTGTCCGGAACACTTCAGAGAACGCAGAACCTTATCAGCACTAGCTACAAGCACTGAGTCTGGATAACCAGCCTCCCTACATCTGTTAGCTTGGATTTCAAGGCTATTATCGTTAGTGCGTCGGCAGTTTTCACCACGTGCGTGTGATGGGGGGAGTTTTATTGTGTTGATATAGATTTTTATGCATTTTTGACTATGCTCATGTGGGTACAACAAGTGTGTGTACTTATATATATACTCTTCCGTTCTTCGAATAAATTCAGTTGTCAGTTCTGCGCCGTCGTTGTCCACTTCTCCTCTTTGTCTCGTCTTTTTGCGCAATATACATTACTGTCCATCAAAGCAGCGACCACGGTCAGTGAGCAGCTGGCGTGGAGCACCGTGGAGCAGTATAACGTCTTGGAGGAGAAACGCAGCCACGTCAGTTGCACAGCTGGTGGGTATCGCTCGTGTAACGGCATAGTCCGTAGCCACCGCAATCCATTTATTCCCCGAAGGAGAGTGAAAGGTCCGAGGAGATCAAGGCCAACTCGGCGAAATGGGTCTATTGGGATGTCGATCGGCTGTAGGGATCCAGCAGGCACCACCGATGGCTTCTTCCGTCGCTGACACCTGTCACAAGAAGCCACGTAACGACGAACAGAGCCGTAGAGGCCAAGCCGAAAGAAGCGCCGGTGGACGCTGTCGTACGTACGAGATACGCCAAGATGACCCGCAGTCAGACAAAATGAAATACAACGAAGAACATTCTAAACGGTACAGAAGCGATGTTTTAGAACCAAATGATCGCGTGTGGCCAATAGAAGCACGAGCGGCGCACTGCAAATATACGCGAAAGTCGAAACTTAGTATAGCGGCGGAGATTTATTATCATGGGCAGACAACACCGCACACCTGCTACGCATGCGCAGTACTCGCACATGACACCCCTTCCCCCGCTACCATGCACCTGTGCGCTTCTAGCAGCAGTCAAGTGCAAAACGGTGCGCAGGTGCTGTCTTCTCTGTAATTCACGCTTTACATGTAAAGCCTAGTTATCGTGTTTGGCCAATAAGCGCACCTGTACCATAATTCTTTCTTTCCTTTCTTTTATTTTACCATTTCTTTTATTTTACCTACCCTTTTCTTTCTCCCTATCGCTCACCTCTTTGATTTCCTCTACATTTTCCCCGCTATCCCTTTATTCCCTCCGCCCCAGTTCTATTGCTTCAGATATCAGATAGCAGATACCGGGGCTGGCAAACATCTTTTCTTTCCTTTTGTATATGCAATAAATAACCACTACCACCACCACCAATAAGCGCACGAGCGCGGTATGAGATGGGAAACAAACACAAAACTAGTAATTAAGCATAGCACAGACGTACACATGTCACGAATTGTGGTCTGCATAGGTGATGACATGGCTCAGCTACACTACTGGAGTGAATCTCACCAGCGTCGATATAGAGCCGCAAGGGGATCACGTGACTCCTCTTGCCTAGGGGGCAGAGGGAGTTTAAAAGATATTGACGCTTTCAAAGACACGGGACGTGACACTCCGTTTATTTTTCCTTGTAAGCAAGTTCCTGCTTTATACCATTTTAATCATGGTGACAGTGACGCGTTATGCGAGTGTGTGTTTTCTTTATTTTTCTGTTTCATCGTTACATTCTTTTATTGCCAGGGTTTTTTTCGCACTTTGTTCTTAGCTAGCGGTGTCCTGCTCAGCAGACGTTTAAGCACCTGGAATTGTGATAAGTTGTACCAGATGTTTAAGTGGGTCTCTCTGTTTCATATCGTTTTTGCGCTTTTGTGTTCTCCCCTGCGTTGTCTTACCTGATGTTCCTTCGTTATTTGGTTTGGTTTTTTCTTTTTTGGTCCATGGTGCATTCTTGCTTCGTCGCCTTTCGCGTTACCTTTTTCATTTTAATTTCGCGCTGTTTCCCATTACTTGATCGTTCACTGCTGGGTGGATGAACAAGCGATCGAGGATGACAAATTGCTGCTTTCCGCAGTGTTCCATCTAGCCGATATATTGGTTACAGGCTTTGCAGTTCCCTGGAGACCTTCAGAAAAGAAACAAGCCGGAGTCTCAAGTCCCGCCGGGGTGGTGCAGTGGTAAGACGCCCGACTACTGTGCCGGAGTACCCGGGTTCGAACCCGACCTCGGCGGCTGCGTTTCGATGGAGGCGAAACGAAGAGGCGTCCGTGTGCTGTGCGATGTCAGCGCACGTTAAAGATCCCCAGGCGGTCGAAATTACTCCGTAGCCTTCCACTACGGCTCCTCTTTCTTTCTTTCCGCTTTCATTCCCACCTTCCTCCCTTCCCTTTCGGCGCGGTTGAGGTGTCCAGAGAAATCAAGTGAGACAGTTACCGCGCCTTTCCCTTCCTAGAAATCAATCAATCAGTCTCAAGTTAAACGTGATAAGTGAAAAACAACTGGCATCTTGAAAGCGTACGAGATATGCGACCAAAGCTTGCCATGTGTTGCGGCGAGTTGACTATAATGGAGTCGCCAGTTTTTTCGCCTAATATTCTTACTGTTTGCTGTGGGCGAGCTTACGGCACCTTTTGTTTGTGCGCGCAACGGGTCTCACTTCAGTGCCTGTTAGCTGCGATGCCGTTAGTGCGTACGACGAGTTATCACAGTGAAGTAGGCTCACTGTAAAGTTCTTCCGTGCAGTCTTGTTTGGTAGTTTCAATAAACAACCTAACCGATAGTGCTTAGCAGTGATAAGCTAGTCTCGATATGAAAGTATCGTATTTAGTGTTCCTGTGCAATTACTCATAAATTTAAGTGTATGAGTTTGTCTCTTTCGCCGCGCGTACTTGCATGTGTTTTCTATTTATAGACAATTTTATTTCATTGTTTACATCCTAGCTTAGGTCCTAGCGAGACTGCTATGAGATTACCAGGATAGATGGCGGCCGCTGTTTATGTCTATAGTGCTGCTCCTAAGCCCTTTTATTTTAGGCTTAAGCGATAATTTCATGTGTGATTAATGTTTCCGCCAGTTTCAAGCAATGTACGGATTGCATACGAAAGCTTCCATATCTTCTAGCAGCGAGGACTAAACGCAGGATACCTCCTACAGGTCGGCGGATTCCTGCTGATTGTGCAAGCACAAGAACAGATTCAGTCCAACTGACAGATATTGCTTATGCGGTAACGTCCTCCTTCAATGGTGATTAGCCCGACCTTGCACTAGCAACAACATTGAAGTAGGCGAACAGAGGCGGCACTGCGAAAGGATAGGTTTTAACTGTAAAATAAAATCTAAGAACTATTACGATACTTCCTAATGCGAAATTTTAGAGGAGCTATTTAAAAGCTTTTGCGATATACTGAGACCAAGAATCTGAGGTGCTTGTATTTATGTATGTGCTATTACGAAGCCCTGTATTGTTGTCACGAGAAAAAGAAAATTTCCCACAGAAAGAGAAGAGCCGCGAGCGAGCGGCGCAAAGCTCGTGGCTCTTTTTTTCTTATCATTTTTAGAAACTGTCCTTGGTTCGTACCTCTATTTAATTCGGTTCCACCGGTAATGGCACCGACGGTGGACGACACGGCTGAACTGCCTAACGGGCGCGTAAAAGCGGTGCTTTAAAAACTGCTGAAGTTTACCCGCAGAGACATACCTGCGAAGACCAAGAACATACCTGCAGTCAGAAGTAAAATGTCAGCTGTGTGGTAAAGATCGTCCGCTCGGTGACAGAAAATGCAGAGAACTCTAAAGGACTCCCTACCCGACCAAAAAACGGCAATAGGAACAGAAAATCATCCAACATCAGCAGCAACAACAGCACAATGAGCAGCAGCAAAAATCCAACACTGCACCCGAGAGTGGCCGCATAGGACGCCCTAAATCCAGAAGAGACCACCGTGACAAACACGAGAAACTCAAGCCAGGGGCAGAGGCTTCCGTGCGCAGAGTGGAGACTTCCTGCAGCTGGAGGAGGCCCCCAACCGACGCCCGCCGTTCGAGATACCGCAGCAGTAGAGAACGGTCCGGATAAAAGTCTACGTCGGGTTCCAAACTCAGAGCAGGGGCTAACTCCAGCGACCCAAGGAACCAGTGGGCACCCCGAAAGAGGAGCCCGAAAGAGGACAATAAAACCGCGAGCTTCAGCAATAGGTTGTATCAGGCTAAAGATGAGGAAAGCAAAGAAAAAGATAATGAAATATAAAAACTAGGGAATGAAGTCGGCGAGCTGAGGGAGATAATAAACTATCCCAGTACCTCCACCGTTCTATACCAAAGCCAAATTCCGGATCTCCCTCGCCTCAACAAGCGCCCACCGCAAAACAAATAACCAAACAGACACCTCCATCTGCGACGCCAAATATGATAACACCACCCAAGGCGTCACACATGGAGGAGGAAGCAATGATCACTGAACAGATCAGACCACCTCCACCGCAGAAACGGAGAGGTGGAGAAACGAATCCGCTGGCGGCAATATAATTTAGAAAGAAACAGTCTAAACATGCGAACGGGGCTCTTGCCGCTATGGCAGGAAGACGGGCAGCGATAGAAGGCAGAATTGACCAATTCCAACATGGGCAAAAAGCTACCAAAGAATACTTCGACAGTGCGGCAGTAGAACTGCCGAGGGTTCCCGCGCAAGCGAGCGTTAGTGCAACAACACCTCCAGCAAACAATAGAAAAACCTCTAGTCATAGCTCCACAGAAAACTTGCGAAAGAGTGATTAAATGATCAGGATATCAAGCGTTTGCTAGCGCCCAGGATAAAAAATCCCGGGTCACTACATTCGTCAACCGAACATGAAATCAGTTCTCGCGACGTTGAGACGGTTTTCGTCGAAATCGTCACGGACAAGAAGAAGGAACCCAGTATATTCCTTTTAAACATATGCAGCTCTCCTCAGCCGGGCAAAGTTAGGTTCAAGCCATTATTCCGCGAAGCAATCAAGGCAGCCGGAGCCAAACCCCCGCTAATTGTAGGAGACTTCAACGCCAACCACCAAGGGCGGGGATAAAATAGGCGCGATCCGAAAGGTAGACAGTTATTGGAAGAGTTTCACGAAATAAACATCACCCTGCCAACAGGCCTTGGCTGCCCGACCATGGTGGGAAACAGTGTGAGCAACGACACAACCCCAGACTTAACGTTCACCAAAAACGTAGAGGAATTTAGGTGGAAGAAGAAAGAGCTCAACTTTGGGGAGCGATCCCTACGTCCTCGAAATAACGTTTAAACTGGGAGTCAAAGTAAGACGCGGAAAGATACCCAGCGGGCCAAATCGAGACAAATTAGAGATTCCTCAAACATGCAAGAAAATATTCAAAACATTGATGATTGGGCAGGAACCATCATGTGCCACCTTAAATCCGCTATCATGGCTCTAGAGAGGGGCGATGCACCGAGAACAGTCGATAGTAAACTCCTGCACATGTGGGAAGCGAAAAAGGGTATGGAAAGAAGCCTCCGCGATCGGAGATGGAACCGAAACCCAAGGAGAAAAAAAGCGAGGCACAATTGGAAAATTGAGGATTATGCAATTAAACTCTCCCGGCAACAGGTGCGATGAAAGGGGGGAGGGCAACATGAGCGTTTCCCAAACGTGGAGCCTATTACGATATCTCAGTGATCGCGACAGTTCGAAAACACAATCGAACCCAACAATAGCAAAGGCAGACATGCATTCGAGGGGACGGACGCGGAACTAATAACTAAACTAGTAGATACTTATGTCGGCGATACAAAATCCCTACCTATTACACAATACGCGCACCCTCTGTACGAGACCCTCGACGCGCCCATAGAGAAGCGGATATGTTATAGCCGAAACCCTGAGCTTAAAGACGTGATCAGACCCCGGCCCAGATGGGATAATCAAGAAAACACTAAGAAACCTAGACGACGCTACAGCGCATGACACACGTCTCGTTTGTACGAGTACGTGCCTGCTTAAGTACACTACGCTACTAGCTTGACAACTTTCAGCAATCAGTCGGACCTAGCAGAAGGGGCACTCTATCACCTCGGTTTTGTGTTACCGCTAAGGACTGGACCTTTGAAGCCTCATAAAAGCCCTGAAGTAGGACCTTCATTCGACTGCTGGACACTCAGTATTCTTCCACTGTGCTCTCAGCCGCCTGTTCGCCTCCCCCCCCCCCCCCCCTTTTTTTTTTCCGCCGAATAAAGAGGTCTCTACGCTAGGAAAAACAGCATTGGATAAGAGCGTACAGCATTTCTTCGGATATTTAAGCACATATACATGCTCAATAAACAGGCGTTTTGCTTTTCATCATTTCTATAGAGGTGCAGCCGTGAATTCTTTGCAAGAATATTCTTACACAAAATATGCAATTTTTTTTTCTTTTCCTTCCTTTTCCCCCGCAGGCTCCTGCAGCATATATAGTTGTCAGGGGCAGTCTCTTACTCTGTGATTAAGCAAAGGACATGCCTCAAGAGCCAGTTGCTGATAACAAGCCGTTTTTAAAATACATGAAATCCATAGCTCTTCAATTTGCACTGAGAGGATAGCTTTAAATAAAATGTCATGCCAAAACTTTCTTGGCCAAGCCTTTGCTTCTGCCAATGCTTTAACTATGCCCTTTTCCATGGGAATATTTTGTGAGATTTTTCTGTCAACTTGCTTTGTTCTTACGTACTATATTTAAGCAGTATTGTTTATTATTTTAAAACTGCTATCAATACTGTTCAGTAGTAAGATAGGAGCCGGTTGGTTGCGTCGAATGTAGACACGTATTAATAAACTAAAAAATTACACATGAAATACAATCATGACAAAACGAAAAAAAATTGTCAGCAACACATCTACAAGCGCTGATTCAGAAATTCAGATAACAGAGGAGAGAACAGCAAATACAGTCATGACCAAAGGAAGAAAAATTAGATTTGCTTTATCTTGTGGTTAAACCTGGAATTACGCGAGAGCTATCTGCATGACTACGCTTATGTCCGGCTTGAAATAAAGACATGGCTTCTGCGCACAGTAGTTTACTCTATGGTTTCAGCTTTATTTATGCCTTAGGGGACACTGTTGACTATTAAATTGCGATGAGGCGAAAGGCTCTATCACGCGGTGGTCCGAAGCCCTCCACTATGGCATCTCTTTCCTCTCTTTTCACCCCCACATTCGCGGTGACGCTATACCGTAAGCTACCAGCCAATAAATAAAGCCCCGCTTTAACCGAGCTGTACGAACGTGTCTGTGTGGCCTAGGGATAACGTGAATGCAAAGGGTTTAGCAGGATGATTGTGATATCACCCTCCGGTATGAAAGGAAAAGGATATGCCCGAGTTGGCAGCTGCTGCCAGTTCTTCTCCTTCTTCTTCTCCTTCTTCTTCTTCTGCTTCCTCGTTTTCTTTTTCTTTCTCGGCTCTTCGGACAGTTATGACGATATGGCGAAACTGTGGCCAATGTAGCTCTCGCTACAAAAAAGAAAAAAAAAATCGTTAACAGCAAACTTTCAAGCCCTGATTCAGCAATTCAGATAACAGAGAGGAGAATCACCCACGGCTCTTTGCACATACCATACGATTGACCAGTTTATTAGAATCGCACACTGTTTCGATAAAAAGGAATACCTGATGCAGACTTGCAAATCTTTTTTCTTCTACGGGCATGGAATTCTTTTTGTGCGCTATTTGAGAGGTGGACTCTTTTCGTGTACTGTTACTTGTCAATTAGGGCTAGATTATTTACAATAGCATTGAAAATAATTAAACGTTCATTCTTTCGCCTTATACTGTACATTTTTAAGGTTTCCGTGCAAATTTACTTTGCAAGGCCTGAGGCGGGTCTAGTCGTGGAAGCGCGGGCCCAGATTGAGCATGCTCCATGTCAGCGTGGACCCGAGCCGGGCCCAGGCTTGGAGCCATGGGCCTGGGCTTGGTTCGGACTTCAAAAGATGGGCCCAAGCCTGGCCCGGGCCGAAAAATCAGGCCCGTTCAGTGCTCTAAACAATGCTTCTATAACGGCAAATGCATGCAAGAGGTACGGAGTAGTGCTCTATCTCCCAGCAGAGTAAAAATGTAAACGTCGTGACAATTCCAAAACCTGGCAATCAACCGAAATTGGAAAATCTCAGAAACGTTTCTCTAAACTCGTGTATTGGAAAGCTAATGAAACGCGTGATCCAAATAAGGGTAACGGGCTTCATTGAGCAAAACGGCCTGTGGCCGCACGAGATGGTCTGATTCCGACCAGGATTCTGCACACAGGGCGTGATGCTCCGCTTACAACACGACATCATGGACTCGAAATCCAGAGACGCGAAGGTAGTTTTAGCGCTAGATTTAACAAAAGCATTTGACATAGTAAAACACGAAGCAATTCTCGCTGGACTGCAGACATTAGGAGTCGGCGAGAAGACCTATAACTACATAATAGATTCTCTGACAAACAGGACGTTGAAACTAAATTTTCAGGACCTAGAATCCCTCCCGCACGGTCCACATGGGAAGTAATGACATTCCGTAAGGCTCGCTGCTCTCCGCCTTCCTTTTTAACTTGGCGATAAGAGGTCCTCCCGCCGCTCTTAGGGCCATAAAAGCTCTAAAATTCAGCATATGTACAAGGACGACGTTATTCTCTGGATGAACGCGTGGCAACGACGGCAGCATAAAGGAACACCTAGAGGCTACGGTAGACATCGCTGTGTTCTACGCGGATGAAAGGGGTCTCGCGCTGTAGGAAAAAAAAATCCGAACTTTTCATATGTAACCCAAAAGCAACGAAGTGCAAGCGCGACTTTAACTTAGAATTTAAGGTAAATTGCAAAATCTTACCGGCAAATCCGGCAAATCAAAATCCTCCGACTTTTTTATTCAAAAGGACGGATATAACACCGGAACTATAAACACTCATTAAATACGCCGCGCAGATAGAAGGGATATTCAGAAGGATCGCACTCAAAGACAGGAGCCTCAAAGAGAGAACCCTCCTGAGACTGATGCAGGGGTACATAATAAGCCGAATATGCTACGCCACACCGTTCTTCAGCATGAGGACCAACAAAACAGATGAAATAGACCCGCTCATCAGGCATTGAGTCAAGAGTACGCTGGATCTACCTATCTCCTCCTCTACGGACCGCCTGCTAGCTGGACGTACTTTGCTGAAGCGGTGAAAATTGCCCATGAAAAATTAAGCAGGGCAATCACGGGTTGAACCATCTTAGAATGGGTGGGTTGAAAAACAGATAGGGACACAGGCGACAAGGTCGCCATACCACCGCAATGTCCCGAGTATATCATAGTCCCTCCCCTCCACCGCAACATGCACCCAGAACACCACAAGGAGATCAGGGAAAATAGAGCAGGAGCACTGGTTAAAAGAAAAAAAGAATTCAGAGTACAAGAGGTCACCCACGTAGACGTTGCAAGCGGCCGATCGGGGGTGGCAGTCCCTGCGGTAGTGGTTGGTCGTGGTGCACCAGTCGTCTCCGCCATCATACGGAGCTAAAGCATAGACACGGCTGAAGAGGTCGCAATAGCGCTTGCGTCGGAACGAAGGCTACCTTGATCTTTAGCGATAGTAAAACTGTTATCTGGAATATCGGGAAGGGTGTCTCGAAAGAAGCGGCCTATATTCTATCAGCTGCAAAAATCGATCGCAAAACCACCTTAATTTGGGTCCCAGCACACACGTGCGTCCCCGGCAACGAGGCGGCCCATGATTTAGCTCAATATCTACTTCCGGGCAAACGCGGAGACGGTCGACTACCAGGAGATGGACGAACGTTTGCAAACCTATAAAGAAATCATCGAAATTTATAGATTAGGAAGACGTCCGATGCCACCACTGGATCCTAGCTTAAATAATAAAGAGGTCTTAGCCTGGCGGCGATTACAAGCCGGAAACTTCCCAAACCCTGTCTCCTTTTTCACACCCAAACAGAGGAGAGAAGAGATTATAAATGTAGACCCTGCTAAGCAAGGGGACCCTCGACCACATAATTTGAGAATTACCTAGATCTCCGGGTGCTAGGGACAACCCAAAAAAGTAGAGAGCCAGGGAGACCCTGCTGCGAAGTGAGGTCCCCGCTGGATGGATGGATGGAATGGATGAAATATAGGAGCGTCCCCTTTGAAACGAGGCGGTAGCAGTAGCTATCATGCTCATTTTTCTCCCTATATCTTAATTATTGATTTAGAATGGTTAACTAAACCATCATTCTTTTTAATAAATCTTTGTTCCTACATTACTAACATTATGTCACTTCTCTGCTTTTAAGCCACCAATCTTCCAGTCATTTTTTTGCTAGTTTCCACCGCCGGTTTATTCACCCGGCCACTGTTATCTCTAAACCCCAGAGCTTCAGGAACAGTGATTGCGCCTGCATCAACTTCCGGATGGATACCATTACATTCGAGTATAATATGGTGAATTCTTTCACTGGAGTTACCACATAAAGCACATGCGTCATCTCCATTGTTAAATTTATTTTTGTAGCTGCGTGTTCTAAGGCACCCTGATCTAGCTTCAAAAAAGTAGGGCACTGCCTCTTGAGTTATCAAAGAAATCTTCCTTCCTGATCTGCATTTTCCACTTTCGGTATACTTCCACACTAAGTTTCTTTTCCATCGAATTTATCCAATTTTTACCTTCTGTGTTTTTCACGTGTTGCTTAATGCTCTTTATTTCTCCATCCTTGTGACTAGCATACTTACTAGGTAGTTTCCTAGTTCTTTTCCTCCATTGTGAGTCAACGCTTTTTAAGTACAGGTATTTAAATACTTTAGCTGCCCATCTGTTACTGTCCAATTTCCTCAGACGTTCCTCATATAATATTTTACTCTGAGCTTCCCGTACTTCGAAAGATGCCCAGCCCATATCTCCCTGTACCACCTCATTTGTAGTTTTGCCGTGGGCACCTAATGCTAATCGTCCAACGGATCTCTGATTTATTTCTAATGTCGACTGTACCTCTGATTCTAGGCACAAACCGCATTTTCGAAAGTAAGTCCGGGCACCATTATTCCTTTCCAATTACCCCTCAAAACCTCATACCTATTGTATCCCCACAATGCCTTATACTTCATCATCCCGGCATTCTTTCGCCCTTTGGCCTTAAGTGATTGCTCATGCTTTCCAATGTATGCCAATCCTTCGTTTACCCATACCCCCAGATATTTATATTCTGCTGCTCTAGGTATTTCTGGGCCTTGTATTTTAAGACCCTGAACAGTTTAGCCGTTGAAAATCATCAGACCCGACTTAACTGCGCTAAAACTGAAGCCTAGAGCGTCCCCTTCGTCTCCGCAATTCTTAACTAGAGTTTGCAATTCTTCCAGACTCTCAGGTAGCAGCACAATATCGTCTGCATACATCAAACCGGGGAGGCGCTGCTCTACAGCCTTTCCACCTAATCTATATGACAGGTTAAAACCTAGGTTACTGTCTTGTATCCTCCGTTACAGGTTTACCATATAAAGCATGAACAGCAGCAGTAATAGAGGACAGCCTTGTCTTAATCCTTTGTATACTTTGACATCTTCCGTACTTTTTATCCCTTCCCACGTAATTTCTACTTTGTTATCCCGCTGACCGGCAACGAATTCCCGTCCGCCTGGCGGCTGAGCCCTTGAAATACCATATATATTGTTACAGACTAGATGGATGATGTAAGGCCGCAGTGAAAAGCGACTCGCACGTGGAGTCAAGATTGAGACTGCGTGCTTAGCACGTATTTACAGTCCCTAGGCTTTAACCGAAACGCTCGGTAGAAAAGCAAGGGCTTGTAGAGTGACTTCTCTGTGTGAGAGTCTATTTTGTTTTAAGTTACAGTTCTCTGTGTGACTCTTGTTACTGTAATTTACAGTTTGCCAATGTATACTATTTTTCTCCTGTAAATATAATTCTCCTTTTTGACCACTATCTGATCATCGTCTACTGCTTCTTCACTGCCGAATGACCACGTTTGGAGAGGCTTCAGCCGCTCCGAAGATTGGCAACGAACGAGCATAAAATTACTGATGAGTTTAGTGTAAGAGGACGAACAAGAAGTGTGTGGGCATTCGGGTGCCATCTGGCTCGGGTGCACTTGTTTTGTGTGAATAACGTTGGTTTACTCAGTGACATATAGTGTTACATTTGCTGGAGAGTGCGGTTTCGATACCCCGCCATTGGCACGCCATTTGAAAATCCCGAGGGCACGCTGACAACATGGGAGCGTTTTGTCGCTGAATTTAAACAGTGTTTCGGCGACTCGTCAGCGCGCAAGAAACGGGCCGAGCAAACCCTCGCCCATCGTGCCCAACTACCTGGCGAGACATGTGCTACCTACACCGAAGATGTCCTCAAATTGTGCAAGACCATCGACTCTCGTATATCGGGTGAGGACAAAGTAGGACATCTTTTTAAGGGCATTGCACAGGATGTCTACAACTTTCTCATTACCAAAGATGATATCTCGACTGTCTCTGTTGTCCTTCGTCACATTCACACATTTGAAGCGCTGAAGACGCGTCGAATAACGCCCAAGTTTGGACTCCTGGCCAATGTGACAACTGTCGCCAGCGTTGACGAGCAAGTCTCCACGGACCCAACTTCGACTTAGGCAGATCATTCGTTAAGAACTACTTCGGCTCCATTTGCACGACCGGTACACCTCACCAGTGTCCTGCCGCTCATCTCTTCCGAGCGAACCTGCCTACACGCTCAAATCGCAGCCCGAATACTCTTCTGTCCGAAGAGCGCACCCTGCCTCTTCCAACGAATGGTCGCGCCAACATTTCGCCAACCCTGTGTCTTCCATGCATCCTGATCAGGCATCCTGACCTTCGCTCACGAAGAGCTAGGTGACCATTCAGGCTTGCCGATCAGCGAGACCCTGGCTATTATCGCCATCCTGACATTGAGGCCTTTCAGGCCCAAACCCTCCTCCACCCTGCTCCTGCCTGTTACCGATGCGGCATCCCAGACCATATTTCAAGACTATGCCGCCGTCGTCCACCATCACGGTATGACCGACCCACGTACACAAGCACGACGAGTGATTACCCAGTTGACTCCCCTAGGTACTGGCCACCTCCTCCACAAAGCCAGTTTCAGCCCGGTGGCGTGCGCAACCACTCTCCAGCTTCCGACCAGAGTCTGACTCCACCACCCGCGTTTCGTACCCGCCGTTCGCCGTCCCCGCGGCGTCGCTCCCAGTCACCACCGCCGGAAAATAGGCGCAGCGGCCGATGGAGGTGAGGCTGCCGGAGAACGATTGCTACTCGCTGAAATACCTCCTTCTGTGACTATGCTCAAAAGTAAGATTCGTGTGTCTGTTGACCGTATTTCCGCAATGGCGTTAATAGACACGGGTGCAGCTATTTCGATTATAAGCTTATCGTTTAAAAACCAGCTGGGACCCTAAGTCATATTTTCATGGGATGGAAATGCAAATTTTCATGGCGATAACGGCGATTTGTTGTACCCTTTTGCAGTGTGTAGTGCCAAGGTGTGTCTTGGGGGAACCGTGTACTCGGCGGAATTCGTAGTACTGCCCCGTTCTATACATGATGTAATTCTAGGTATTGATTTTCTGCGCATGTGTGGCGCAACCGTAGACTGTTGCACGGGCGAGATTAGTGTTGAAGGCTGCCTTCCGCCTGATTTCTTTGAGGACCCTCTTGTTTGTGATGACGTGCTTTGCGTGTGCGACAATGCTGTTGTGTCCCCGATGTCTGTGCAGTGTGTTCCAGTTTCGTGTTCTCGCCGGGCGACCGAAGCTTTTGATGCGATCGTGACGCCTAATTATTCGAACTGCGTGAAGACATCTCTCCTGGTCCCTCATTGCTTGGTGTCGGTAAACCAGGGCTGCACGCGATTGTGGACCATTAATTGCCCCACGCAGCCAATTATTTTAGCAGCTGGCATGAAGCTTGCCTCTTGTAGAGAAGACGTGACAATGTCAGTGGCCTTGGTTACGGATGTACCAGAGAGGCATGTCGCAGCATTCCCAGTGAATGCTCAACTGCGAGGTATGATTAGTAATTCCCTCAACGTCACAAAGCGTGATGCTTTGAAAGATATTTGATCGAAGTATTTATCCTTTTTTGACTTCTTGAAAACCACGAGCCCCGCTCTTTTTCTGTGTCACGCACCAATCATCGCATTGACACCGGACATGCGCACCCAGTTCACCAAAAGCCGTACCGTGTGGTGTCTTCCGAGCGCAAGGTAATCAATGAGCCAGTTCGTGAAATGTTGAGCAGGGTGTCATTCAAGTGCCGTGCAGTCATTGGGCGACTCCAGTAATTCTTGTGGGAAAGAAAGGTGGTACAAGGCGATTTCGTGTAGATTACCGCCACCTGAATTCAGTCACCAAAAAAGACGTCTACCCGCTTCCCCGCATTGATGACGCTATTGACTGCTTGTACTCTGCCTCATACTTTTCGTGCGTAGACCTTCGGTCTGGATACCGGCAGATTCCGATGCACCCACCAGATAAGGAGAAGACCGCCTTCATCACTCCTGATAGATGGTTCGAATTTAACGTTATGCCCTTCGGTTTATGCAATGCACCTGCGACATTTGAAAGATTCATGATTCTATACTACGCGGACTGAAATATGAGGTCTGTATGTGCTATCTGGACGACGTAGTCGTCTTTGGTCGGACATTCAAAGAGCACAACGACCCTCTAGTGCTCATGCTGAACTGCTTGCGCCAAGCTGGCCTCGTGCTGAATTCAAAGAAGTGCCGTTTTGGTGAGCAACAGGCGTTGGTGCTTGATCACCTCGTTGATGGTGACGGCGTCCGGCCTAATCCTCAGAAGTCCATAGCTGTTGCCGCGTTTCAACAACCTCGTAATGTGAAGGAGCTCCGCAGTTTTTTGCTCCTATTTCCGGCGCTTCATCCCTCGTTTTGCAGATGTCGCCTACCCGTTGACGTGCCTACTACATAAAGACGCTCGATTCGAGTGGACATCTCAGTGTGACTCGTCTTTCCGGCAACTGAAGTTTCTCTTAACATCGCATCCTATTTTACGGCACTTCAACCCTTCGGCTCCAACGGAAGTGCATACTGACGCAAGTGGTATAGGCATCGGTGCTTTCCTCCTTCAGCGCTATAACAACCGCGAACATGTCATTGCTTATGCCAGTCGGACTCCAAGTAAGACTGAGCGCAACTACACCATCACCGAGCAGGAGTGTCTCGCGACTGTTTTCGCCGTGCAGCGGTTTCGCTGCTACCTGTACGGACGGCCTTTCGTCGTGGTAACAGATCACCATTCCCTATGTTGGTTACTCAATCTCCGTGATCCGTCTGGTCTCCTGGCCCGCTAGGCTCTACGATTACAAGAATACGACTCTACCATTTCATACAAGAGTGGCCGACGGCGTGCATATGCGGACTGCCTCTCGCGGTTGTCACTTGCCACAACAGAATGTGACGCAAAAAACTTCGAGCATTACATCGCTGCTTTATCTGCGAGCTTTCCCGATATTCACACCTTCCGAACAGAGCAACACAGCGACCACCAGAAGCCTTTCTTCAGTGCTGCGCAGGATCCAACCTCGAACAGCCAGTTTTGTGACCGTGATGGCCTGCTATACACGAAGGTTTATTCAGACACTAGCCATCGGTTCCTGCTGGTAGTACCTGAAAGCCTCCGTCTGCCTATTTTACGCGTCATGCATGACAATCCAGCTTCCGGAAACCTGGGATCGGCGAGAGCTTTGCACCGCACTCAGGAGCGATTCTACTGGCCCCAGATGCGCCGCACGATTGACCAGTATGTGGCCAGCTGTCCTTAGTGTCAAAGTCACAAAAGTCCTACTGGTGTAGCTCCCGGAATGCTTCACCCTTTAATGCCACCCAAGGCTCCTTTTGAAAAGTCGGAGTTGATGTTTTGGGTCCTTTCCCAAAGTCGCAAAAAAAGGCAATCGTTTGATTGTTGTATGCGTGGATCATCTTACTCGCTACTGGGATACGGCCGCTCTTACCGCCGCTACAGCCTACATAGTGTCGCTTTTTATTGCTGCATTCAGTCATCTTGCGACATGGTTCACCGGGAGTTGTGATAAGTTACAGAGGCCGTCAGTTTACTGCCGATGTAACAGAAGAACTTCTTCGTTTATGCGCATCTGATTTCAGGCATTCGACCCCTTACCACCCTCAGACGAATGATTTAACAGAACGTACCAGCAGCACTATAACCAATATGCTTTCAATGTACGTCGCTTCTGACCATAAAAACTGGGACTGTGTTCTTCCCTTCATCCCATACTCATTCAACACTACCAGGCATGACACCACAGGATACAGTCCGTTCTTCCTCCTAGACGCCCGCTCCCCACGACACCCCCTCGATACTATCCTCCCATTTTCCTCTGACGCCGATGCTGGACCCGGCAGTACTTAAACATTTTGACACGCAATTCACTGGCCAGTGCCAGTTCTGTGGGGAGGTGGCTGACACCTACCACATGGTATGGGCCTGCCAACGAAACCCATCCCTTCCCCCATCCCTAACCCTTCCCGGGAGGACTGGGAGGTGACCCTGCTCGGCTGCTGCGACCTACAGGCCCAAAGGGCCTTAACGCGGCGTGCGCGGGCGGCGGCAACCGCCAATGGTGTCCCTGACTAGGGTCTCCACCCAGTATTATAAGGCCGAAGCCCTCAAGGCTCTGCGTCAAACCTCCAAATATGCAATAAACCTTTTTAGCACCACCACCACCCATGCTTAGCGGAAACTCTCTGCCTGGCTGAAGAAGCACGGCGGATAACCCGATTGAGGAACTTTGGCGTCACAAAATAGATCAAAAGCTCGCTATCACCTGCCACCTATCACCCCGGTGACCTAGACTGGCTTTGGAAACCTATGAGGAAGCGCGGCTTGCACCAGAAAATGCTGGCCCGCTACACCGGCCCGTATGTGATTTTAGAGCGACTCGGCGAACTAAACTACCGGATTTCACGCCTTGCGGCCAGTGGACGGCGTTCGGCGAAAACCGAGATTACGCATGTCGCTCGCCTGAAGAACTGTCATAGTCGTGACAACACCTGACTCGCCCGGAGGACTTCGTTTGCGAAAGGGTAAATGTTACAGACTAGATGGATGAAGAAGACGAGTTCAGTGTAGGAGGACGAAGAAGTGTGTGGGCGTTCAGGTGCCATCTGGCTCGGGTTCACTTGTTTTGTGTGCGTAACGTTGATTTACTCAGTAACATCAGTAGTGTTACAGTATTGTCACGTGGTGTGACAAGGCCGTGATCACAAGTGAACACGCACATGTATAGAAGCACTGAAATTAACTCTTTATTGGGATTACTTGCACCCGCAAAAGAACTAAGCGTTTCGGTGACGGTGATAGCAACAATCGTGCTCGGCGGTCATCGAACAAAGAATTCCCGTCGCATTCGTCAACGCTCAATTTAAAGGCTGCTCAAAACCATCTAGATAATGTCGCGGACTGTTCCTAGCACAACCTGGAACATTGTAAAAACATACGCGAGTGGTCGAAATCTTGATTTTTTGGATTGTAAAACGTTTATTGCCAACTGTCTGAAGGGCATATAGGCCCCTCGCCTAAACGACGGCCAGAAGGTCTTGGCTCCTGGCGGCGTCTTCGGCCAGTTGGACGACTTTTATTTGAGTCTCCGGATCGGAGCTGAGTAGGAGAGCCTCCCATTGTTCAAGTGACCTTATTTTTTGTCCCTCCAGGGAGGCAAAAGGGCATTTCCAGAGAATATGGTTGAGATCCGCTTTGGCCTTACATTGCTTACACTCGTTTGAATATTGTCCCGGATAATAACGACTACACATAACCGGGTTCGGAAACGAATAAGTTTGGAGACGGCGCCAAGAGGTGGCCTGACTCTTTGTCAATGATTTATCAGCGGCGGGGTACTTCGTTCGATTAAGCCTATAAGGTGTGATCTCTCTGTAACACACAAGACGATCCCTGTCTGCGAAGCCCTCGGTATGGCTACTGGCTCGGAAAGCAAGACCTCGAGCCAGTTCGTGAGCTGCTTCATTTCCAGCCAGGGATGCGTGTGCAGGTGCCCAGACTAT
>JAJIZL010125134.1:127566-218779 GCA_023969395.1 Amblyomma maculatum
GGAAGGTCTAAACTTGCATACTTATGTTGGCGACAATGTGGGAGCATGTTTTTTGAAGAAGTTTCGATTTGGTGTTAAAATTTCGAAAAAGAAGTTGGAGTCAGCACCTGTCCTGTGTGTCTTTTTGTGTGTCTATTTGTTAGCACTGTGAATCTTTCCTTTTATGAGTAATGCTCCAACTAGCCCAGCAATTAATTTTACTTGACTAGGATGCCTCCCACCTCGTGTGGAGGCCTGATCCGCGTCAGGCCTCGTGAGAAATGCCCTGGAGAGCGCTTAGGCGGCGGCGTCGACTGCCTCATGCCCGTGGAAACCTAGATCGGTACGCGGGATCCGAGTCTAGGTTAGCACGGTAAGCTAGGGTAGTCCATCCCTGCTAGACATTCCAACAAGCCCTTCGCGAATCGATAATTATGTATTTGGAGGCATGAAGGTAAAAAAACTTTCCACCTCCGTGTTTGGAGGAGTCGGAGGTTGCGAGGGCGACGGCAACCTCTTCTGCGCGAGTTGGTGACTGGGTCTTGAACGTAAGGCAGTCCTCATGGATGACCGCGGCCGTGTAACACCCCCTAGGATTCGGGCCGGAGGCATCCACAAAGAAGTCTCCTGGTTTGCTTCCATAATGGCGGTCCAAGGCTTCCGCCCGCGCCAGGCGCCGGCCATTAAGGTCCTCCTTGGATATGGAGAGGTCACACATTGGAAATGAAACATCTTTGTGAATTGGATTTTAAGTCGGCCTAGAAGGCAGCGACCCAATCCTGCATCAGACGCGTGCACTGGTTGGTGAGGTGGGCCTCCCAAAGCTCCCGTGTTCACCACACCCAGCGTCATGATGCGGCTGGTAGAGGTAGAGACCGAGAACTGCAGGGCTCGTTTCATGACTTTGTGGAGCTTGACCAAGGGCATCCTCCCGTTACCGCAGGTGGAGACAGGGAGTCGAAGACAAGATTCGACAGGCTACAAAGCCGTTCGCCAGCTGCAACGCGTCCTTGCATCCTAACCCACCACGCCTGTTGAAAACACGGTGGACCATGCGGCATACCTGGTCCACCACTTGCGGTATTCCTCTCGCCAGCCACCCAGCTGTAAATGTGGAGCCAGATTTCTCCCCCCGCTTTGCTTCAAGCTGCCAATGCACACAGTGAGATAATGGGTATCCTAAACCCTCCAATTTAAATCAGTGCATGGAACCAGGTGCTTCCTTAAATGCACAAGCAAGTGACCAGACAAAAATATCGACTTTTGAGCTGAGCATCTGATAACACAGGCTTTTATTGCTAAAATCAATCATGAATACTGCCCACGCTTTAAAATATTCAGAAAAAGAACAAAGTGCAAACTTCAACAGCGTGATTTCACAAGCGGGAAAATAATTACAGGATTACACTTAGCTTCACTCGAGAGCTTAATGACAAGCCTTTCCTCCTATTCCTCTACCTTATTTCATTTCTTTCATCAGAACCTTACTGGGGAAATTTGGCTGACGTCTGAACCTATTGTGTCTTGAATTTCGAGAACACATCTCGCAGAGAGGTAACCACCATGGGTGAGAAAGGCTTTAGCCTGAAAACAAAAGTATGTTCAACAGGCCAAGCCAAGCATACATAGAAAGGCTGCCACAATTTCCATACGATGCATTTAAGGCCCGTTCACACTTGTGACTCATTTTGGCTGAAAAGAGATTGTTGCAAATAGTCACATTGGTCGAAAAGCAACAGCCGCAGGCCAGTCACGTGCTGCTAATTTCCTAGCTGCGAGACTGCTGGTCACAAACCACTAACCAATCAGAGGTGCAGAAGTGAGCAGTCCAGTTTCAGGTTGCTGGTGCACAGTCAAGGTTGACAAGTATCATTCCAAAAGAGACCAATTCGGGAAAGTAATCTGCAGGTTACCCTTGCAAGCGTGAACATTAACAGAGTTGAATGGCTATTTGGCCAACGGCAACCGGTGGTCCCATGCCCTATGCAACTCACGAGACAATGGGCCTTCTCAGCTTCTAGCAAACAAACCCGCCATGTTGCACCAGCTACCCCAAGCAGAGGAAGGTGCATACAAGACTAACCTCTCAAAGCTGCACGTCCCTACAACACACCACGAAAGGGGGGCTGCAGGTTAGTCCGGCCTGCCAGGAATTTATGCACAAATGTCGAACAGTGCACAATAATTTTCCTCTCCAATCAGAATTCAGCGAGAAAAGTAAGGCCTTAAAACCAGAACCTTTTCCAAACTAAATCTAATACAAATAGGCCTCCCTTTGCAAAAATCATGTAGCTAGAAAACAAACAAGTATCTGATAGCAATAATACTGAATCACATCTTTTTACTACTATTTGTTACTTATGCAAATATTCTTATAAAGCAATCAGTAATCAAGGTACCAAAGCCCTAACAGCTGGACTGCAGTACAGTACAACACCGTAGCTTATGAAGTTAGATATAGCAGTAGGAAAACTCAATACTAATCTCTAGTCGAAAGTCTCAACACTAAACAAAGACAAGACCAAAGGGTCATGGAGCATGTGAGGACGCAATTTTATTTCTCCTTCAGAAACTACATACATTTCTTTTTTTTTTTAAACTTCTCCTATATATATATAATATGTATAATGTATATATAACAAGTCTCTCATTCCAAGGTGAGGCAGAAAAAAAAGAGGCAGGGCACACAGCATCTCATTCTTTTCTTACTTTCAGATGAAAAGAAGAAAATGAATACAATGGGCACACAGAAAAAAAAACGATGCACACACGTCTTCACCATGATGCTGTCCCTGCAACCTTGAGGGACAGGAGTCTGCAACTCCCTTTCCCTCCCCACACAACAATGGCAGCAAACCTCTCCTTTCCTCCTCTGCAAGACAGGCAATTTTCCCCCAGCACGTGGGAGTAGCTGTGCAAGCATATTGTGTCACAGGCTCATTAGCCCAGAATGCCTGGCACCAAGTGCCACTGCTTGCTGCAAGCCAACGAGTCCACAGGAGAAGCCAGAGAGGCCAGCACGTACATAAATAGAGCACTCAATTTTGTTAGACAAAGAAAAAAAAGAAAGCTTGTCACAAAACATGCACAGAACGGGGCTTGCCCCCCACCCAGTTGCATGTTCTCAGGCCTGCCCCACGATTGTTTCTCTAGGCAGAGTCCTTCGCGGCTTCGACATCACGAGAGTGAACGGTGTGTGTGTGTGCCCCCTTTTGATCACCACTATTATATAGCAACACTGGTCCTGTCTTCCAGCCACTCGACGCTATTGGAATAATGGCAAAAAAAAAAGTGCTGTGGGCTTGGAAAATTTAAAAGACGAGATAAAGCACTCCAAATGTATACTGTACAACCAGCCCCACTCGCAAACGCAACTCTTCCCAGGCACGCAACAATGACAAGGAGGGGGGACACATACGCACAAGCATACAGTGGATAAGGTAAGGGCATAGTACAATCTGAGTGGCTAGATGCTCAGCTGCACAAAAGCAAAAAAAATATCTCTGACCACTCGGCTACAAACACTTGGCCTCTCGAAGAAAGGAGGAGCGGGATACTCTTGCAACAAGACGCTAACATGCGTGCACACTCAGTATGTGTTACACAATAGTCACACACAAGACACATAGCGCGCCCGGAACCAGCAGGCTGGGAAACAGTGAAAACGAGCGGGGAGGAATGTTGCTTCTACTGCACTTGACGGAGCCATAAATGAGGAAGGAAAAAAATTAAGAGCGTTAAGCACGGGGCGAGGCCTGGCAAAGCAGCCTTTCTGCGACCACAGAGCTCAAGAAAAAGGGTTTACAGAAGAGGCCAGGCCAAACAAGGGGGCGGGATGCGTCGAGTCACTTGCAGTCTGTTCAGCCACCCACTGGGCGGTCGGTGTGGTGTTCGCCTACATGCTGTAGCCTTGGTATCCCGGCATGGGTGCGCCATAGGGGGGCGCGTAACCGGGTGCACCCAGCATGCCCGGTGGCGCTGTCAGCATTAGCTGGGGCTCAGGGGCTGCAAGCAGGAAACAAGAGCAGCATAAGCATCAAGCTGGCTTTGAAAAAAGCCCCCAGCACTGGGTATGGTCATAGAGATTATCCATGGCTTGGTTTGATGCTTATGGGGTTCAGTGTTATGAAGCAACTCGGGCTACGAAGGACACCGAAGGGGAGGCAAGCAATTTTAACCAGCTATCGTCTTTAACCTTCCCGCACACAGAGGCACATTGCACTTCATCTCCATCAAAACAGTTGCCACACCTGGGATCGAACAGTGTCCCTTCCCAGCTCTAAACGTAACTAATCAGCCGCCTCGGCGAGACGTCGCCAAACATAACTGCTATACTGTATTCTCGTATAATCCGCTCCAGCATATAGCTCGCACCCAAACTGAACTCTGCGTCCTCGCGTATACGCCTCACATTTATCTGGGGAAAAAAATTAAAAGAATAGCACTAGGAAGATACAACTGTACAGTCTGATCATTTCATTATCAAAACATTTATTCAAACAACCGCCACAATGTCACTGGTTATCCAATTCTCAATCGTTGCCGCTCTCTCTGCTACTATCCGACGAAGCTTCATCGCCACTCTCAAAGACAGTCGTCCTTGGAACCATCCAAGCTGTTACCGGTGGCACATTCTTTTGAACCTCTTACGCACCAAGTCGGCCGGTATCTCTTTCCACGCGTCCACGATCCACTGGCAGGTCAGTGGAATGTTGGGCCTTCACACTCGCCCCATCTGTCTGAGGGCCTTTACATGAAGGCCGTTGGCCATCCAATGGGCATACGGCTGCTTCACATGTGCCTTGAATGGCTTGTTCAGGCACAAGTCCAGTGGCTGTAGCATGGACGTCATGCAAGACTACGTCGGTACTTGTCTCAGCCAGGCGAACCTTCACCGCATCAGTGCAGCGGCCTCTGAAGGAATCCAGCACGAGCATCCACCGCGTGTCAGCAAAGCACCTGGTCTTCATTCCCAGATTACTCTGATCCAGTCATCAACTAGGCCACTGTTCATCCAGGAATTTTCTTCCGCATGCACGATTCCTAGGGGCAGTGGTGTGCTAGGTCAAGTCTTGCACTTGAATATTACATACAGGCGCAGTTTCGTCCCGTCAGCCAAAGCGCATAACATTACTGTGCAGCACAGCTTGGAGTTTCCGCAGGTCAGCACGAAGACAGATTTGGAACCCATTTTTTTTTTTCAGTCATGTCCATCAGCATCTGAAAACTACACTGCGGTCTGATCAGCATTTCCCACCAGAGACAGCAAATAGCATAAAAACGCTTGTAAGGGGCACGCTTTTTTTTTCCAGATCAGAGAGCCAATCTTCAGAATGCAGCCCATACATGCGACATACGAAAAAATTATTTCACAGTAAAAACAACCAATCAGTGAATGTGCAGTCTTTATTTACCGTTCAATCGTCACGCGCAGAGTCTTCCTACTCAGAGCTGGTGCTGTGCTCTGGTCACGTTCACCCCAAAAGTCGTCTTCAGTCACGTCTAAACGATGGCAAACTCCACTACATTCAGTTTAAAGCCTGCCACTTGCCCATCATGCTAGAATGGCAATCCTCGATGGCATTCACGAAAAATAAAGCAGAGAGCACACAACAGTCGCAACTACGGCCCCACCAACCACACTACCACTACTCATGTGCTTTTGACAGTTACAAAACAAAGCCAGGGTGGGCGGGGCTGGCGATACGGATACTGATGCAGATATGAATTGTGGAAGCTCTCAGCGGAGGGAAAATATGATGATGATGACCTGTGACTTCGGGCGTCATCCTTGGGCGGCATCTGGAAACTCCTGCACTCGTACATTTTGAAGGCTATTCCCGCGAGGGTCGTGGAATGTTTGGGTGTGGTCCTTAAAACAACTATTTTTTTAAATATTTACTTTGGGAAGTATGGGGTGGGGCCCTTACTTGCATTTATACCGTAACTGTGCTCCTTCTAAAGTCTCATGACATATCGTTGAAAGCTCAACAATTTTTCCACGTAAGCATCAGGAAGCCGCTAGAACGTTGTTTGCCGTCACATCGCTGAAGCCATCCACGGCTTGCATGAAACTAGTGTGGAACGTTCATTTTCCGGGCCAGCTTCAGGGCTTCCATTTGAGCCACCTCTGTCAAAACAGCGTGGCCACGACTCCTCTGCTCCTCACTGAACTTGGTAAGCTGTGTCTCGAGGTGGAAGGTAACAAGCCAGTCTTCGGACCACGAAATGCTCTCCTGTCCCAGTTATTTATATGCTCATTTTTCTTCCTCCAGTCGCAAATGCACAACTCGACTTCATATTTTGCTGCAGCTCTATTGCAGGTTTTTTTGGCAGTGGCTATAGCCGTTATCTTCTTTTTGCTGTGAAATACTGCCGCCGAGTCACACTCTTTGTGCCAAAACAAAGCACGCCAACAGTGCACACTGGGTTGACTGGGAGTTTAAACAGCACCAGACAAAAGGCCCAACAACCGCTGGATGAACAATGCAAAACCAATGGTGTGGAATAAGCAGACTATAACTATGGATGTGGATTTGGCTATGCCTTTTGTTCCCTCCTTATCGGCTTGACAAGAGTGAATGACAATGGGGATGGACTACACTAGAAGCTTGCGCAGTGCCGTGTCTATGATGACCGAGTAAAGCTCACACGCATTGTAGCCATCTGGCATCCATTGCACATCCGAGCAGTGCTTAAATGGAAATGAAAATAACCTCACCACTGCGCAGCCGGGTAAGTCATTTTCTTCAAGGTAAGGACATCTCTTTCATCAGTACTTCTGCTATTCAAGAACTCTTCATTCTTGAAAATTGGAGACCCACATTCTCGTCAACCCCAATTTTTCTTTTACAGTACAAGTTTCTATAGGATGCATCACAGTTTCTAAGCAAAGTCCAAAATAGAGCGCAAGTACGACTGGAGTCCAAAAATCTGTAGGTGAACGAAAGCCCAGTCGCAACACTACGAACCTGCATGGTAAGCACCCGCAGGCTTGAAACAAAAGTGAATCCAGCAATGTTGACTATGGCGCCAAAGAGTCTGAACTAAATACTTAACATAGCTGCAGCCTGCTGCGGACCAACCAAGAATACCAGACCTCACCTGCTAATGAAGTAAACCGAAATTGCATGCAAAAAAACATGGCCAACTCACCATAGACAAGGGGCTTCTGTTCATTCTGTGCAGATTCTTCCAGCCTCTGGTTTTCATTCTCTTCTAATTTGTCAACCTGTACCGAGAAAGGAGAAATCGAACACCTTTCATCTGCTGCACGTACACTACGACAGGCACACGCTGCACGAAGATTCGGGCAAGATAAATGCCACCCCGGGTCCTACAGGTGATTAAGTCAGCAACTATTAAGCTACCTGAAACAGCAATGCCATGTGGACCCTCCCAGTCATTGAGGAACATAAAGTGGTTTGAAATACATTTACACAGCCTTGCAAATTGATCAGAACTGAAAATATGGACGAGCAATTCAAGCCTTGCAAATTGATCAGAACTGAAAATATGGACGAGCAATTCATTACAGCAATCTGAAATGCCAATTGCTGTTGCATCATGTTATCACACTGCGCTCAGAATAGAATGTGTTATACAGTCGAACCCGGATATATCTAACTCTAAGGGGATTGCGAAAACGTTCGATATACTGATAATTCGATATACAGAAATTTGCTTGTGACTGCACTTACGATGCGAAAAAACGATACCGTACTTGCCGCATAATCAACCCACTCGCATAATGAACCCACTCTCCACTTTTGCACCAGAGAATTTGAAAAAAAAAATAAAAATGCGTTAAGGCCAGCTCACTCACATGCAAGCGATTGAGCGATCTCAGCGACGAGCGGCAGCGACAGAGGGAAAAATTTCCAACTTAATGGAACTGCGTCCCGCTGGCCGCTTGAGCCACCGCGGCAGCTCAAAACAAGGTTTCTGTGTCGCTGCGGCAGAAAATCGCGAGCGTTTTCGCTTGCATGTCGATGGCGCGCGTCACTCCGTTTCGGTCGTCGCATCCACAGCTCATTTCTTGGCAGCGTGCCAAGATGTTGCGCAGCGTTAACATCAGGGCATGTTTATCTTTTTATAGCTCCTCCGGTGGCAGGGAGCCAACTTGGCAGAGTGCCCATGATTGCTTGATTGCGCAGGCCTGGTTCGATTTACCACGCCGCGCTTGGGGCGGGAGTCATGATCGCAGCAGCTGACGGCGTGCTTCCGTTGATTCATACATGCAAAGATAAATGGCTCCCGCCAAAAAAAAAAAAAAAACAGCCTGCCGCTTCTTAACGTCCGCAGCCGCCATATCTAATGCTACGTTGCGCGGACAGCAGAACGATAAAGAATGACTCTTGCAAGAAAAAAAAAAAAAACAGAGCTGCCGCTTCTTAATGTCCGCAGGCGCCATAACTACATCAGCCGCCGCGCGCAGAGGGTTCGCGACACACGCTGGAGAAAGCGCCCCACGTCTGCCTGAAAACCAGCTGAGCTGGCTTGGCGCATGCGTAGCTCGTGCTGAAGGAGAGAGCTCGGCAGAAGAATGGGCACACCCACACACACATGGCTTGCAAACGTCATGTGTTGGTGCGCGGCAAACGATAACTGCAGATGTGCGCGCCTTTGGGGAATGGACGCGGCGCTGTCCAGAACTGTCCCCTCTCATTCCTTCCGCGCGTGGCTTGAAAACGCCACGCGGCAAACGGCCAAGGGTGATGCGATCGTCTTTGCGGAAGGCACACTTTCCAGTGCGTGGTGCAGAGTTGGATATATTGAAAGACCGGCGAAATTGAGTTCGATATATGACGCGGTTTTCCTATACTTTTACATGGGATTTTCAAGGGGATATTGCGCGAGTTCGATATAACCAAAATTCGATATATCCGGGTTTGATATAACCGGGTTCGACTGTATAGGGTTTAACTTCATGAAGAGACGGCTGCGGTGAAGACTCCATGGTGACTCTGTAGGTGCAGTAGGTGCATCGTGGTACTGAACCGCGCCTGCATCACCCTTATGCATTTTTTTCTTTCAGTTTTCACACTCTCCAGGGAGCGGACCTGTGAAGTTGACTTGCACGCCTCCCTCACCACAGCAGTGAAACCCCGATCGTGCACCTTCCGTTCACGTGATGAGCCCTTAGTGATTTAGCGCAGGTCCAGCAAACTTCCGACCGAGAAAATGCATTAAAAGCACTGGATCACACTGCGAGAAATTAGATATGGCCCGTTTCACAATGGCTGGCGGGAACTGTCCAAAATGATCACACCAACTCGAGGAAAACTGGAATGGATAAACCTAGCTTTGGGTGCAGCACAGTACCAAAGTGGTCCACAAGCACAGAACTGATTACAGTGGAGCTTTAGTGACTAACTGCATGCGTCTTGCAAAACCCAACAACTTCTGGCAAAACCCAGTTTCGTACCACATGATAGGGGATTGCAATTAAAATTTGGGAGTCTCCGTGAAAACTTGGGAAAGATAGCACATATGGCACGTTCTACACTGGTTTCACACATCACCTTTGTTTCACAACGCATCTGCATCTGGCCATGCGTGTGCCACACAAGATCACAATTGCAGACCACCCACACGCACCTTGGTGATGTACTCTCGCATGACCTGCACAAAGTAGGGCATGGCAAAGTCCATGATGCTGTGCTTCCAGGCCAGTTCGAGGATGACGTCCGGGTGGAGCAAGTCATAGCACTGGAAGAGGCAGGCACCAAAGCACTCGTAGTTCTTCTCGTCCAGGAACCAGCCCAGGAGCTCCTCGGCCGTCTCCGCATGCTTGGATTCTGCCGCATACTCCATGGCATCCCGGAAGAGACGGTCCTTCTTGCACAGCTCCACCGACTGCTTCCAGCGGTTGTTGCCCTTGTAGAGGTAGGCCGCCAGGCGGCGGAACTCTACCAGGTCGTGCCGCTCCAGCCGCTGAGCCAGGGCAATATTGTCGAAGTTGTCGAAGGCGTCGATGGATGTGCGGAGCCCCTGGAAGTCCTCTTCCTCGATGAGTAAGCCGTTGAGAGCCTCGTTAACCGCCTTGTTGTTGAGGCTTTGCACCGAGCGCAGGTACGGCTTGACCAGGGGCAAGTGGCCCACCCGCGTGAAATGGCCCACAGCCCGTGTGTGGTCCATGCGTGGTGCCAGCACCAGCAGCAGGTCATTCAGCAGCATGGGCTTGTGGTCTAGGTAGAATTGCACTGCCCGGTAGTACAGCTCAATGTTGGCCACCTGCACAGGAAACAAGAGGATCAGCATTCTCCTACAGGGGAGTTGCTCGACACAAGCTGGGGAGGAAAGTCTCAAAGCACTCACGTCTATACTACTTCCAGCCCCTGTGCTAGATCACAATTTCACTTTTATACCGTGCTCCTAACAATAACTATTCCTCTCCAAACAGATACAATATGATCCCAGCCAGAGACTGTAAAGGCTCTTCAATCCAGATTACCTAGCAAAGAAAAAGAAAAAAGGGGCACTATTCGAATGCCAAAGCAGCGAATAATCACCCACCATGACATACCTTTAGCGAGCCAAATATGGAGTGTTTGCAATATGGCCTTTCGGCCAAAATGCGGACTGCTGTAGTCAAATCTGTACCGTATTTACCCGCATAATGCTCGCACCCCCAACATTGGGCGTCAAAAATTGTAATTTTGCTTTTCCTCACATAATCATCGCACCACCAATATTTCCACCGCGAGAGTCGTCTGCTAGTAGTAGCAAGAGCCATCTTTGGAGCGCTACTGAACCTAGCTGGCCTCGTGTGCACGTGCTACAAGGCGAAGATAGCGTGCTTGGGTAGATCATCATCATCATCATAGGTTATGCTCGTTTTTTTTTTTGTACTTCTATGATGCTCGTAGGTGTCCCCGCATCTCGTCAGTGTTCCTTTGTTCCGTCTCTGTTCTTTGCTTTGTTCCACCGTCTACCGTGTTCTTTGTGCTGCATCGCGATGGGGCGGTATGCAAGTTGCACAGCTGCTTTCAAGCTGAAAGCTTTCTAATACTGGCTACAGCATAGCAACCGCGCTGCCAACAGGCACTTTGGCGTCAACGAGTTCTGCGTAGTACACTCTGGAGACAGCGATTGCAGTGTCGACACGGTCTCTGGTGAAGTCTGATCAAGAGTAGAACTGTATGGACTGCTGTGAGCATTATACCATGAAATGCGGGTAGTGATGAGGCTGCGTGCTGCAAATAAAGTGCTTTAGCGATTTGTGCTTTTGGTGACCCTGCACTTTTACAACAAGGGTAAGTTCTGCTTGAAAGTAATGTTTTGGTTATATTTACAATAGCTGGCCTAAGAATCCCGATTCACATCTATTTAAATTTGCTTTTAGCGCTCCTAAACATTCGCTCGAAAATTTTTCCCGCGTAATTATTGCACCTCCCAACTTGGCATCAATTTTCCACAAAAAAAAACAAAAAAACACGAGCGTTATGAGAGTAGATACGGTAAACGAAAAAAGGGTAACCACTACCTGCATGTGGGAACAAGGCCAGTCTAAGAGCAATGAATTGCATGACTGCAACTTCATGACCATTTGCACCAACAACTTCTATTCCTGGTTAGTAAAATAATCATGCGTACTCCCACCTCTCCAGCAGTTTAGACACAATGGCAAGGTGGCCATGGCTTCAACCAAAATTTGTTGCAGGCACTTAGATCTCCATTATATGCAGTAAGCTAAACCCTTCCCTGCAACCACATCACTAATTTGAAATTTTACTCATTTTTTTTCCTATGTTTTGTTTTTCCTTTTACTTTTTTCTCACGGTTTTCCTTTGTCCTTACTCTCACGGTTTTCCTTACCAATTTTTTCCTCTTACTTTTCACTGACTGTATTCGACGTAACAGAATGAAGAGTCCTGACATTTAAGCTTTGCAACATTTTTGTACATTTTTTGCAAAATTTCGATGTCGAATTTACTTTTATGACTATAATCAAGTAATTCCACATCAATTAAATTTTGCACATGGAGACATTTTTTCACTCTACCTCAAAAAAATTCCTTTACTCATAAATCACATCATTCTTCGACAGGGACAGCGTGACAACCTCTGCGGACGGACACTTTCTGCCGCCCACAGCTGTACACTACACCCCCCCCCACCACCGTGAGATGCTGCTCGAGTGTGCACTTGCATCACCTCCCCTCCCATTTCCAACGAACATTTTTGCAAAAGGTTAGAACAGCCTCGGTGAGCGTGACAGAGCTTCAATACAGACTCCCTTTTCTGGAGTAACGACCTTGTGTGTCGGGTGAACGCAGTTTTAAAAATTTATTGTGTCAATACATTCTGACATGCGCCAGAAGGTAGAGATATTCGCTTTGAAATTACAGCAACAAAACTACTTCCCCCTTCGGATTTGTTTCGAACCAGAAAACCACCATTTACACAGGACCAATAAAATGTAGCATTTGAAAATAACTACGCAGTTTGGTTTTTCTCGATTTAAAAAGGTGTTAAAATTATTTGCTTTGAAATTATTCGAGACAATTTGCCATTTACTTTGAGTTCTCTTCAAAACAAATTTTTTGCACACCTCTGCATTCAAGAGCAGCCATGAAGCCTCTAAATTTGGTGCCGGTGGAGCATCACTACCAGATCTCTAAAAAGCATGTCCTCACGGTTATGCAACAATTTGAAGCAACTCCCAAGTTTGGCACACAAAGTATGGTCTTTGGTTAATAAAAGGACGAAGAACGTGGTAGCATCTTCAGTGGTCAGGAGGACTCATCACAACCTCATGCTAAGCAGACCAAGCCGAATGCAACAACATTCTCCAGTAGTAAAATGTCCTAGGAACAGGCGTCGCAATAAATGGACGTGTTGCAGCAACCACATCTCCCAAAGCAACAAAAGTGGCTGCTGCGTCAGAAGCACAGCCCACTTTTTATAAGTTCAGCCTGCCAGCAATGAATGAAATGACATTTAGCCAATGTAACTTCCTCGTATGATAACAAGGAGCGTGAACAGCCTTTAATAAGGCTGTATTAGACCCTACAAGTTCAGAATTAGAGCAATGAAAATGCCATTAACACTTTCCTGCCTGCGCCTATTCCCATTGATACAGTTGTATCCCGCCACAACAAATACCGCCACAACGAAATTTCCGCGACAACGAATAATTTTTTATTCCCCGCGAGTATCCTATAAGAATTAATGGCCTAAATTTCTCTGCACAACGAACCATTTTTGCAGAGCGTTTCCGCTTCAACGAAATTTTCGCGTTCAAAATCGAAACCGAAACTAGTTTTATTGGCGAGAAGTCCAAGTCAAATCCAAAGCCACATTAAGCATGAAATCACGTGATTGCAGTTCCGCCATTTTGGCTTTGTGTCGTGGTCGCGTTGTTCACTCGCTGCCTTTCTCTTCGACAATGACTAGTTTTCATCCGCAGGACACGATGGCAACGCAAGTGAAAAAACGCAAAACTCTTTCCCTTGAGCAAAAAGCTCAAATAATCGCCCAAGCAGAAAGCGGAAGGAAGAAAGCGGCAATTGCTGAAGACTTCGGAATTCCTGCAAGTTCGCTGTCAACGATTCTAGGCAATAAGGACAGCGTGAGAATGGCACTTGCTTCAGGCACATCCTCGAAGCACAAAAAGGTGACGCGGCCCCTCCATGAAGAGTTGGACAAAGCAGTGCATGCGTGGTTTGTGGAAGCACGAGCCAGCAACGTCCCCCTGTCCGGAAGCATCGTCCAGCAGAAAGCCTTGAACTATGCATGCCTACTTGGCATTGATGATTTTAAAGCCAGCATTGGCTGGCTAAACCGTTTCAAGGCCCGCCATAACATCGTTGGAAAAGTGTTGTGCGGCGAGTCAATGTCAGCAGACGTGGACGGAGCAGCTGCTTGGAAGGCGAGTAACATGGCCGGAATTTTAAGCAACTTCGCGCCTGCAGACATTTACAACGCCGACGAGACCGGGCTATTCTACGAGATGTTGCCGGCTAGGACGCTCGACTTCAAGGGGCAGCGATGTCACGGCGGCAAACACAGCAAAAAACGCATCACAGTGCTGCTTTGCACAAACATGGATGGCTCGGACAAGCGTCCGCCGTTAGTCATAGGCAAAAGTGCCAAGCCGCGCTGTTTTAAGGGAACTCGTAGCCTACCTGTGCAGTACAAGGCGAACAACAAGTCATGGATGACCCGCGCTATTTTCACCGAGTGGATGATGGCATTCGACCGCGACATGAAGCGGCAGGGCCGTAAAGTTTGCTTGCTTTTGGACAATTGTTCAGCGCATCACTCCGACGAAGTCAAGCTCACTAACACGGAGCTGAGGTTTTTCCCTCCCAATTGCACGTCTGTCTTACAGCCTCTCGATCAGGGCGTGATTCTTAGCCTGAAGCGCGCTTACCGCGGGAGGTTAATTCAGCGGCTGCTTTTTAACACTGAAACCGGCCGAGACACGAAGGTGGACTTGTACGTGGCACTGCAGATTATGTCTGCTGCCTGGAGCACACTGGGGCGCTCAGTAATTGTGAACTGTTTCAGGCACGCCGGATTTGCCGAAGGTCGACCCGTACACTCTGCTGGCCTAACACCAGGCGTTACAGACGACGACGAAGAGGCGTCACCGGCTCCGGGGATCGCGGCCGCCTGGAAAACGCTGGGAGAAATAGGAACCGTGCCGCCTAATCTCGAGCTCGACGAATACATCGGCGCTGACGCTTGTGTTGTTGTTCACGAAGATGTGAGTGATGAGCAGATCATAAAAGCTGCCCGGAATGATAAGGACTCTTCTGATGAAGAAGACGACGTACAGGAAGCGCCGACTGCGGCAACCGCGTACAGGTGATGGACGCTTTTGATGTCATCAGGAATTTCGTTGCTGTCCGAGACGACGATGTTGCAATGGGTTTGCTGACCGAGTGCGAAAATCGCGTGACGGCGTTGCTCGCCGTGAAGCGTAAGCAAACCAAGCTTACAGATTTTTGGCATTAAGCGCCTTTGCTGCTGCTTGGGCAATTCTTTCTGCGCTTCACGTCAAATTTTTGCGATAACGAAGTTCCGCGAGAACGAATTTTTTTTCGTGCACCGTGAATTTCGTTATAGCGGGATTCAACTGTAGTTTCAAGATTCAAGATTCAAATTTTCCCGCATTAAAAACGCTCCTTGACAAGTGGCATCATTCGATGGGAAATAGACACTTTCAGTTTTGCTTTTGATGTAATTTTTCCACCAAACAGCGCCCGTCTAGATGGTCTCCAGAGTCAGGTGATCGGCACTCCTTGTTTACATCATCGTGTCGACGTCGCGTGCTCCTGCTGCACGGAAACGGCGCGGTTCCGCGGAAGTTGACGCATCGGAAAACTCGTTTGTGGATGCGAACAGCAGCAGTGACGACTCAGAAGACAAATTCAGCCCTTCAGACTTTAGCACTGACAGCGAAACTACGTTAAACCAACCCGGACCATCGACAACCATGCCTCGACAAGTTTCGTGTTCGCTCCCCAAAATGTTCAGCTTTTGCTGCACGCTATCTGAAGAAATCACTGTTTTGAAGGTCTCAACTGTTATCTGCAGGGTGACAACATCTTTTGGGCAGTATTACCTGCCGCCGGCAGCACAGGGAGTAGTGTTTTCCGCTAGAGGCTAACCAGGGGTCGACCTCGACTACTGTTTTCTTTCCTAATTCAGCAAATACTGTTTGCTGCAATGTTTTATTGGTCCCTGCTGTAAAACATATGTTTTGAAATTTTTTTGTTTTATGTGTGTCAAAAAACTAATGCTTTTGTGTGTTGTTTTTTAACTACAATTTATTGGCGTTCTTTTTTTTCTTCACTTGTTCAATAAACATGCTGATTGTCCTAATACCATTGTGAAGAGGAATTCCTCATCTACAATTTGATACTAGACATTACTGTACCAAGCAAGTTTTGTTAAAGAAAAAAGAATATTAATGACACCACCCACAAACCAACCCTTTTCCCGCGGACAGGAAGGTGTTAAGGCACACAGTCAAGCAGCATCTCCTTGTGCTGAACAGATTAAACTGGAGGCGACATATGCTCCAATTAAACATATTCTCGGAGAGGCTCTCAATGCGATCTAATTATTCAGCGGTGCAACAGACCCGAAACCAGCCTTTGCAGGAAACAACCGGTTCACACAACAGTCCCTGAAGAAGAGGAAGCAACCACTGGCCTTGGTGATGATCTCCTTGAAGTGGGCCTCTCGCCACGCCTCTGTCGGGTGCTGCATCATGGTGACGACCGCATTGTCAAACTCCTCGTACTTGTCATAGAGGAAGACCAGCTCGGCCCACAGGTGAGCCTGCTCGGCGGCCCGCAGCACCTTGGGGATGTTGACGCGCGACCAGAAGAGCTCGAGATGCTCGCGCATCTTGCCAGGCTTGTACTTTGAGTACAGAATGGCCAACTCAGTGAACATGCCCATGTGGGCCCGCTCCAGGCCCAGGGCCGCCTCCAGCAGGGCAATGAGTTCTTCAAAGTAGCCCCGGTCCTGGTAGTAGTTGATCAGGTCCTCCAGCTCGTCGGCGTGCACCACAATGTGCAGGCCACACATCTGAGCCAGCCGAAACTCCTCACTGTCCACGCAGGCAAAGCACACCTCCTTCCAGGTGCGCGTCGAGTTGGCCTTGCGCGCCGAGTCCACAGCACCCTGGAACTCCTTCAGGTGCACCAAGGTGATGGCCAGGCGAGCAAAGTTGGACACGTTGTTGTACAGGAGCTTGGCTGGCTCGTACAGGCCGTCCTCAAAGCAACGGTCACCGATGCGCTGCACGTCCGCGTGGTTGGGGCCCGACACAAACTCTTCCAGATCCGCCAGACGGTTGGTCTTGGCGTATGCGTAGATCAGCTCAGACTCGACGTATGACTCGCGCCCCTTCTTGCGCGCCATCTGCAGGTACCGCACCAGGTCCTCCCACGACCCTGTCTTGTGGGCCGTCTGCACCACGTCCAGGTAGGCCGTGTGGTCGCCTGCCTTGATAAACGAGTCGATGGCCTCCTTGACCAGGCCCTGGCTCAGCTGAGCGCGTGCCAGCTGGCTCCAGACGCCAGGCTCATTGCATCGCTCAGCAAACTCGTATGCCCGGTCAAGGTTCTGGATGTGTTCGATCAGCACCTGCACCAGAGACGGCACGATGACGTTAACCAGATTGCTTGCCTAGGAAAGATCTCAAAACAGCCCTCAAGACAACTAGAACTGGAACAGAACTCATCTGTGGCTTAAACAGAACACAATGGAATGGAAGGGCACAATGGAAATATTCCAGTCTCAAGTAGTCTATTCCACAGTTGTTTTGTTAGAAACACTGCAGAAAAATCTTAAGGGAATTTTTCTGTCAGTTCATGGCATCATTTTTATGTAGACCTATGGTGGAAACCATGAGCAGCAACACCAACGACTGGGCATCGACAGAAGCGATTTAGCTAGACAGTAAGTGCATTTGTAATGTCGAGTAGCATCCATTTCAGTCGCAACATCTAAAGCATAAGAATGTGCACTCTGTCGACAAAAGTTTTAATCACTGCTTCATCCAGGAGTTCAAAAACATGGTGGCGCCATCTAGTGGTTAATACCAAAAGGACATAAGGCAATGCGAAAGGGTGGTATTAATAGGTGCACCAGAGAGGCAAAATATAGAAATATAAAACATGACCAGAAGTTCCGAAACAAAATAAAAAGACTGCAAGTAATTAGATCGTGCTATTTTCCAAAGATACGGCCATGTGGGGTACTACAGCAAAAATGACCGCGCTTTATCACAAGAGGGCGCTTCCCATGATTTTACGATATTTTCGGGGTGAAATTAAAATGACAAATCCTCCTTTCTTGCATGCTGTAGTGTTCAATCTGTATACACGAGGCAAGGTGTTTTCATTTCCACTATAGTCTCATGACATATTTTGATCAGTGTCCTGTCCCTTTAAACCTACCATTCTTACTCTTGATAAACCTAGTCTACAGAATGCAGCACAAGGCCTTATGAAATCTGAATATAGGAACATTCACATTGAGACAGTGCTCCAAAGGTCATAAAGCCTGCCAAGTCATCGTGTCTAAAAGTGGCAGAAACTACACACTCTAAACAAGCATTATGATGAGTTGCAACTGAAAAACTACTCATGCATATGCTTTTGCAGCAACACTAGCAAACCATCCATAACTGGTCGTGCTGCCCAGCTTTACATCAATTAGCACTAACACGCACACTACTGTCAAAGCCTAGCCAGGCATACCTGAATGGCTGACGTGTTGACATCAAACTTTCGGAAGATGGCAAAGGCCTCTTCATACAGCTCACTCCCGATAGCGATGTTTGCTATGTCGGGGGCATCATAGTTGTCCAGGCGGTTGATGTACTCCATGACGCGCGAGCGGTCTGCCTTGATGGCCGTCAGGATGAGCAGGTTCTGAAGGTTGCGATGGTCAGAAAAGACCGAGTTCTCCAGCACGATCTTCTCCAACAGCTCAATGAGCTCATTGGGCAGGTCTGCTGTCATGAAGGCCTTGACTGTAACCGAAATGTCCTCCGGATCCTGGGTCTCCGAAAGGGCGGTCTGAACCACCTGGTCAATCAGGGGCCGCCGGAAGGGGTTGCTCTCGGCCAGAACTTCAGCCCAGAGGTCGGGGTCCCGGCGGCGCACCAGATAGCGCGCCTCGCTCTTGAACAGCGAGTTTTCATTGCACACCTGCACGCACAAACACCAAGGTCACAGTCTGAAAAAGTATTCATTATGACAAGTGCTCCCAGACATTACTCAACTGCAACCCTCTACACTGTTGGCATTGCCTGTGCTGCTGACTTTTCTCAAAAATAGAATCTGATGTCCCCTCATTAGGCTACTCCGTAAAAAATCTGCAGTTGCAGAACAAGTAACTCTCGGCAAGTTAAATTTGGCATTCTCTTGTTAAAAAAACCTTGTGCAGCTCAGGACACATGGCTTTTCAATATTCTACTGGACTAGTTAGAAAATGATCAACAAGACATAGGATTAGAATACCTGCTGCAATCTACCTTGAAATGGCACTGCTAAGTAGCCCAAAAAGAATTTACTACAGTTGAACCTGGATATAACGAAGTTGATAAAAGTTCGCAATTTTTCGTTACATGCAGGTTTTGTATGAAGGCTTGCACGAATGATGCAGAAACGAAACCGAAAGGCTTCAGATATCAGTGAAGGTGAACATACCCTTCAGGCATTTATTTTACAGTAAATAAACTGCATAATCTACTTGTTTCCGCGTGAGCGAAGGCACGACACGGCACTCCAATGAAGCTAAATCATGTAAATGCTCCTTCATTGTCGCGCAAGCCGATGAAACGGCGCAGTACATCGATTGCGTTCATCACCTCCTTCGCGGTGAGCACGTCACACGGATCTGGCTCACAGGAACCATCATCACAGACATCAGGATTCTGCACGCTTTCGGCAAGTGCCTCATCATTCATTTCTTCCGTAGCTACAGCAGCGTTGTCGGCAAACAAAACGTCGCTCAGGTCGACGTAGTCTGGGACACCACCTTTGCTGCGTAGCTCATTCCACACTTCGGCCACATCGGATGAAGCTGAAGTCTCTTCTTCATCGTCGTCGGCACCAGCCTGTGCATTTTTTGTAATCCCTGCCTTCATAAAGCATTTCTTAATAACTTCTGCCCTGACTTCTTGCCAGGAGGCAGCAAGCATTTCAACTGACTATTAAATATCGATCTTCAGCTTCTGTTCCAGACGGATGTTAAGAAGCTTCTGTATCAGTCGGCGCCGGTAACAGCATTTAAGGGGAAGCACTGGTCTTAAAACAAATTTTTTTATTATTAGAGATATCACAATGACATTAGTGTGTATGCATTTTTTCCTGCTGTTTTCAAAAATATAATTTGTTTTACTATATCTCAATTAGTTCTCATACTATGGAAACATAACTGATGACTAATTAAATCATTTGTTACGGGTGATTGAGACACTTTCCTTCAATATTATTTGGCTCTGATTAAAATGTAGCTGTAGCCAAAGACCTGCCATGTGGAGCTATGCTATTTATATTATCACTGAGGTGCGTTACCATATAAAAATGTCCAATTATGCCGATGACCATAATTTTTAAATATAATTAGCCGACATCACTCTCCCCCAAATTTGATAAGTTCAACCTAGCAACATAAAAATAGCATAGCTCCAGAGTTCAGTTCTTCCTGAATGCAACGGTGTAAGACTTACTAAAATTGTACCACAAGAACGTAATGAAAAAGTTCCGTAAGGCTAGTCATTCGCTGTCAGAAACCATAAACAGCCTTCGGAAAACCGGCGCTCGAAGCCATACTACTTAAGCGATGCCATTTTGAGATAGCGCAAATTGCGCACAAAGAAAACAGCTTCAAACCAAGCCCAAGATGGCGGCGATCGGCCGGCCGCAGCGCGCGCGGGAATTTCAAACAAATTTTTTTTCTTCTCACGGGGCATTTCGCGACTGCAGTTATGTTTTGATAACTGATTTTATCACATTTCCTGACTGACTTCAGCATTAATTAGAGTGCAGGTGCTCGAAAGGTTAAACCTTTAGAAAATAAGTGTTTTTTCTCAAAATGATTTTTTTTTTCCATTTACGACCGTTCTAAGACCCGCATCTCCCCTTAAAAGTGTTTATTCCTTTGTCCAGCGGCTGTATTAGTGATGTGCAATTAGCTAGGAAGTAGTGCAGTTCGATGAGAGACAGCTGCAGGCCTTCAACATGGTGCGCAGCGCAGTTGCCCAGAAGTAGGAAAACTTGACGGCCTTGCCACTTGACATCCTGGTTGAAGTCTTTCAGCCATTCAGAAAATATTGCCCGAGTCATCCACGCTTTAGTATTCACCATGTATTTCACAGGCATACGCTTCGTCCCCTTAAAGCACCTGGGATGGGCACTTTTTCAAACAACCAGCAGGACTCGCTTGTCAGTGCCCTCGAGGTTGGTGCACAGTAGAACTGTTACGCGGAGTTTGCTCTGCTTTCCACCGCGGCAGTCATCTCCTTTAAGTGCTAGCGTGCGGCCCGGAAGCATCCGATAAAAAAGAGCAGTCTCGTCGACATAGATTTCAGCCCATTCGAAGTGACTCGGTATTCCAGGAAGAATGTCAGCCACCCACGAAGCAGCAACATCGCTGTCTGCAGAAGCAGATTTGCCGCAGATTACTTTTCCGATGACATTGTGTCTGCTCTTGAAACCTTGTAGCCACCCGTTGCTTGCTTTGAAGTCATCATGGCCCAAGATTCACGCAAAATCCTTAGCCTTCTGTTGTAATGTCGCTCCGCTTATGGGTAGGGTACATTCCTGGCTCGCGTGTCCGAAAACCATGTGGTGAACACTGCCTTGTCCACATCATCATATGTTGACAGTTTCAATCTTTTCTTAGCCTTTGTTGCAGACTCCACTGCACTTCTAATCTCTTCCGCGCTCAAAATTGTTGACAGGGTGCTCGCTGTGATGTTGAAACGAACAGCGACGTCCTTCTCGCCCGCAGAGACCACATTTAAAATGGCAAGTTTGTCTTGAAATGACAAAACTTTTCGTTTTCTGGCCGTTGAACTCACCACGACGAACTGACGCCGCTGATACAAGCGGAGCCCCACGAATACGGGCAGAAAGGCTGGCCTAGCACTTCCGAAACCTGTCGAGCAAACCAACACCGCAAATCCGCAAACACACGAGACATGCACAAGACGCAGAACAGACAAGATGGTGAATGCACAACGTGCGCGAAAATTGCATGTGCTACACGCACATGCAGTACCAACAAGAAATCAACTGCAGCCACTAATGCCACCCGGTGTTGCATTACACTACCAACGCCTGAGGAGGCTGCTGTGTTAGCCACGGAGCGGCGCTAGAAGGTAATACTATCATCATCGCCAATTTTGCTTGATTTCTGCAATTACAGGCGTTCACATAGCTACTGGCTTCTTTTCCTTAATATTCCTTAAATTAATGTATTTCTTCGGGCAAATGTTCAGTAAAAGCTCGAAAAATAATGACTGATCAGCTTCGAATGTTCGTTACATCAAGGTTGACCACTGCAACGCCTACGTTACGTAGAGGTCGAAAATACATTGGTTTCAACGGGTGTGGCATTGCGGAATTTAAAAACTTAGTTGAATTCAGGAACTCATTACATAGAGGTTCGTTATAGTATCCAGGTTCAACTATATTTGTGCAAACGCTTTTGTTTGCACAATATTTTGCAAAACAGCCTTGCTTTATGGCAATCATGTTCCTAGTAGCAGACTTGCACTTTTGGTGCCATCCCTACTTGACAACATCTTTCTGAAGTGCTCTTCCGCCACGCAGGGAGGGACAATGAATGCCTTTTAAGAGTGCTGCTAGCCTGAAAACCTCTGATAAACACTTGGCTGCATGGGAGCAATGTGAAACACAAAGCACAACAGAGGGCAACTTCAAGCAGAGATCAATGCCTTTAACAATTAAGTCACTGTCCCATGGCTCTTTCAGTGCTATTGCCATTGACTACTCTGCCAATGCATGATCATCCTTCAGCCGCCACTCAAGAAACCATCAGCACCATATGTAAATAAAACCACGCGTCACAGTCCCGGATCCTGCATTTTCCCTGCTGCCAGATTTTTGCTTGAAGCTCCCATAGAGAACGGTCGAGTAGGCGGTAGATGGCAGGCAACATGGGCGGGATATTCACTGGTTCGCGCTTTAATGTGAATTGGTGATCGCTAAAACTGTACACCTCCTGCAAGCCAGTGCGGTAACGTGCTCTGGCACTTCCGGTTAGTGCACAGCACGAGTTTCCATCCTGTATCAACGAACATGTCTGTCTCATTCATTCAATACACGCTGGTTGCAAGAAGTTACTAGACTGCATGGTATGGCAGGAGCTGCTAACTCTGGACGCTTCTTTCATGTGGGAATAGAACCCTCTAGGACACACGGATCCAGAGTCAGACATGCCTAGACCACAGAGGCATGCTCATATTGCCCGACTGCGACAGGGCTTAATATCTATCAGATGGTCTTAGATGCAATTTTGCTGCCTACCAATGTACAGTAACGTGTACAAGCAAGATAGAGTACAGATTAAGGGATTTGCGAGTAGCAAAGTACACATACGTGAATGAAGATTTGCAAGACAAACTGCAGGCGGAAGTTGTTAGCGCTGTCACATACCCTAAAGACTGACCTAAAATTTGTTTTTGTTGCAGCTCTGCACATATAAAAAGCAGGGTATTGCTGAAATTGGTTATAACTGCAAAATTCAGATAAACTCATTCTCCTTGGAGTACAAAATAGTGCTGAAGTGATCACAGAATATTTAAAAAGGGCAGAGAGAAAGTGTGCTTCACCTGGACCAGCTCGCGGTCACACTGGCCCCGCTCGTAGGCGATGCAGGCCAGGTGGGGGTCGCGCTTCTCGCAGTAGCGTCCTACAACGGTGCTCTCGTAGAAGGGGTTCTCGCGCAGGAAGCGCTCGGGGTTGTTGTTCGAGTCGATGTAGATCTTGGCCAGGGCATTGTGGGTGGCCGGCTCCTGGCAGCCCTCGTGCAGCCGCCCTTCGAGCCAGGGCAGGAGCAGCTTCAGCCGGTTGCGCTTCTCCACCTCGGCGACCAGCTCATCCGTCGAGAACTGGCCGCGCACCACCAGGATCAGGTTCTTGATCACCTCCTCGGCACAGTCGACGTCCAGCAGGCCGCCCACGACGACGGGCAGCCGAGACGGGTTCACTTTCTGCACGTAGATCTCAATGTACTTCTGCAGCGAGTTGCGGTACAGGTAGAGCACAAGGTCGTGCACAAAGTCGAAGCGGTCGCAGACAATGATCAGCGGGAGCTGGTCCGTAAGCTTGGCCTCCTTGAGGAAGTTCTTGACCCGCTCGGGGTTGTAGCAATTGCTCTCGCGGCAGATGCGCTCCACCTCCTTGATCTGGCCCGTCTTGCAGGCAGCCTGGATGTACTTGAAGTGCACCTCGGGGTCCTGGCTGAAGTTGACGATGGAGCCGAGGAAGTAAAAGAGACCCTCGTAGCTCTTGAAAGACTCAAACAGGTCGATGAGCGCGGCCGTCGTCAGCTGCTCGTGGTACTTGGTGGCCACCTGCACGCTGATCTGCAGGTTCTGCCGCAGGTTGTGCGTCAGCATGGCCCGCAGGCACTCTAGCGAGTCCTCCACCGACAACGAGCCAAAATAGTTCACCAGCCACTGCAAGGACGGAAAAAGATCAAGGTCAGCCCGACAGCTGCACTTTTCACCAGCATAGAAGCTGAATGCTTCTAACTACCCTTACCACATGGTGCATCATTCATGACAGTAAATTTCCTTTGTGCTAAATTGTTCTAAACAGCAGGAAAAGAAATTTTGCTTATTTAGTACCACAGTGTGCACTGTCTGGAATCCATGTGCGCAGTAACTAAATGCTAGGAATGAATTAGTTATTTTAATTGCAAATGTGCAAGGAGGTAGCATTTTTCATTTCCTGCAGATATTCGATAAGTGGAAGGAACATTATCTTTATTTGGACCGGAAGCAGCGCTTCAAAAAAATTACATCATTGAGATTTATTTTGACTGGTTACAACATCTACATTACACCAAAGCCACCTTGCAGAAACCACTTTGGTCTTGATTATTTGTGGCAATTGACGACTTTCCTATTCACAACCTAGCATTAGCCAAAAACAGTTGATGCCGACTAATCATTCAAGTAGGCGGAACAGAAGAACACACTAACCAGTACTTGACATAAATCCTAAAAGCATCCATTTGCTTCCAATTTGGAAGAATGCAGAGGTCTCTAACCCTTAGCAGGGACGAACCTCGTATATGGTAGAAGTACAAGGGAAACTAAACAGGGGGCTCACCTCAGCATTCAGCAGGTGAGTGTGGACAATGGCCCGCTTGATGTCGTACAGGTCAGTGTAATGCTCCAGGGCCTAGGGGGAAAGAACAGGTGCAGTCGCAGTGAGAGGATGCCTCGCACAAAGGAAGTATGAACCCCCAACATGGGCATTAGCCCAAAATGCATGTCCCATACTTTCCATCAATGGAGTGCCCATGCCACCTCAAATAAATATTGCAGCTTGGTCACTTAGCAGCATCTCCAGGAGAGACCAATTAAAACACGACAGACCCCACCCACTGTCAAGCCTAGTGTTGTGAAGTGGGCCAAGGACTCACCCTCTGGAGGAGGCCAGCCTTTTCGCACAGCTGGGCAATGTGGGCACGGTCGTAGTGGGTGAACATCTGGTTGCCCAGGATGGCATCCGCCACCTGCATCCGGAGAAAGAGACAGGGTAAGCGCACATCTTCCGCCGCCTTGCTTCTTTGATATAGGCCAAGCAAACACTAGTGAGATTACCAGTAACCACTGAAACCACACTTGCCTGCGGTGCCGTCATGAGGTTCATCTCGAGAAGCCTCGTCTGGAGGTTGCTCTCCGAGGGTCGGTTGTTCTTCAGGGCGTCAAGTAAGAATGCTGTACACTGCTGAACCAGGTTGGACTCCATGAACACGTCCACAATCTGCATACATAGCAAAGGGTACTCTCAGCCCAACACCCCTCATGCACAGGCAACACTTGCAGGCTTCTGGCACACACAGTGGGCACATGAATGCCAGTGGGTTAGCATCAAAGTCCAGAATCCAATCCTCACACTGATGCAAAGGTTTTGGAAAAACTGTACACCTCACGCTTTGACATGCATGACGTGGGATGCACGTTCAGCCATGCTTCCAGCCACATAAAGCACCCCTACAACAAACACCAGCTGGCTAACTTTGAAAGCCACTCTTAAAAACCCCATCTTATTTAAAAAATATGAAGGGGAGGCTGCCGGAACCTTATGGTATAATTCGCTGGCTTCAAAAATGTTTTGGAGTGGTTTAGCTCAAAGCATGATCCAGGCTGGTGGCCCTTCACCAGCGGCAAATGTGGGAGGTTTGTGTAGCACACTGATAAGTAGAACTAAGTTCTAGTTTCACTGTCAAATCATCCTTTGCCATTGGGAGAGAGTTGCATCTGCACGTTATATAGAATGTTTGCGTTCTCTCAACATACCGAAGCATGGAAATCGAAGAGTATAATTCGACACACTGCACCACCAGTATGCTAGCTAACCCTAAAATATGCAGAAGCAGCTAAAGAAGAAAACAAAATGCAATCAGCTACAGCTACTTTAGGTATGGCTTCATTTGGCTCTGACCGGCTGCTTAGCTAACCAACGATGCAGATGGTGCAAGTGCAGCTGCTGATTGTGATGCTTGCGATTATGATGCAGCTGCAGATCCTGTGAGACTGGTTTTGAAAAAAAAAATAAAAAATTCCAGCACAGATAGGTGCAGGCAGACGCATAGGGCAGTGGCCATGCAATCAAAAAGTTCTGTCAAAAGCCTGGAATCTCCTGTGCGATTCTGGAGGGCTCGCAGGTATGGAGCACGCAGGTCTGGGCATGTGCAGTAGAACCTCGCAAGCCCGGTTCATATGGCTTCCCCTTTAATATGGCCAAAAACGTGGGCAGTAAAACATCTCCCAGAGTTGCACTTCTGTTTGTACCGGTTAACACGATTTCCTGGTTACTACGTTCAAAATTTCGACAAATTGTGGTCGTATAATAAGCTCTGCAGTCAACCAGACGTGTGCTAACGAGAACTCACGACATGAAATGACCAGTGGCACCCACCTGCCACAGTTACTTTCCTACACTGCCTAGGTCCAAAGGAGCGAAGCATCAAAGAAAGCCAACGAGCCAGCATATCAGGTGCCCATTACCGCGGAAACACGACTCCATGAGGAGAAACGCGGTGGCTTCTTTGCAGTGCCTTGGGGCAGAGGAATGAACCATTCAATAACTACAACTATACACTTGCATACGAGCGGACCGGTTCTAGGGGACACAGCACGAGCAGAAACTGAGCAACATCGCAATGGCTTCTCCACATGCCACTATTGCAAGGGGGGCAAAACATCCGGAAGTAACCAAGAAAGAGATCCCAGCTCGTCATTGCCTTTGTAAACCGGATTTGTTACTAAATCTCTTCAGCACTTAGGACTATGCAAATACGCACCAAATTTCGCAAAAGCAAAAAAATAAAAAATAAAGCTATGCATACTGAATGTCTACACATGTTAATCTACAATTACGCAAAGAAAATCATTTCTAAGTGCTTTTGTATCTCAGCAGTGAAATTTTTTTTTCAAAATCAGGCAGTTTGGTTCATGCATTTTCCAGAATACGTTTTTCCCCACATTTTTTAAAGAAATCTATCAACTATGTTGTACTGTACATAGCATCTTTGTGGTGTTATCAGATGGATGAATTCGCTAACCTTTTCTGTTTTACAGATTTTCACATATTAGATAAACTAATCTCAATCTAATCTCAGAGCTGCTTCTGTTGGGCACAGGTGCAGCACTGTTTTGGCAAGATTGTGAGAGCAACTTCTCTGGAGAACTCAGCTGGTCTGGTTGGATTGACAGATGCTCGTGATGCCTTACCTCACCCGTACAAACTGATGGCGCAGCTGGCCGTACAGCTCCTCCATCACAGCACTTTTATCTGCCATGCACTCCACATCTGTTAGCTGAGTGGTGCCCACTTTGAAACGCGCACTCTGGTGTGCACTTCGGTGAGCGCCCTGCTCAACCCTTCGAGCCGTGTGCTTTTTTTTACATCGGTTACATAAAAATTGTACATAAAATTTCATTACGTTGAAAGTGCAATCAAATATATGTTGCTATTATGAGATTAAAGATATTACGGTTCTGTTGACATTAAGTTGTGAAGCCAATGTAATATGTTACATCAAGCATTTCATCCCACTGAACTTCACTGAACTGCGTTCAAATAAATGTTTAACTAAATATGCAGTCATGATTCAAGAGATTCTCTCAGGGATTTCCCAAACCAATGAGACCCAGAATGCACCCTTAAATCCTTCAGGCACTGCAGCCACATACATAGACAACCTAAGCAAAGGCACATTCTCAAAGGTCAATTTGTGCCTCCGAATTACATATGAATACCATATTTGCAAGATTTTAACACGCCCCCGATTGTAAAGCGCAGCAATATTTATTGCCTCAAAACCACAAATCTTCAGTGCTATCTATGGCATAGAAATTGCGCATTTTTTAAATGCAAGAGTGACTACAGTTGAACACTGATATATCGAACCCGGATATTTCGAATTTTGGCTATATCGAATTCGCGAAATATCCCCTTGAAAATGACATGTAAAAGTATAGGAAAGCTGCGTCTTATATCGAATTAAATTTCACCGGTCGTTTGATATATCGAACTCCGCACCACGCATTGGACGGTGCGCCTCCCCCAAAGATGATCCATCCCCTTGGCCGCTTGCCGCGTGACGTTTTCAAGCCACACGCGGAGGGAATGAGGACAGCTCGGCGACGGCTGGTCTAGGGCAGCTCCGCGCCCTTCCCCCAAAGGCGCACGCATCTGCGGTGATCGCTGCCATGCTAGCACGTGACGTTTGCAAGTCATGTGTGTGAAGGAACGAGAGGGAACCAACGCAGCCCTGGTGTTCGGGAGAGGGGAAAAACGCGATAGAACGAAGTGCAAGGGTGTGCCCACTCTTCTGCTGAGCTTTATCTCTCTCCTTCCTCTCTTTCCCGGTCTCGTTTGCAGCAGCATGCACTACGCATGCGCGGACAAGCTAACTCAACCCGTGGCAAACGCTTCTCCAGTGTGTGTTGTGAACGCTCTGGGCACGGCGGCTGGCGTGCGATGAGCGCTTCGTGTCGTGCCGAACACACGTACGCTACGGCGGTCGCGGACACCAAAAAATAGCAGTTTTTTTCTTTTTGCGAGAGAAGTTTATTCTTGCCGTCGGGCTGAAGGTATGCTACGGCGGCTGTGGAGGTTAAAAAGCAGCAATTTTTTTCTTTTTCTTTTGAGAGAGTCGCTCATTCTTGCATCAATGAATCAACGAAAGCACGCGGTCGGCGGCAGTCATACTGAAGAGTATGGTATGACCGCACCCACCCCCACCCCCTTCTTTGCTGGGGGGGCGGTCGCTCCGTGAGCACTACTCTATTTCACCAAGTGATCACGCGGCGTGCGCATTTAGCAGCGCATACGTGCGGTTACGGGCTCAAGGATTGTTCTGCTATCTGCCGCAGATGTGCTGATTTTTATTTTTATTATGTTGGCAAGTCTACTACGAAGCATGTTCAGGGGCTCGCGCCATTGCCTCTCCAATAGGTTGACGCATGACTCGATCACTGCTTTCGCTTTCTTGCCGCGCCCTTGCTTACGGCTAGCAGCAGCAAAGGAGGTTGTTTTAGCCTCTTTTCATCTCCCTCTGTCGTCTTTATTTCACAACGTGCCATTTCTATCAGTTGTTCGGGCCACCGAAAGTGCGCTCTCCGTGCGCGCGGTTACTTTCGGATGGCTGACAGCGCGGGACCTTCGACTGCGGACTGGAGCGATGGCTCTTGATTATAAATACGAGCCGAGCTTAGATTCAGACTCAAGAACTATCGAGCAGTTTTTTTTATATTATCCTTTATCTAATTATACCCACGGTAATAATGAAATTAATTAACAACCCCTGCAGAACACTGAAATGTGCAGATTCCATTGACTATGTAATTTGTATAGCAATCAATAAAATATAAATCACTATGCTCTTTCCCTGAAACCAAGCCGACACTGGGGCTGTGTCACGGCCAGAAACGCCCGACAGCGTTTCTGGATAATACCATGATTTAAGCATTTAGGCACGCACAGCAGCTGAAAAAATGCTCTACCAAAAAACAGAAGCAGCTCAGGCGAAGGTTTTGAGCTGCTTCGTTTCAGGTTTTGAGATTTCGGTTTAGAGGTTTCTCAGTTTTGAGTCTGACTAACGTGCATGTATTTTTAAATGCTTTGTGAGCTAGAATCGTGCAAATACGGTAGCATATTGACCCTCCCTGCCGTACAATCTCTTCCAGCTACAGCAAAGTGTCTCAGTTAAAGGAAATGAACATGGACGTCTTAGCCTGTTACAACAGGACGAGAAAGTAGCTCTCCTTTTCGCAATCAGTTCACCTCAGAAACAGGATACAGATTTTCTTTATACGTTTGTCCTAAGTTTGTTGCGCTGTGAGTTTTAAAAAAGGGTAGTGTAGTCGAATTTAAGAATTTTGAGTCTACAAATGTCGACATGGAACCTTGACCAAAATACCAAAGGGTCTGGAATGTATGCACGTTTTTTCAGGCTAGTGCTGCACCAAATGAGCTTATTGCTAGCAGGCATTCAGAACCATGCACTTACAAGAGGAAAATTGGATCATTTGAATGCTCAAACACTAATGAAAATTGCCAACGGAGCTGTGTCTGACAGACTTCAATGATTAAGAAAAGCAACGACTACAAAGATAACAAGGCCAGCTGAACAATATCGGCTAGTTGTGCATTCACCCATTACCAGAATTCTTACCTTCCCCTTAGAACACATCTGGCGAACTGTTTGCCAACATTTATTGATGAATCTTCTAAGGAAAATATCTTCACTGAACCGTTACTGCCATACATGTAGCCCTCTCCTGCGTGGAGACCATTGCTGCCTGCAAAATTTCTGAATAAAATTAAATATTTTGCAACGTGCTACCTGGATCCAAATGCTGGCAGCTCTGCAATTTTGGCACCTGCACCAGCTCCCACTTTGTAAGCTGTCAACAGAGGTCCCCAACACTCAAAGTGCCAAGTGAAAGATAGTCTCAAAAAGGCCTCAATGAACAGATGCTGAGGACAAAGTGCGCTGTGATGGGAGCAACCATTGGCCTTGGGTTCAGAACATACCAAATTCACAAACAGTGCAGACACCAATGATGCACATCCAACAGCCAAGGTTGAAACCACAAATACGAAGTTTTCCACTGCCTGTCATCACAGAACTTTGTTTTATATGTTTTGACATCTTGAGAAATTCTCTAAAACCTATATCACCTCACACCCAGACAGTTATGCCTAACAATCAGTAGAGGCTACAAAGTGTTGCAACATACATGTAGCCATTTTGAGGTGCCATATTCACTTATGTGGACACAATAAAACATGAAAAACTATAGTGCTACTCCTTGCATTTCACTTCTACCTGGTCTACTTGTAATTTGCATGAAAAAAAAAAATTTCTTTTCAACAGGTTTAATTGCCACCTGAAAGGGTTTTAGGTGCAGAGTAGATGTATGGCAGAGGCCCCTTGGCCTGGTGACGAAGCGTAGCAGTCCCTACACCCTCCCCCCAACCAGCACACACTTTCCTCACCTGGTTGATGTCTGCCAGGGGCTCCTCGTCCTGGACTAGCATCTGGGCGAAGGCTGTGCCCTGGTCGGGGCTGAGGCGCATCACCTGTCGCAGCAGCAGCACGTAGTCGGGCGTGTAGCCCACCTTCTTGGCGTACAGGACAATCTTCTGGAACTGGCCAGTCTCTGCAAAGCACTGGATCACCTTGGCGGGCACGTTGGCCCGCAGGTAGACGGACAGGGCCAGCGTGGGGTCCACCTGCTTGACCAGGTCGCCTAGCTCCTCGCTGCACTCCAGCTTGTCGTCCTTGAGCCACTTCTCTAGCAGCTGCTTGCGGCCCTGCTGCAGCACGGGACGACACAGCTCCAGGGACTCGTATTTGTTCAGCTGGCCCTGGTCCAGGAGGATGCCGAAGTACTGCAGCAGCGGCGACGTCTGGCCGGGCTGGTTGGGCACCTGCTGGAAGCGCTGGATCGTCTGGGGCGTGCGAAGCACCCCCCGTGGGGCATTGGCCGCCACCTTGGCCGCCTCAGAGTACTGGCCACTGCTGAACAGGGTGTTGAACCGCACCACAAAGAGGTCCTCGGCACCAGACAGGTTGTTACGCACCGCCATGCGCAGCGCCAGGTCCGGGTTCTGCAGCACGCTAGTGATGTAGGGGATGATGTTCTCCTCTTCGACGCTGACCGAGAGCACCTGGCCCTTGCGGTTGACACCGATGATGCCCGCTGAGGCCTCGTGGGGTGCTGTCACGAAGATGGTGTCGGCAGAGATGCGGTTCATGTAGATGCATGTGCCAGTCTCCAGGTCATAGAGGTGCACGTAGCCGTACTTTGTGATGAGGTAGATGACGTCGTGCCGTGGGCTCACTTGCATGGCCACGGGGAAGTCGTTCTGGGCCTCCGGTGGGAAGAAGACATCCACTGCCTTCTTTGGGTATGGCTGGTTGCCCGCTGGTGGCTGGCCAACCTCAATTATGTGAAGCTGCATGCAAGAAAGAATAGGTCACAAATTAAAAGACCTATTCATGAAAAGAGCAGATCCCTATGCACGACTCGGCAGTAAATGCTCATATTAGTCACCAGTAAGCATACTGAAACAAACTACAAAACTGTAGCAAGGCTTAGTTGCGATTAAAAAAGCTTCATTCACGTCCAGAATGAATCCCAGGAGGCAACAAATAATGATATGAATGTCAGAAACATGTCCAACCAGTCTTTATGACCTACCAAAAAGGCTGCTACAACCAAACAAGCTTGATACATTGCTAGCTGGGTCAACATAAACCTGTACAAGCTGTTTTTAAGCATACTTAACAAGTAAGCAAGCAAAAATGACCAATTTTTAAATAAAGCGGTGAAGTAATGCAAAAACACAGGCCACAATGAGAACAACAAGCGTGAATATTTCCCAAACAATGAAGACATGCCAAAGGGCTGCTGAGACAAGCTAAGCTTGCTTCAGAATAACAATCATATGCTGGCAGTAACGAAGCCAGCATCTTCACGTGAACTTTTAAGGGGGGACACGAATCTTTCGGACCAAAAAATCACGAAAAAATCACTTTAGAAAATGTGATTTGCGAAATCAGTAGCTGTTTCCTATCTGCTAAGTTTTTCATCTCTAGGGTCGGTATTTTAGTCACGATGCCAAGTTATATAATCAATGTCGCCCAAATTTGGGCCGAAAACGACACCCGAAACAACCATTTTGCACGAAGCGTAGCTCCCATTATGTGCGCGGCACCGTAGCCATCTTGGTCTCATTCGAAAGAGCCGCCTTTCATCTTTAAATTGCCGCCTCTGCTGTTTACATTCGCCCATTGGTCGCATAAAAAATATAAATAAAGAAAGCGTGGCATTTGCAATCCCATTGCCTTTTGACGATAAGGCGTCACCGCGGGCCAGAACTGCGGGGAGACAGCGGAGACGTGACGCCGACTGCGCTTGGTTCCGAACCGCAAGGTGCGTTCACGGCAAGAATTTGAAAAAAGTGAAAAAAAAAAAAAAAAAGTTAATTAATCATCTCAAGTGATGCACTGCCCCTGCTGTGCGTGCTCAGGCCGACAAAAGTCGTGCGCCGAATGATCGTGTGTACGAGCCTGAAGTAGGCCTAGCGTGTTCCCCAGCAAGGGATACTGCCAGCTGTCGCACCCGCCGCAACAGTGATATCGCAGGCCGCAGATGAGCAGAAAGGCAAGCTCAAAACAAAAAAGCTTGAACTAGCGCTAACTCCAGCAACGAAGCTGGTAGACTTTTCGTGACGATGGCAGCGCGGCGAACAGTCCGCTTGGCGAGGCGGAGTTAACGATCGTAAGGTCTAAACAATTTGCAGAGATTGGCGAAGCGTAAAACATACGGCGGCGATATTGGCATTTAAAAAAGTGAACAGGGATAAGAAACCTCAGTCAAACTTATTCTTCAATGCGTAAACTGCGGGACACGTCTTCGTTAGAGCTCACGGCGCGTTTGCGCCGATCCATAGTCCTTAGTGTTCATCCATGTTCATAGTCCTTAGTGAATGCACTTGCTTCCAGTGCAATGCAGAGCACTGGGAAGCAGCAAACAGCTCCAAATTAAATTTCTTTTCCGCAATAAACGTTCCTCACCGCGGTCTTGATGCGAGAACGTAGCAAAATGACGTACATAAAAAATATATATATGCTGCCTGCACGTGACTCGCCCAGCCGAAAAAGTGACACTTGAATGTGTTGCAACTGCAAATCAAAATGAAAGAGGTGCAAAGCAAACAGACTACATTCCTGGAGGTTTCTAGCCCTTTTAAATTGTAAATGTGAGCACTGCACCACTGAATGTCTGTTAAATATTCCCCTGTTTCTTTTTTGCTCTTCTCAAAACATGCATTGTCGACCACTTGTAGTTTTGCGGCCTTAATATCTCGACACCTATTTCTTTTCTTTTTTAGCATGAAGCCAAATATGTGGAGCACACAATGTTGCAAGTAGATTCTTTAATTTCTTGTTCAAATTTTTAAAATGGCATTTTTTTGTGAAAATTATATGCTATATTTTGACCTTTGAACTTTTTATGCAATAAAACAAGAAATAATTGCTTAATCGAAAAACTGTTTGCAACATTGTGTTCCTTATTCTTTCTAGTGTCCAGCAAAGTGTTCATATGAATTTTTTTTCCAGAGCTCATTTTGTAATTGTTCTTATAAGAATTAAACTAATTGGTGTAATTATTTTATAAAATAATTGGATCACAAAAGAAAAAAGAACAACACGAACCCACCAAGTTGCATCAATTTTGATTGGTAAATAAAAAAAATAGTTTTGTCCCCCCTTAACACAGCACTGATCTAGTTAGTGCTGAGCAAGCAGCTAATGAAGGATGACAACCCTATGCCACAGTTAGTTACTCAGCAATATGATCACTTTTCTCACATGCTACATATAAGAAACATACTTTATCACGTGCTATATATAGGAACATACAAGAGGCTGATACCTACAACCATCATTTGGAGTAGGAAGAAAGATGTCCTTAACGAAAGGCAGGCAAATTACCATAAATACATTTTCCTAACCCCTGTGCAATAAATGTACCGTCCCTGTCAAGAAGTTGTCCCAAGATGTGTACTTTTAAAAGCAAGGTAAAAAGCTTGGAAGTACACACAACATATGCAAAGTTTTGTTTAGTATACTCCTTAGCAGCGTTTCATGACAGATGAAGTAACCAGACAATGCAGACCTTGTACCAAGACCAAAAACCAATAAAAGGCATGACAATCTGGACTAGCCTTAAGCCAAAACGCTTTAGACAAGTGTCAAAGGTGAAACTAGTGATCCTCTTGGTGAACAAAGTGCAGCACCCCCCAAATTTCCCTCCAGCATGACAGCAAAAGGTGAGGAGGAGGATGCCTCTCACCTTTCCCCCGTGGGGAGTCCGCACAGCAAAGCAGAAGAGGGTGGAGAGCTCCGTGTTGCCCTCCTGCTTGAACTGGGCAAAGGCAGCTGCATGGCCCTCGATGGGCTGGCTCACCTTGCGCTCCATTGAGTAGAGCTGCATCGCTCCAGCTACCCGGTTTTGCTGCGCAGTGAGCATGGCAACAAAAGAGAAGCAACTTACTCTGGCTCTGAACACTAGATCACTGAACAAAACTCCATTCAATTCGATAGGGTCAGTAACAAAAAAGACTGGCCTTTGTGGCTACATCAACATTCCTTCGGAAGCACAATGCCGAGAGAAAAAAGCATTAAAAGTTATCTTTTTTCCCGGCCACCTGATTCACCTCACAATGTGCTCAGTGCTTAGGAGAGAATGACTGTGGCCCAGACACAGACCTACAGTCAAAACAGGGCATTGACATCACACCTGCAAGTATGACAAGCGACACACTACCTCTGTTTCACTGTTTCATGTTTCCTATGTACTTGGTCTCAAGATGTTTGCAGTACTGCGAAAGACAGGGGCGACCTGGTTTAACCAGGTTCATGCACACTATAATAGGTTATTGTGCTTGCGCAATTACCCATTATAGTGCGCATGATCCTGAATGAGCCAGGGTTCCCCTGTCTTTCACAGCACTGCAAGCATCGTGTGAGACAACACAAAAGCCCCGTTTCTAGAGAAAGCAGCTGTTCTGTCATTAGGATGGAACGCACTACCAATACAGGCCATCCCAAATTCATCCTCAGCATCCCTTTAAGGGGGAAGACTGCTTCTGGAGAAATTTTTTATTTCTCTACCAAACTCAATGAAATTGCATATCCTAAACTAATTTCTCATGTTGATTTCAAAAATGTGATTGCATTTTTGATAGGGCAATTCTCTACGTACAATTAATTAGCCCGCTCTTGTTCACTAAGAGAGAAAAGTAAAAAATAAAAGCTCAGAAATGGCACATGGTCAGACTCTAGAAAGAAAATGGAATGCAATGTTGGAAACAGTTTTCTAATTTTCCCATCCTTACTGATTTTACAGCAGAATGAAATTTGTGCAATACATTGTGACTAACATGCAATTCTGAAATTTTAGAGCATTAATTAAAAAATCTGCTCCCAACATTGCATGCTTGGATAGCCTAGCTACATGCTAAGAAAAGAATTGTGGTTCTCTCAGCTATAAATGCCGAGATACGTCACTTTGAAATTCACTCCGAGTCCAAAATTTCTGTTCTGAGAAAAATAAGAAAAACAAGTAGAGTGATGTCTTTAGAAGAAGACGTCTAAATTATCTATCTTGGAAAATTGCTAATACAGTGCAGTCCACTTACAATGATACCAGATATAGCGATATATCGCTTATAACGATCAAATTCTTGAGATTTATCATTTTCCCCATTGCCCCTATGTAAAAATAAACCAGATATAATGATCGATTATCGGCAGTACATCAGATATGATAGCTTTATTGCCGCCCGGTTGGAGTCTAACACGAAACTTCGACAAAATATTCAATAAAACGAAATATTAAGAAGACAATGACGTGAAAACTTGACATATGCGGTGAAAATTGAAAGAAATGGGCACTATCATCGCAATTGCGCAAAGGATGCAGCTGCAGCCATATTGTCATCGCCATCACAAATCCTTGCGTCTGTGGAAGATGGCGGCGACCACATTGGCTGACGGCATGATAGCTCACAAAATGAAACTGCAGATTAATCGGGATTTTTGGCAGGGTTTCAAGGTTGGAAGCCTCGTGAAAAAATAAAGACATTCGCACTCTAAGATTTTAATTATCATCAAGGCTGGGAATGTCCTTCAATTCATCCTGCTGGTAATCTGTTTCGTGAACGCAAAAAGGACTGCCGCCAGCGTACATGCTACTGGAAGCAATGTTCACAGCGATTGTCAAGATTCAGCTGCTGCCCAAGCGAGTGCGAATTTCCGATTTCTTTAAGTATGCTTAAGTTATTTTATGGCTATTGATGTGTACTTCAATAAAGTGTTCAGTCCTCTTTACAATGATTAGCATTGCTCAGATTCACTCATTGCTAGTAGTAAGCAAGCCTACATGCATGGAAAAATGCGTGGGAGTGCTTTTTTTTTTTCTCGCCGGTCTAGACAAAAACTATAATCCGTTACAATGATCGGATTTTCAGGTTTTCTCAATATCGTTATAAGTGGACTGCACTGTAGCCTCCTGGAATGTAATCAGATTGCTTACTAGCATTTGGAGTTTTTTCAGCGTACTCTGCACATTTTCTGCAGACTTGCGCTTCTGTGCACATGCACTGTTCTGTTTATCTCTCCTGCATGAGTTTTGTTGTCTGGGGGTCAGCTGCAGCTCTTTCAGAATGCATGTCGCAGTTCTTTCACTCGCTGTATTAAATTTCATCACTGCCTCAGCCATAGCGGCCTGGAGCGTGAAGAGTGAGGCGTGGCGTTCCCAACGTGCAAGTGCCCAAACCATTGAATGTAAACATTTGTTATTGTTCTGGGTTTTGCCTCGATTGACACGCTCAAGAAGCCTCTTGTCGGAAAGCCTTTCATAGACTGGTAGCAAAGTTTCACAAACATGAAGAGGCAGGTTGTGTCGGTGAAGCGGCATGGTCTCAACTCTGGCCTCTGCAGCATTCTGCTTGCACCAAGACTCTGGGCCTGTTGGGCAGAAGCTGTGGTTGCAGGTGACATCAGATGTGACGTGATGGTACGTGGCCATCACAGCCTGCTGCATGACGTCCCTGTCACTTGGAAATGAGATCTCCTGCAAGCTTTCCTCTGCCACCAAGGGATTCACCAAAACCTCTCTGCTTCAAGACCACACTGCACAGTGCAGTTCCCATGCGCTTCTTAACATTGTTTACGCAATCTTCCTTCTTAAATGCAATGTAGCCACAGACAGACAGCATGATCGTGTACCAGAGATGGTGCTCTTGTACGGATCACTTGGATAAGTGCAGCCTCTACTTCCATTCCACCGGCCTTCTTGTTGGTGTTCTGAAATTTGCGGCCTTGTTTCCACGCCGGGTATGTGGGTCATCTTTTGGGCCCCATTCACACGCGGCGAAAAAATTACTCAGCACGACATAATCAAGCACAAGTTCGGTGAAAAGTTCGATAACTGTTCAAATTCCGATGTGCGAGGAATGGCCGTGTGTCATCCACGAGCCGTAAAATGAAACCAATATTTCCAAGGTGCCGGAGATTAAGCTCAGAGTACAGCTCCCGAACAAATCACGCGCAGTTGGCTGTCATCTTGGCTGCACAGTCCACCGCAGGCGTCAGCTTCACATATTTTTGCCATGTTTTTGCCATGATATATTCATTACAGAGAATATATCATTTAGCGCAATTCGTTGATTGCCAGTTGCCTGCATCGCGCGCGGCGAGAATGTTCACAATGGCCAGATTCTTTTTTTTGTCCACTGATCACACACGGCGAACTCCACCCACAATTATTGTCGCTGCAATTCACGCACGAAATAGTCATTTTCACCACAAGGTCATATTAGTTGCCGCATTTTTCCAATGCTGACATCACCACCACACACACTTTGCACTTCACATATGCTAGCAGCGCATTCACGGAACTCAAACTGATAACTGCGAAGGTCGTGTCGAGCGGCTCGTTGCAGGGGTCAATGCCACCTGTTGAAGTTTTGCATGTGCTTTCCTTCCGATTGCTTCGATATCGGAAGGTTGCAGCATCGACGTGTCTCAGCGAATGCACCCGCGGCCAGCATTGACGTCAGGCCTAACTCTGTCAGAGCATTACGAACATATCTGCGATGCTTGCAGTTTCCGCGGAGTTCTTGTTCTTCAAGTTGTCAATGAGTGACTTTTTCTCTTTTCCGAACTTGTGCGTCGTTCGGAACTTTGGCGCCGACATCGTTGCGAGATGCACCAGCGACGATACTCCGACAAGATGGCGCCCACCAACTCTTGCGAGAAGTTGTGGTCTGCCACAGACGCGACAAGCAGACAACTGGAAGCATGTCAGCCAATCGGGTGACAGGTTTTAGTCCTGTGTGCCGACCAGCGAATAGCAGCGCACGTCGCCTGTTTTAGCACTTTTTTTCTACACAACCAACAGCCATAAGCGCGTAGCAATGCCGCGAAATCAAACATGAAAAGCTGCTCTTTCAAACGAGACAAAGATGGCAGCAATCACTACCAGGGAGTGACAACTGCGTATCGCGGAAAGAGCGTAGTTTTTGCATCATGATCAAAATCTGCCCCGAGTGTGTGCGAATGTATATCTTTTAATCGTATTACAGCCGAAATATTGACCAGTGTTCTGATCACTTATAAACCAGTAGAAAAAGGTGGAGATTTCAATAATTCTAGTTCTGAAATATTGATTTTTTTTCTAGATTTTTTTTGCTCACAGAAGCCATCTCCCCCCTTAAGGTCCGAAAGGAGCCACAAGTCAAAACAACCTTTTGGTGCACTTAATCCAACACCAAGAAAAGTAAACATGCTCACAAAGCCGAACTTTGGTTGATACTTCCAAATGCACAGAGCAGACTGAGAACTATAAACATCTTGCGCATAAAACACATCCCACAAGGCAGAAGGGAGCATACCTGTGCCGAGATGCCAATCAGCAGAAGCCACTGGATCTTGGCATCTGTCCTGTAGTTGATGATCTGGCAACCACTGAGGCTCGAGTGACGATCAAACATCTTCTGTGGCTGAGAATCCCCTGCACGGGGAGAGAGAGAGAGAGAAATATACAGCGGTGGGTTGAGTACAAAGTGGAGCTGCCAGAAAATATAGCTTGGAACTCAACAGTATAGTTTGTGGTCTCAGCGACTTTAAAGGAGTATAGACACGTACATTTTCTGTTCCGGTATTTTTGCTTTAATCGATCCACAGTGGTCCAAAACAGAGGGACTGCGACCCAAAAAGCCCCAGCACAGATCAATTAATTTGTTATCAGTGCATTTATCAGGGCCAGTTTCGGTTTCGATCTCTTAGGACACGAGCGCGCGATGACGTCAAAGATACGAGAACGCCACACGAGCGCCCCCTACTGGCAAGGTTGGTGATCGCGTAAACACGAAATCTGATGACGCATTCGGGTCGCGTTTTTCGTCTGCTTGCTGTCGCACGTGCACGAAAATATCGTCGTCGAGCAGCGCTTCAGCGTAGCATAATTAGTACTGCGACGTTTTGCCCAATAGCGTGGATGTTACTAACATTGCCGGGCACTTAAATCCCAACCCGCTTGCCTGCGACTCATGCGACGAAGCAGGAATCAGCAGCAGCCACGAAAGCTTGGTGGGTTGACGCGCAGGAAATGTCAGCTGGTAGGAATGTTGAACAAAGGAACCGTGAAGATGCTGCTTTATCAGTCCGGTTGGCCAACGCTGTGAGCCAAGCTGTTCTAAAAAAATGTTTTAGTAATGATGCGATCAGCCACCGTAACCCGTAAGCTCTCCCGATGGCTCCCGTGCTCACGCCTGTTCACGCGCTGATTGGTCCCGACGCGGCAGGCCTGCGTGCCGCCGTCCAAGCATGTGGCGCGATCTGGCGCAGTCAAGGCAATCTGGGTGCGTAAAGCCGTGGCCGCCGCGATCGGCTCCCAAGTCATAGCTGCCTGAGCATCCGCTATCGGTAATCTAGCTATCGCAGATCGATATTCATTCGCTTACATAGCTGTTTGTACAAAGGACTATCAGTCACGATTAAATTGCGAGGATTATTCGGCCAATATGAAGGTCCTGGTAGAAATATTTACAGTGATACAAGCGAACTTTTTTTTTCCCGACAGCTGCTGCCCGGTGCGACGCACCTGATGTCAGCTAGCTCCGCTGCTGAAGGCGTCGCGCAAAGCAAGAAATTATTTTACGAGATGGGCTTGCCAGTAAAGCGGCGCTAAACTCCAACGTTTTTTACAGCGTTAGCTCGTTCCGAAGCGCCTTTCGCTGGCGCTTCGATGTGAAACCAGCTAGGGCTAGCGACGTCTAGGGTAGGTGGGGAGCGGCGCAGTATGTTCCCGGCGCGCCATCGACAGGCACCGTTGCCGTAAGCCCTGCACTTGTGCAGGCATGCTGTTGGGGCCTGAGTTTAGCAGGCAGTCTCCATACGTACACCGGTGAGGTAATTGTAACATGCACCAACGAAGAAGCCATCGAGTAAAGCGAGCAGAAGCGGAGTTCTTCCTCAGGGCACGGCCGGAAGCGGCGGCGGCGCTGTTCAAGTCCGGCCATGTGTCGTCACTGCTCTTTACTTTGCCGACTCCACGTCACAGTTGTTTGATGACGTCATGTTGTTTACCTATGTACACGTTTTCGTCACAGAGATGTCGATGCCAATGGGTTTTGAAAAACTGAGTACTTGCCTGGCTTGTTTTTAAAATCAAATTAAAATATCTTCGCGGAAACGTGCGAGGTTGGGATTGCTTGGGGAGCATCTCTGTATAACCAGGAAAGCAATCGTATTCCTTCCGACGCTTCAAAAAATGGTGTCTATACTCCTTTAAATGAACAAGCACGTGCTGTACAACTCCAGAGAATTGATTTACAAAAGGTGTGAAAAGCAAATGCGATAACTGTTGTGCAGCTGCAGTACCGTACCCTCCATGCTCCAGTGGTAGACTGCCCCCTCGGTGACCAGGGCGATGGTGTTGACATTAATCCACTTCCAGAAGACCACGTCCTCAGTCATAGTGTGTGCCTTCACCTTGCTCTTCATCTCAATGTTGAAGATCTGCAGAGTGCGCGATGCCTTGAGGGCGATCACCCGCGAGGCCGGGTTCATGATGGCAGAGTCGGCCGAGATGGGCCGCCGGATGGGGCTGGTTGGGTTGGCCATGTCCACGATGACCACCTGGGCAGCGTCGCCCACCTTTTCCCGGACACAGATGAACTTGTCCGACTCCATGGTGAGTGTGTTGAAGCCCACGTTGGCTGCATTGATCCCTATGTTGGTGAGCTGCACACAAGAGAAAAAGCGGTCATACCAGTGCTCCACAAAAGTGCAGCATTTGCAATACTAAAGAGGATGGCTTCAATATTGCAAAAACATCCAATGACAGTCCTCAGCATTTCAGCAAACCTGGCAAACTCTATACATCAATGCGCACCCAAGATTTGGGAACACAATTCTGAGAGAACTTCGCCAGTTTACAATGTAATTTCAGATACAAGTACTTCAACTGTTATGGGGAAAATGGGGCAAATATGTAAATGTCATGATAGATTGTAAGGGCATTTGTATATGACAAGCAGATTTACCCTACTGGAACATGTTACTGCGACCTGCCAGAGTTCTGTGAACAGAGCATGAATAGATTACCCGCAGAGGTTCCTGCAAGGCAGCGGTCTCAAACTCATTAGGTAGGACATAATTTTTTCCTTGTGAACCATGAGCTAAAAAAGAATACAATAAAAAGCAAAAAATTAAACAAAAATGTCCATTTCCCAGATATCTCCCCTCCAGTTCTTAGCCGGAAAGAAAAACGGCTCGTGCTCGATTCTGCCTAGACGCTGGATGGGCTGCACTTAACAGCTCAGAGAGCTAGTGAAAGAATGCAAGCAAATGTGACTACAGTGTGCTCATCCTGAAATAAATAAAAATAAAGAAAAGGCTTCGATGTTATGTCTGTGTCTTGCTAATAAATGCAAGGGCCCCTGCCTCATTTCACCAAAACACGCACAGCCTGGGACGGGGGCAGTCTAGTTTATTTTAGTAGGAAAATGAGTGATGGTAAAGACAACTAATGAAAGACAACTATATTAATATTCATATATACCCCATAGATATATCCCTTAAAGGGCCACTGTCCAGGGAAGGCCCTTCTAAGAAAAAGAGCCCAGTGTTTCGATCAGGTACCGAAGATAGTCTGTGCAAAATTCTACAGCGCCGCGCGCCGCAAAGCATCGAAAATACAATTCAAAGCTCCCTCATGCTCTCCTTTGAGAAGCCAGCTTCACCGCTTCCTGCGCTGGCCCGACGGGCCCCGATAATGACGTACGTACCGGGAACGACGTCCATTGGTCCGTCTCGCTGACTGACGGGAGAAGGATGGGTGTCTACCGCTCGCAGCGCGCTTTTCCCTCGCCACGGCCAGACTGAATCCAGCGGCGCGCGCTCCCTCGACCGTTTTTTTTTTTTTTTCGCGCTCGCGGAGAGCCACGCCCCACCTCCCGCCAAACGCGGAGGAGGAAGGGGAATTTGTATTGCGGAGGCTAGACGACCGCGGGCAGGAGAGTGAAAAACCTTTGCGAGGGAACGGAAGGAGAGAGGCAGGATAGAATCGGGTAATTGCGGTGGCTGTAACTGCGTTATTAGTTACTCTTTTCAAAAACATTTTGCGGCCTTGCGTTCCAGGGGCGAAGTCTCACAGTCACCGGGGAAGAAAATATTTTCGACCGGAGGGTGGACAGTGGGCCTTTAAATGTTCCTTAAGTATATTCCTCAGACAGGAATATTATCATACATTCCGACCACTGAAAAACTAATGTGTAGTAAACACTTCTGATTGGAAAGCAACTACTTGCATGCTATCTTAAGCACATCTCTTGACATTAAAAGGAGACTCAATGCACATAGCTCCTTTATCTGCCAAGGGGTTGGGAAGATTATATCAGGAAGTGGAAAGGGAGCACTCAAGCCATAAAAACCAAGAGGCACAGTCTCAGATATTGCACCTATGCACATAGGTCACCACTCAAGCGTAACAAAAGGACTAGACTGTGGTGCAGACATTCCACCGCGATAATGCACCTATAAAAATTTCAGTAAAGACAGACAACGCCTGGCTTCAATTTCTCACACAATTTTCACACACACAAAAAAAAGAAGCACAGAACAAAATGCCAGCAAAGCCCTGTTGCTTTTTTTTTTCTTTTTTTCCGGGCTTAATAAAGGCCAGGCCCATGGAAACAAATGCCGTTTCAGTTTCACAGTTTTGTATGCCTTCGTCCTTGTCTAAGGTAACATTTGAAGCCAGGTGTGTAGAGTGAAAATCAGTCTGCAACCACGGTCACTGCCAAATTAAACTAAAACTCAATGCACTTCAGTGCAGACCACGGTTAGGCAGGTTGAAGCATGTTTTGAGTGAGATCTGCCATTTCTAACCAGTCAGGTGAGCTTTTGGCTACTCTCGTTACAGAGAGCACTAGCATAGCAGCGAGGAACATATACATTAATTTGCCCCACCTATCATCATCAGCATCGCTGCCCAGTGAGAACACCAGACAGCACCACATCACAAGAGACTTCTCGCAAAACTCAGTGTGTGTGAATCCATTCAAAGCACAACCAACATGAACAAAAATGTTGTCAAGCAACTTGTCTAAACTGACCAAGTAAACCTCACTTATGGAACCACCCCACACCGCACTGGCTATTTACTCAGTTTGCAACCAGCAGCCATTTTTTCCCGTCCTCCCTTCCTCCACACTAACCGACTGTAGGCACAGCAGTCATCCCCTGCCTAACTATTGCGCCAATGATTACACATGACCACCACAATAAAACAATTTTGTACTTCCACTACAACCAAAGTGGGCTGCTTAAAACAATAAAGTGAGGAGATATGCATTTGCAAGCCCACAACATCTCTGTATTACCAACATTTCAAAAGGGAGTATGCAGTAGTTGCAAATTTTTTGCCTGCCCTGTGAAAGTACCTAATCCTGTGTCCATAGACTCAAGTTTAACAGCAATCATTTTTCTGGAGCTAGTTAAAAACATCAGCCAGGATTTAAAGGGATACTAAAGTCACCCAAATATGCTATCAAAATCTAATAAACGGCATTTGGCGACACTGTCGCCGCATATCCAGCAGCAAAAAAATTGTATTGCTGATATATTGCAATAAGAAGTTGAGTTCTTTTTGTTCCGACCAGTCGAACTCAAACTTTTCTCCTACTTCGTAGCAAGGTAGAATGACGCACACCATGACGCAAGAGGAGACTCAGTGATTGCTGGCGCGCGGGGAGCGGAGAATACTTTGAAGGTGTGTACCAGTCATGATCATTTGATACGCACTTAGGGTAGGCGCATCTGCTGCTCTGAGCTCGTATTTCATGCACCCCAGGTCGAGACAAAACCTACTACCACATTCAAACGAGCAACGTAATTCGCATTTGTAAGCCTCCGGGATCCCTTGCGCGTCACGCGATTTGTAGTTGAGAGTCTCGGCCGTTTCGGCTGTGACAGCGATACCTGTACTCCTGTTCTTCCTCTTTACTGCCTTATAACAGCTCTGTTTTCCGTAAGAGTGGCTTTTTTGTAACCAGGAACTGGCATTCTTCTATGCAAGCCAACTTCATTTTCTCTTTAGTGTCCCTTTAACTGCTTACACCATAAGATTGGTTTGGTTTATATGTGGTTTGTCTCAAAGAGACTGACTAGGAGGGACGCCATAACAGGGGCTCCAGAGATTTCGATCACCTGCAGTAATCCATTAGAAAGGGCAAAGTTTGGTTTGGCTTGTGGGGTGTAACGTCCCAAAGCGACTCAGGCTATGAGAGACGCCGTAGGGGAGGACTCCCACACTCCGGTAATTTTGACCACCTGGGGTTCTTTAACGTGCACTGGCATCGCATAGCACACTGGCGCCTTGCTTTTCGCTTCCATCGAAAAGTGGCCGCCGAAGCCGGGATTCGATCCTGTGTCCTTGGAAACAGTAGTCTAGCGCCGTAACCACTGTGCCACTCCGGCGGGGCAAATGAACAAAAGTAACGTTTGGCATGGTTTTGCTTGGCAGTTGAGTACCGAGTGACTAGCACAGGGTTTGGCAAAATGTGCCTTCCTCAAAATGAAAACCGGATGGTTTTAAGTAAAGGAAAGGCACACTGTTGTCTGTCCCACTTCTCGGTGAACACCTCTCCCAATTGGCGGCATAGAATTGGAGGCATACATGTCGGGGGTTCGAATCCGTACTACAGACAAGCTTCTCGACTTGCAGATGAACGCCAAATGAACAAGTAAAATGCTATGAGACAACCTTGAACATTAAAAAAAAAAGACAGTTGCATAACAACTTGATAACAATTAGTGATATTTTTGGCATCTCTGTGCTCATGCCACCTATGAAGCAAAAATGCTTTACCTTAAAGTGTAGTCCCCTCCATAGAACCTTTTTCAAGAAAGCTGATGCTGTCACCTCAGACTAGTGCAGCAGTAGAAGTAAATCGACAGAAAAGAATGCTGCACCAATATTATTTACCATTGACAAGCTCGAAAGCACAGCCCGCCAGTGCAAAAAAAGCATCTCTTCATGGAGTGTTAACTTTCTCATATGCCCAACGAGATACCTGCTCTGCACTGGAAGTGGAAGCCTACCATTAATCTACCCAATTCCTCTAAGCAATTTTACTACACAAGACGATATGATGTGAAAAGGCAGAGACGTTCAATATGTTCTCTAGTCCAACAGTGAACAGAATTCCTTGGTGACAATGCCCGAACACTCTGGGAAGGAAAGGAAAATGCTGATAACCTATCAGATAATAACCAATTACATTGATTAGAGGCCAGCGTGGCAAATATCGGCTGCACAGAGAGTAGCGATAGCACAGTGTGGAGATAAGTAACAATACAGGTCAAGTGCGCTACTTTAACAACACAGAGGCACATGTCGCATTCGCTCAGGAATAAACTGAGGCAAGTTGAAGACACAACAATGCATAAATGCGGCAGAAAAGCCAGCAAACCCAGCACATGTGCTCACTAGTTAATCAGAGCACAAACTAGTGCAAGACTTGCAGCAGCTCTTCCCCCCGGACTGAATTAATGGAATGAAATTTCAGAAATGAACTAATGGGATGATAATGAAAATTGTTAGTTTGTGTTATGCTTCATGGCACATAAGCAACTCAGGCTATCATGCGCCGAGCACGAGGTATACAGTTTTCTTGGTGGAGGTTTAAAACATTAGGAAATCAGCTTAGCACTGTTTCTTTTAAGACTAAAAACACAGGACATACTGACAAGTGCATTCTCCCCTAGGAGCAATGACAGCTGTAATTGTATGTCAGATGTAGAAATGCAAAATATATTTTTTTTCCTTAGTCTTTCACGCTTTTTACACAAGAATAAGATGTGGTTTATTGTGAGCTCTTGTCCACAGCCTCCACATATTGGCTTATATTTTTTCTTCAGAATAAAATTGCGTGTCAGATGTGTGCATCCAATTCAAATGTGACAATGCTACTGCGATGAACTTCGAAAGGTGGAGTTTATTTCATTGTCCAGAATATTTATTTTGCTCTGTTTTCCCTGTACAAATTGTACATCTTTATGTGGTATGTTTACTTTTTCTATTTTAGCATTAAGGGCAGCTGCAGTGCTTGCATCAGCTGTCTCGTTACCACTGATTCCAATGTGGCTAGGTACCCAGCACAATTTAATTTCGTGACCCTGTGTTTCGGCCGTTTAGACACAGTCGATTAATTTCCTAACAAAGGTAAGCAAAACATAAGCAAAACTTGCTGTTGGGCTAGTTCCTGTTGCATATTTAGAGTAATGCTGTGATTATGATCAGGGAGTCTAGATTATACTCTTTTCGAAGACGCTCTCTACTAATTTTTCTACAGCTAAGGAGATGGCACAGCATTCGGCGATGAAAACTGATGCAAACTGAGGCAACTTTTTTTTTTGCATTTCTCTTTTACTACACCACTACCTACATATGAAGCTGTTTTAGAATCCCTTGTATAAAATGCTTTGTGATCTGTTTTTCTTCCAAGGCCACAAACTCTTGCAATGTGTATGTGTGGTATTTGTCTTTTTTTTGGAACTGTCAGCGCAGGGTCACACACAGAGGGAAAGCTGTACAAAGACTGTACTGGGTCAGGTCTCTGGGCAATATTGGGCAAGGTGTCCGTTACGTATAATTCCTGCCATTTCCCTTCAAAGTGGAGGAGGAGTGGTACGATTACTTGGGGTTTGTTGGTAAACAGTGTTCGAGATGGGCGCCTTGCAAAAAAAAAAAAAAAAAGAGCAACCCAATTACACGCAATGTGAATACCTGTGAAATTACTTGTAGCAAGGTGATTCTTGCTACAACTGATTGAGCCTTACCAAAAGCCAACTTTCTAATCTCAGCACAAGGTGGAAATAGTATGCTCAATAGAGATCACTCCGGACCACTGCCGCTTTGGCATTGCCCTTGCAGAGGCTTTTATGTGCAGCTTTTCAAAGGTATCGAACTAGGCAACCTGCTTTGATAAGACGCGAACTCTTCATGCTGAATAGCATTATAATGCTGTTGAACCCCACTAAAAGAATACACTAGGATCGATAGCTAATTAAAAATTACAAGCACCTAAACATTGGCAAAACCAAGCTTCCTGCCATTTTAACAACAGCGCGGCCTTCCCGTCCCTACCCTACCCTACCACCATATTTCAGAACATTTCCTGTTAAGCACTCGCGCGATGCAAGCTGTACCGCGCCTTTCTATCATTTCATAAATCAGGCACCACAACAACAAACCCAAGTGACCGGGTAGAGTGCAAAAGGGTGAAGAGACCAGCACAGACACTGCCACAAGTGTGTTGGATGTTTATTGCACGCAGTCCCTTTTATAGCCCAATACAATGAACTAGAGACTGCAGTGCAAGCAACTGAGCAACAGTCCAGCTCTACCAAGGCCGGTGAATGTAAACTTCCTCATTCCTAACATGAAACTGTTCATCTCTGGATTCAAAATACTTATATTAAGGGGCAGAACATAAAGAGATGCTGCTTGCACACAGAATAAGCCCAAGCTGCTCTGGAGTTGAATCAAAGCTTAAAGCGAAAAGAACTGAGAGACAGCAAGATGATTTAACAATGTGAATAAAAGCGTACTGCCATGCTTGCAATTATATAGATACAGTACAAATGCAAACCCAACTATTCCACACGCATGCAAGGAAGACTCAAGCAGGATGAACTCCCATGCTCACACAAGCCTTCCTAGTGCACCTGCACATATTAAAACCTGTCTTGCCTCAGACATGGAAGTGATGCAACGATCGTCATGGCTGGCAGAATGGCAAATTTTTGTACCGCGTGCAACGCTGCATGACTCACTGGAAAACCAGACCTTCACAGGAGAGGCCCAAAAGCAAGCATACCAGGGCTAGTTTTGCAACAGATCATGCTACACCAGGAAATGGGCAGCATTCCATACGGAGTTATTCAATGCACATACTATGAAACAAAAGGAAAGCCTTTCAGGTTAACCTGTCAGTTTCTGGCTTTGAAATGAAACAAAGCATGCTGTAGGCAACGGATACCTTCCAACATGTGACTTATGTTTCTGCCCTTTTAAGCAAATATACTGTGCTCCAAGATATGATGGCAGAGCATATGTGCTGCCGAGCCAGCAGCTGCCATGCTGTCGCCCCCTCCTAGTGTCAGGGGAACAGAAGCTAGAAACCAGACACCCCTCTGAGGGGGCGGACAGCCTCCGCAGCTCCCACCCTTCGCAGGGGATAACACTACGAGTGCAGCGAACTGCTGCTGACACAACAAGCCGAGAGGAGTTCCCTGCCAACTGCATTCTACGATCACCGCATCCGTGAAAGCGTCCAAGAAAGCACGGGTACTTTCTCCAGCCTTTTATAGTTATCAGCACAGAAAACTCGTGCTTTCTGTCAGCCTTCCAAGTCACAATGCTGTGGAATGCATTCTCTTTCTCCGAGCCAGCAAGACAGATCCACTAAACATGCAGTTCTATGACCACATACAGAATGCCCACATCAAACAAGCAAAAGGCAGGTGACGAAGTGAAATGTATCGAAGCTACCACGAAAAGAACACACAGCTTCACACGTTTAGGCACAAAAGCAGACAAAGGACGTGAACTGAAGAGACAGGTGGGCCAAGAAAAACTGCAACATCACATGAAAACCTAGCATGAATGAAAACGGAGCCCTTCGATGTCAAAACCGAACAAATTTTTGATAAACAATGACCGCACATTGAAATTTTTTTAACACCGAGTCCATTGACTGCTCTTTGCAGAAGTGGGAGGAATAGCAAAAAATGCTACTAGAGGTTGACACTCTACAGTACTGAAGCAGCAGCAGCCACGAGTTTGAGGCAAGGGATTCCATTAAAGCACTGTTCTTTCACACTTGCAAGCCAATCAAGACAGTCCTGAAGCTGATGGCTTTGCAGCTGCAATGACTACTGCAGTGACAAGAAAGCTGACACCAAGCGCAGCATCAAGGAGAGTAGCCGGGCCAGTTGGTACATGATCACTAAAAAAGAGCGCACTTTCGAAAGGACACAGGGAGTAAGACAACACACAGTGCTTTTTAGTGACCAAGTGTAGGGCTGACATTTTTTGTCTGCATATTTTATTTCATTGCATTTTTAATTCATTAAAAGACCTCTTTTCATGAGCCATTACATAAAGGGTGGATACATTTTTTTCACGTCTGCTGGCTCTGCATGCGATGTTTGTGGGGCACATCATTGCCACGATGCCCTCAGAAACGGCCCTCCTGTCAGCAGTTGTATGAGAAAACAAAACTGCAAAGATGACTGCGGATGTGGATGGCAGATAGAGCCGATGGCAAAAACCTTGTTTGTAATGCGGAGACCAGGGATTAAGAGGCACCTTACATAATGAATACAAGAAGGCACGAAAAGCTAAACACTGTAATACACATGCAATGAGCACCATATACACATGCATACAAGTCTGGTTTGTAATGCGGAGACCAGAGTTTAAGAGGCACCTTACATAATAAATACAAGAAGGCACGAAAAGCTAAACACTAATACACATGCAACGAGCACCATATACACATGCATACAACTCTGGAATCTGACTGGATTGTCTGGACAGATAGCTGCCAGGCATGTGCACTGCCAAATAAAGCTGTGCCTAAGCATAACATTGATCAAATATACATGATAGCAAGAGAAAAGCCTCGATTCCAATTAATTGGTTTCAAAAATGAAGGTCAGTTGACTGTTCCAAGGATTGCTAGCCAACAGGCAACTGGGATCTGAATACAGGATGCAGATAAGCAACTGTTGCACCGTCCCTTCTCCTAGCTGGGCTAGCCTTTGCTACCGCTTAACCAATGTTGCATGATACGCACAGAATGGAAAGCCCCACAACAGGAGAAAACTTCCAGCATGCAAGCTATGATCATTCCATATGGCAAAAAGTTATGAACATTGAAGCATTCCAAGCAACAGAATTGCATGAGCTGCATTTCAACCATGGCAGCCTGCCCAGCAGACGAGTAAATATTAAGCATATTATCAAAAAAGACAACATGCATAGAACACCGTAACCAAGCATACGTGCTGGCAATGCCTTGCCTAGACTTCTAGAGTCCCAGTATACACACTCAATATGACCACTTCTGAGCAGCAAAATGCCTGCTACCTCCTGAAATGAATGCCTAACCAATGCGCACCAGAACAGCATATAGTTTGCAGCCACCCACCCACAAATCAAATCTCCGTGGCTCAGGGTACAGTGAGTGAACACTGTTGGGTATTCACTTTTGGAAGAACAAGGCAAGTCCGAAAGCAGTGCGTTAAAAGCGTTATATTCGGGAAGGGGCAACGCACTCGGCACCATGCCTGGTCTACGAACAGGAACCTCGCGGAGGTGCGCGCGCCCAGCCAGAAAACAGACTACGATAACCACACCGGGCGCAGAGACGGGGAAGCGACGGTGGGCAAAAAGGAATTGTGGGGGAGGAGGTTCCTCTAAACCCGTCCGTGCGGCACAGACCAACGATAATTGCTGCCGGGAGGTGGAGGCATCGCAACAGACTGCACGGGCTAACCACGGCCGCCCCTCGTAAAAGACTGGGGGCGAAAGCGATGTGCGCTTTTACAGACGTAGGTACTTGCGATCCTAGTTAGAAAAGGCAAGGCGTTGCCAACGGAGAAGGGGGAAAAGGGCCCACTTCCGCGAAGCAACGCCGCGACAAGCGGTGGGCGGCTATCGGGACGCCGGAGCAGAAGACTGCCATGCAGCCACGCGTCCGAAACCAAAACAAGCGCACGTATGCGGCGTGGCCCACATTTGCAGTGGGCGGAGCAGGAAAATGGAAACAAAATGACAGAAACCGGGAAGGATAAAAAAAAAAAAAAAAACTGGACTCTCTCCGGCCAACAAGAGAAGAAAACGAAAAGCGAGAACACGCGTCTTGCGACGGCAGTAGCGAGTAAGCCCAGCATCATTAGACAGGGTGGAAGAGAGGAGGCGTTATGTTTATTTTTCATTTCTTTCGCAAGCACGCCGCTAGCTCGCGAAGCAACGGCCAGGCGCAGCCTCCTGACAGCACAATAACCGCCGACAATGCACCGGCAGCGAACCGTTTCAAAGGCAGAAGCGGCGAGACTGCAGAGCCGCGAAGCGTAAGGTTCTCGCGCGAGACATGCTATTCCCAAAGAATACTGCTAATCGAGCGCGGAGACAAGGGTGTGTACGGCCGTGCTGATATCCCCTTGCTTGTTTGATTTCTACTTGGCGCGTAGTGGGTGGAGTTAACGGGAAATGAGACGGGGTCTGCCTCTCTTCCGGACATGCGACCTCGAGAAGCGAGCATACAAACTCACGTGAGCGAACAAAGACGCGCCCCGAGAGGCGTGGATGACGCTACGCAACGTCGATATATTTTTGGGGGCCCTCCGGCGAGGAGCCAAAAAATATCGCTCGCGCACGTGCGCTGTTTACAAAAACATCGGAGTGTAGGGGTCCGCTCACAGCAAGCGCGCTTCCGAGATTACTCGCTACACGGCTGGTCACGACGAAGCGAGCGGACGACTTCCGGCCTGAGCCTCGGCTCCGAACCCTGCGCCGACGTCGCGTTGTAATGTTTACTGTTCGCTCAGGACGGGACCCTCTACGAACGGTATGCTTCTAGCTGGACGACAGCGAAGCAGCCGCACAGAAAGGCAACAAAAAGGAGGCCGCCCGTGATCGATACCCTTCGCGCAAAAGCCGACCCCGGCCCAGTTTCGCCCTCGCTTCGAAACCGTGAGGGGAGGTTCCGGGGGGCCGAAACCACGTCCGGACACGCTCATAGCGCGTGAATGAAGCTGCAAACCATCTTGTTGCGACCACTAAATTTGCAGCCAGTGGCCATCGCGGCGTGCCTTCCCGATAGACCGAGCAAAGGAATCTCCGGCTTCGTCGAGAACCCGTTTTCTTTTCTGCTCTCCCCTTGGTCGCAGCACTCGCAGAGGCAGCGCATCGTCGAAGGACGCGGCGCCGGCTGTACCCGGCACTGAGAAAAAAAGGTCTTAAAGCACAGATCTATTAAAGCAGACGAACCGATGGTCGCTTCCCGAATGTCAGCCTCCGGTCAAAACATCGCTGTCACACCATCGGGTCTCTGCGCTTTCTCATCGATGACCAACGGGGGGGGCGTATCGGAGCCGCTAGTCCCCACTTGCCGGCGGCTCGGACCCGTGGGAAAATGCGCCGTGCCGGCGTCTCGCATCGTTGCCGACAGCCGCCGGCGTCGAGGCCCCAGCTGAGCCCAACGAGCGGGGCCAGCTTTTAAAGGTCCCAGGATGACTCCACGCGACTGTCTACACATTAGGCCTAGTACCGGTTGATGACTTCGAGACGAGGCTTATAATGCGAGACAAAATCGCCGCTGTCTACTCAGCTCACCTGTAAATGCTCTTGAAACCGTATCGGTAGTAACTGCGTCATCGTGGCTCCGAATCCCGCTCCTTCGCGATGGAGTTTGGCCACACGCTCCTCACGAAAAACGATTGAATGAGGAACACCTCCAGTGGCTCTAGTCACAGTCCCGTACGCACAAACTTCCACCCAATATGGCGTACGCCGGCCATGTATCTGCCGAGGTAATATAGTCCGCATCAATAACAGTTATTATCGCTGTAGTTCCATGTTAAAACTGCATATATTTGTGTTTTTATTACAATTGTATTTTTAGATGTTGTCATAATATTTTTTTTATTTTAAAAATATTGTTTTCGGCTGTCAGCAAAAATACACCGGCGTAGGAACACGGCGCATCCTGCACTGCCTGCACTACGTGCACTGCCACATTGCATGCATGAGTCGCATGGTTGGGTTGTGTGAATGGAATTTGGTCGTCCGTGATCTTGAGTGCAGTGGTTTATCTGTGTCTGGTTTTTGTGCGCATCTTCTATCCGACGCTGTTTTCACCTTCAATGCTGCAAATTCGTGCGCTACCCGAACATTGGCTGTTGAAGCTCGTGTAAATGGCCTCTGGCGTTTACCATATGTTGACAAGCCGTCACGCGATCTTTTTCGGCGGGCTGCTTGTCTCGCGACACTGTCGCTAGCAGAGCTGTTCACTCAACTTCGGTGGCGCGGTATTATAAGTGCTGTAATTGCGTAACAAATCAGCTGATCACATTCTCACTGTCTCTTTTGTCGCATGTCAGTTACGATACAGCTGTCATTACGCTGTTGTAGCTCGTATGTAGTACCTGTTCCGCTTAAGTGCTGGTTGTTTAGTTTATCAGGATTAATGCCCAAATTGGTTCAGGCTATGAGAGACGCAAAAACCTATAATTGCATCACGATTTTCCCCGGTTACCGCAGATTTCTTGTCTTTTTACAACCAACCAGCAAGAAGCATTTTCCGCCGCATAGCCATGACTTCGCAAATTCCGTAAGCCTTGCATCTAAATTAAGTACGACGTTACTAGCCGACTGTATTGTCTTTTTATAAGTAGATGTTATTTTAACAATTTTATTATCCTACTCAGTCTGGACCAAGGCAACATTTAGCATTTTGGGGATGCTGTATTGAACTTGTCTTGAGGTAAATAGGCGATTTGAATCCATTCACGACACCTTTTTTTGCTATGGTTAATGTACAGGCACCAAACATTGAAGTTTTATTTGAGAGCTCAGACTTACCAAAACTGCAAATGTTACCTTTCTGTTGGCTTCGGCAAATCTCGGGTATTACTATGATCACATTTTGTACAAGAAAAAATATTTGGTGAGATAAGTACACATCAAAATTATAAAAGTGTGAAATTTTAATTTTCAGGTGCTGCTAAGCACAGAGGGACAAGACTACTCCTTTCATCTAGCAAAAAATATATTCAACCATAGCCATAGCACAAGTTACTATGGCTGTGGTAGCAACTATTTGTCCTTTGTATGTTCACACCTTGAATAGAGAGTCAAAGGATCCACGTGAATGAAAAATCAACCAATTCAAGTTGTGGTCCAGACCTGCTGAACGCGTTTGTATTAAAAGCAAAAATTTCCTCATGCCAGTGCAGTAATCGTTTCCATTAGCCGTGCTGTAGTAATTCATTACCAAGCATAATTACGTGTTGTTGAGTGACGGGCCACATATTGAGGAGACATGCGGGAATTTCTTTTCAAAATCGGAACAGAGAGTAGCTTGGTTACCTCCACCACTAGGTGCTCATCTTAATGCAAACCATAAATTGTTGCTAAAGTAAATGTTGTGCTTAACACATACAACATTTTCCTAAATTGGAGAAAGCCTAACCATGCCACTCTGACCAATACCGAAATAATGAAGAAAAAGGCTTTCTGCTGTTTTCATTATTGAAAATGTTGTGTTACATATGTTGTTTACTATTACTCTCAAAATAATGACACAATGAAACTGTTCCAGGAATGAAATTAATGCGGCAAAATGCTGAGTGCATCGACAGCCACCGGCAACAATGACAGCAGTGATATTTCTACCAGCAAGATCATCCACAATAAATGCCACGCACTTACTTATAAAGCCACCAATATACACTTTCAGTACTCTTCATCTTCTTCATGGTCATGTGCACAGCGTACAGTTGGAAATATTTGGTCTTATGGTGAGGCAAAAGAACTCGTTGAAAAGCTTAAAGCATGCGTGGACATGCGTTAAAACTAATACCAGCTGTTTGGGCTGCACAGGTGCGCAGGTGTAAGTATTTTCGTGTAATTCTGTCCGGTGAACTTTGGCTCACGACTGCACACTGATAGCGGGTGCCCTTTATTTCAGATCAAGCTGGATCAGCTATCATTGTGCTCGGAAAGAAAATTACAGACAGTATGAATGCTGAAAGCTGCAAAAATAGATGCTAAATGCATTACTGGATCAGAAAAGGGGCATTCCTTTTTCTTGTTTGCACAGTATGTGTGTTTACTTTGAATGCTGTTTGTTTGCACTCGCTGATTGAAAGGCATAAAATAGGGCCCGCAGATTCCAGTTCTACTGTATGACAGCCATTTGATGCCTTTATGCCTCTGCCAAAATGAAAGGCATGAATTATATCTTGGCCCATGAAAGAATCGATAAAATTGCACAGGTGCAGCCAGAAGCCCCAAGTATACATGGGGTGCGGAAAAAGTCATTCCCCTCTTTTTTTCAAATACTATATATTAAAAATTATGAAACTATAAAATGCAGCCACATATCTGCTCTGAAATGCAATCTCTGTTAAGCTGCTTGGCTTTGTGTCACCAGCAAATAAAAGCACGCGTTGTGAATCCTTTGTACTAGTATTTTTCCTTCTGGTACAGACATGTCTTTGCAGAGCGAATAGCATTCTCGTTCTGAAATCCAGATCTGCAATGTACAGAGATAAGGTGCCAAGCCACAACTGCAAGGAGGATGGAATTTCCTAGCAAGCAGTTAAATATGCGCAATTGCACTATACCATACTTATTACTATATCATCGGGTTTTTTTTATCATTTTCTCTGTAGCGTGAGATGCGCCGAGATTAGTCTCGAAGGGTTGCGGGCAAGCACAACTGCTTCTGTATTATTTCAAACTTTAGAGAGTAGCAGACTTTTCCATTGCTTCTTACGTTTTCAGGCTGGCGAAGACTGGCACCATGAAGTATTTGGAATAACCTCTTACAAAGAAGGCGTGCACAACCTTGTTTGGCTGTGGCACAAAGGCATAAAAGTTGATCGAGATAACGTTGAAAATTATTACAGGTCAAGGAGAATACGCACGTGTAATGTTTTTGCATTTCACGAAATTTGAATGAACTGTGTTTGAAGAAAAAAAAATGAGGGACATTACTTTTTAGACACCCGTCATATTTTTGCATTTACAGTAGCATCCTCTTTGGTAACGAGGTGAGACCATCGCCATCCATGCAGTCACTGGCAGAGGTGCATACATGTGCTAGATGCACTGTCTGATGCTAGTCCTCCGAGTTATGAGGTCAAAGCGGACAGAACGGCGGGGCTGTCCTGTCAATCCATGTGTTAGTCTAACCTGGAAGAGTATAAGCTGAGGGAGGGGGGTGAAGAGCAGTGTCCCTCTTTGCCAAAAGGTATGAAGGATGAGCCCCCATTTTATGTCCTATATTCTAAAGCACATTGTAGAAGACGTCAACAGGAGGCACTATAATGAAATTTGCCTCCCCTTCAACACTTCTTATACAGAGACCTCCGAGATCAATTTGTCTTCATGACTGCAACCTTGAATGCACCAACCATAGTGCAGGCTTGCAGGACTCTTGCTTACGTTACACAAAAGAACAAAGAAATATGCCCTGTAAGAGCAGCTACGTGTAAGGACATGTTTCAGTCACACTTGATTCATTATGAGTTCATTCATGATGTTCATCATGTGTACAACTGAGTAAGTACTTTCTTATGCTTCTCTGTATCGCGATAAACCAGCTTAGTTTGCTTAATTGTTACAGTTGCAAAATGTTAACCACAAACACGGGGTGCGAGGCTGAAAAACAGCAGGACTCGCTCATCGGCACAAATCATTCATTACCCGCATGTTTATTTTGTTTTTCATACATCTTTTTTTTCTCTCCAAGGGGTATATTTTACAAAACTTCAGTCATTTGTTATCTTTTCAGGTTCATATCTCGTCTTCTGCGCTTGATGTGTTCAAAATGAAAGGCTGATATGCACATCATTGCATTAAGTATAGACCGTTTTATCATGGGCACTGCCATCTTGTATATGTGGTGCCATCTAGCGGCCAAGCTGAGAACTGCCATGCTGGTATGTGCGGCCCCATCTGCGGAACAAGCGACAAGTAGCGCACTTCGACATTTCGGAGCATTCGCATGCAAGTATTTACCTTCTGAAAGTACCTGGCTAAAAGAAAAAAAAGACTTCTGCAGAAGCCATTCGGTCAGAAATGACCAAAATGTATGTTCCTGATCTGGTCAGCTAAAGGCTACAAGTCCGATTGCAATTAGTGTGCAACTTTTATGTGGCACAGAGAGGCTGTGGTGCACCACTGGCCACGAGGGCAGTGAAGCAAGCAAGGCAGGGCTGCTTTCGATCTACTTTTTATCCTTAAACGATTTCTAGAGACGCACTACCATAACAATTTGAGCAATGAAAGAAAGCTAATGGAGCCATTTCATCTCTTGTTTAGAAGCAATGCTAACTGCACTACATTTGTTGGGTCAGCCGATTATTCATATACTGTTGACTGCTTGGGCGGCTATTGCGGGAGTTCTCACACCTTCACTGGGGTTTTATTCATAAGGATCCATTATCCATTTCTTATCAATTTACTCAGCCCTATGCTAATTTTGTTGAGTGACAGCTGTGGCGAGACGTTCAAGCGTCTGCTACCAGACAATCGGATTTCAGCATTGCCTACATGACTCAGCCACCGGTTTGTCGGTATGTGCGTGTGGGGAGTGGCGATGACTGCTGTCAACGGCAGGAGATGCTATCCTGAAATTTCTCTGAGTGGCAGCTAGCTGCGTGCATCTGATGCTGCTGTCATGCTGACATCCAGGTAAAAGAGAAAAGGTACAATTGATACTTATGGAATAATGACCTTAAATTATGTCCCATAATGGCATCAGTGAAAGTTGCTTTTAACAACAATTATATAGCCCATTTGTCGTCGCAAGATTTGCTTGCTTCAAGAAATCGTTGGTTTTCCCATTGCATGACCATATTCCCCTTTATTATCGGCAACAAAAGCTTACGAGATGCGTGTTCTAAACAAAATATGTAGTGCTGGTTTACTGAATAATAAATTAAAAACCAGATTATTAGGCATCGTCTTCAAGTGGGGGCACATTCTTTCATACTTTCATAAACCTCAGGTGACTGCGTCGAAATGTTCTTTCCCAGGCGGCACCAAGTAAATATCTGTCGCAAGGAATATCATCTGCATTGTTTCCCAAAACGCTTTCGGTTGGGGCTTGAAATTTAGAGGCTGCTCGTCTTCGCCCAATTGAAAGAGTTGCAACTGGAACAGTGTATAGAGCGCCACGCGCCTCACCGCTGTTATTCCTTTAACTTCTATTATTCATCTCCTTTTAGTTGTTATTTTCTTGTTAATTCGAGTAACAGCGTAAAGAAAAAGATTTTTTTAGCTGCGGAACCTCTTAGCAGATAAACTGCAGCCGGCGGAAATGAAAAGATCTGGAAAGGAAGGAAAGAAAGGGGAATGTAAAAAGCGTAGCAAAATATAAAAAGGCTATAAATAATTCGCATCACTCGCATCAGCTAACCAGCTTAGACACTTTGCGGCTATTCAAGACAATTTGTGTGCAAAAAGACTGCGCGACGCATGAGCTTTCCACCTAAAATGCCCTGCGCCCCTGCTGCTATCACCGCATCTCCACATACCAGAGAGGAGGAGCGGCGCTGCGCGCTTTGGTTCGAGGCTATTCTCCTCCTCGCCGCGAAAACGGTCTATAAGAGAGAACCAAGGAACTCCTACACATGCCAGATGGATTTGTGTTGAAAGCGCCCAGCACCAATATCAGAATAGCAGGGCTAGCGCACAATTCCCGTTTTGCTAAACAATGACGGGAAGGATATCCAGTTAGACGTATGATAGCCAGCGAAATAGCGTACCTCAATTATTTTCTGGTCAGGTCATTATCACTTGAACAATTGATTACACAGCTACGTATGTGAGAGTAAGAAGCAAATAGCACCGTTAACTGCACAATTATATCTTGGTGCTATCGTACCAACACAACACGGATGGATAGTTTTCTTTTTTACTGTTGCCTAGGCCTTGCTGTTGAAAGGCACAGTGAAAATAGATTTAGGCAGATATCATCAGCCTGGCTATACCCACTGCAGGGCGAAGGCCTCTCCCTCATTCCTCCAATTAACCTGGTCCTGTGCTAGCTGCATCCACTTGACCCCTGCGAACTTCTTAACCTCATCCGTCCACCTAACTTTCTGCCGCCCCGTGCTACGCTTTCCTTCCCATGGAATTCAGTTGTTACCCTAAACGACCATCTGTTATCCTCTCTTCGCACTACGTGTCCTGCCCATGCCCATTTCTTCTTTTTGCTTTCCACTAGAATGTCTGTGACGAGTTATTTCTCGGACTCACTCTGCATGTTTCCTATCTCCTAACGTTACCCCTATCATTTGGTCATTTCACAGCTCTCAGCGTTCTCCTCAACTTAGGTAGAGCCCTTTTCATTAGCCTCCATGTTTCAGCCCCATAGGTGAGTACAGGTAAGATGCAACTGTTGTATACTTTTTTCTTGAGCGATACCGGTAAGCTGCTAGTAATAATCTGTGAGAGCTTGCTGAATGCGCTCCATCCCAATCTTATTCTCCTTGTTATTTCCCTTTCATGGTCCGGGTCTACGGTTACTACCTGTCCTAAGTAGACATATTCGCCTACTACTTCCAGTGCTTTACTACCTAACATAAACTGCTGTTCCTTCCCGAGGCTGTTGAACATTACCTTAGTCTTCTGCATATTGATTTTTCAAGCCTACCTTTCTACTTTTCCTGTCTAGGTCATCAATCATTATTTGCAGTTCATACCCCCCCCCCCCGAGTTACTTAGCAAGGCAATGTTATCAGCAAATTGCAAATTACCGACGTATTCTCCATCTATCCTTATTCATAACTGCTCCCATTCCAAGTCTCTGAATACTTCCTCTAAGCAAGCTGTGAATAGTACTGGGGAGATTGTGTCTCCTTGCCTAACACCTTTATGGGAATTTTGTTACTTTCTTTATACAGAACTATGGCTGCTGCGCAGCCACTATAAAGATATTCCAGCACTTTCACGTATGGCTCATCTACAGCCTGATTTCACAATGCCTGCATGACCACCGAGGTTTCTACTCAGTCAAATGCTTTTTCGTAATCAATGAATGCTATGTATACGGGTTGGTTTTATTTCCAGCATTTTTCTATCACCTAGTTGATGGTATGGATATGATCGATAGTAGAGTACCCTTTCCGAAAACCTGCTTGATCTTTTGTTTGACTGCAGTCTAAGGTTTTCCTGATTCTATTAGCGATTACCTTTCAGTTCAGTTCAGTCGTGTCAGACTCTTCGTGACCCTATGGACCATATCACGCCATGCTTTCCGGTCTCTCACTATCTTCCTAACATTACATAACTTCATCTGCAGCGCCTCAAGGAGTGATTACCTTAGTAAATACCTTATACCTAACAGAAAGTAAGCTGATTGGTCTGTAATTTTTCAGGTCCTTAGCGTCCCCTTCCTTATGGATTGATAATGTTTGCATTCTTCCATGGTTCTGGTACCGTCAATGACACCAGGCACTGTATCACCTCCGTCCTTCAACAAATCTATACTTACCTGATCCTCTCCAGCTGCTTTCCCCCTTTTCATAGTTTCTAATGCTTTCTTAACCTCGTCCTTTGTCAATGGCAGAACGTCTGACTGCCTTTCCCTACTGCCACTCTTGTTCCGACTACTTTGGCTGCTGTAGAGAACCGTACAGAACTCCTCGGCTACTTTGACTACCTTGTCCATATTCGTGATTACGTTGCCCGCCTTGTCCCTATGCAGATATGAAGGTACGTAAATGTTGCGGCTTCCAATAATGAGATGGAAAGCTAATTTTATGCCATATTAGCCTTACTAACGGCCAAAGCTTGGCAGGCTATGGCATACGAGCCATAACAATCTAGTTTCTGCTCCTCATCTGTGTCAAGACATCAGTGGCAGAGAAAAAGGGCTGTCCAATCAGCAGAAACCCTTCGTCCATTTGAATCTGATAAACTATGACACTGCGATCCATGGACATTGCAACCCTGTAAATTATGAGGTACGCGTTTGAATTCGCAGGGTGCCATAGGAGCTGTCACCGCAAAATCTTTTCTCAACAGCATGATATGAGCACAAAAATTAGAAACACAATAGTTAGGCTTAGCCTTCTCCCGTTCATTACTCCAACCTATTTACTTTAACCAGTACCTTCAGTGAACTCGCTGCAAGCCAAAAAGAGGATACTGGACTCTAATGCCATGCAGGCAGTTGCTACATGACAGCATAAAGAAGACTGAAAACCCTCCTATTGAAAGCAAGCTCCTTTCTCCTTCATTTGCAAGCTCCTCGCACTGAGCAGCACCAACGCAGCTTGCCCGAGAAGTCCCTAGAGGTGTATGTGCACACCACATTAAATATATCAACCGGGAGTTGAGGAATCGGCTAGGGCACCAGTAATCGCAGACAAGTGCCGTTTTGGAGCACCCTGACGTAAACCTGAGCACCCAGTGTTGCCAAACATGCACAGTGATATCTTAGTTCACAGATGCCATTACGTTGGCTCCTACTGGCATGAGAGAGCCACTGCAGCCAATAATCAATGGTTTGGTCTCGCATCTTCAAAACTGATTCAACACGGCCAAATAGCTACACTGCCAGTATAAGATCAAGCCCCTATTAATTTGATAGCATCAGAAGCAGAAAAAAATGCAATGTCTGGCTTCACTCGGCTCTCATTGGCTGAGCTGTGTGCAACATCACCCAACAATGGCACGGGATGCATGGCGTCGTGAAGCCATATGACCAAGTTAGCAGGTGCGCAGGTCGCATGACACTGTTGAGGTAGCTGCACTGACTGAGGGTATGCAGCGAGCAATGATGATAAAAAAAAAGTAGGCTAAGTCGACTTAAGACTTCAGTACTATCACATCCTCAACAAGCATAATCTACTTAAATGTCACAGATTTTTTTTGTCGCTGAAAAGTGAGTCAGCTACCACTCTTAAAATAAACAGAAAAGCAATAAACGGCAGGTGTGGAATGGTACAAGGTAAGGTATGTGGTACTTAGCATACCAAAGCATATGTAATACTACCTAACATGGGTTACGAAGGGCACTGTAAAGAAGGATTCTGGATAAATTTAGGCTACCTATGGTTCTTTAACACACACTGTCTTTGCACAACAGATGGGTGTCTTTTCTACTTTTCATCTCTTGAAATGTGAAAACCATGGCCAGCATTCTATCCTTGGTCTTGGGCTCACCATCTGAACCCCACAGCCAGTAAGCCACTGTGACAAGTGGTAAACTGCAAAACTTGCACGAAAAAAAAAAAAAAAAATGTCCTTTATGTCAAAGCAGCCAACAGAGAACAGAGAGACAAAAATGGAGAAAGCTCAACAAATGTACAGATCCTAGAACAGCACGGAGCACCCACTTTTGAGTTAACAAGTTGGGCCGAACCCGCACTTGCAAGGACACACCACCTCCTGCTTCACTTTGGGTCAAAGGTTGCTCACAGGAGGCGCCTTGGAGAGTGCAGTTCTTTTGGAAAAAGTTCACACGTGTCACTGGCACTGCTTTAGCCGGCCAGTGTGTGGCTCAGCTAGGTGGTGGCGGCGGCGTCCCATCGTCCAGATGCTGCATGCTCAGCTGTGACTCGGCAATGTCGTGCAGGGCTTTTTGGATCTGCTCGAGCAGTGCCTCCCCCTGTTGCACCACCTCCTCCAGCCGCCGGGCTGCCTCCTGGTTCTCCACCTCCAGCCGCCGAAGGTTGGCCGCCTGCACCCGTCACCACCCACCATAACCACACAGAGACCACACCAGCAGCAGCAAAAGGAGGCTTTAAGCGACCAATAAGCAATGCGCCATAAAGCTCAAATAGAGACAAAATTCGATACTGCATGCACACAGCACAATCTAATTCAGGATACTGTCACTGGTATAGTATGGTATAGTACTCTGAGTGGGGTTAAATTTCCCTAAACTACATGTGGTCTATGAAGAAAGCCACACTGGAAGATTCCGGATCATTTTCAACTGTTGTATCCAGAATCTGACTGCATCTTGCACCCACCCGTATGCTGAAATAAATAAAATAACTATATACCTGAGGTTCTGTATTGTGCACTGGCATTACACAGCACACGGTTGTCTCTTACTTTTTTTTCCTTTTGAAATACAGCTGCCAGGCTTGGAATTTGATGCTGTAACCTTGGGCGCAGCCAATGAATACTGCACTGACTGAGCCACTGCAGAAGTAGTCGATTAGTACTTAATAAATAACTATATCAGTTTGAATTCCGCAACTGACACACGTTACATACTTTTACCATTAGTGAAAACACATCATCTCACTACTGAAGGTCAATGCAAACCTAGAGAAAATATTGCCCTTCAAGGTGCAAGGTGCATTCTTTTCAATCTTGGACAAGGTACTGAGGATACCCAGTGAGTGGTCTGTCACAATTCACGCCAACCAACGCTGAAATGCGAGCAGCAGCAAACACATTTTACAAATTAATTCTCTTCACTGACGCTGTTTACCAAATTATTTACTGCGTTCTTCATTCTGATTTCACAAAATATGGCCGGCCATCAATCCCGATTTTGTCACATTTTCGCAAACAAAGTAGGTCGCAAAAAAATGTTAAAAAGAAATTCCCAGATGTATCCTTGCACATATCAGTGAGAAGAAAGAAAGAATGCAGTTAGGCCACACTAAGCACACACTGTCAAACTGAATAAAAATTTAGGCTAATGAACTGGACTGACGGGAAGGAAATGGCGGAAGCAATTTTTTCTGGTGCTCACCAATCGATTCCAACTCCGATTCCATAGTGTTTTAGCCACCAAACTATTTCAGCTCTGATTCTGCACTTGTCCCATTTCTATTTGTAAACATTTCTTTTATTCATCATCATCATCATCATCAGCCTGACTATACCCACTGCAGGGCGAAGGCCTCTTCCATATTTCTCCACTTAACCCGGTTCTGTGCTATCTGCATCCACTTGACCCCTGCGAACTTCTTAATCTCGTCCGGCCACCTAACTTTCTGCCGCCCCCTGCTACGCTTTCCTTCCCTTGGAATCCAGTTTGTTACTTTAAGCGACCATCGGTTATCCTCCCTTCGCTCTACATGTCCTGCCCATGTCCATTTCTTCTTCTTAATTTCCACTAGAATGTCGGTAACTTGAGTTATCTCTCTGACCCACTGTGCACGCTTCCTATCTCTTAATATTACCCCTACCATTTTTCGTTCCATAGCCCTCTGGGTTGTCCTCAACTTAAGTAGAACTCTCTTGGTTAGCCTCCACGTTTCAGCGCCATAGGTGAGTACAGGTAAGATGCAACTGTTATATACTTTCCTCTTGAGCGATACCGGTAAGCTGCTAGTCATAATCTGCGAGTGCTTGCCAAATGTGCTCCATCCCAATCTTATTCTTCTTGTTATTTCCTTTTCATGGTCCGCATCTGCGGTTACTACCTGTCCTAAGTGGACATATTCGCCTTCACTACCTAATGTAAACTGCTGTTCCTTCCCAAGGCTGTTGAACATTACCTTAGTCTTCTGCATATTGATTTTCAAGCCTACCGTTCTACTTTTCCTGTCTAGGTCATCAATCATTATTTTCAGTTCATCCCCCGAGTTGCTTAGCAAGGCAATGTCATCAGCAAATCGCAGATTACTGAGGTATTCTCTATCTACCCTTATCCCTGACTGCTCCCGTTCAAAGTCTCTAAGCAAGCTCTTTTATTCACTCTGCCAATAATCCTCTGTCATTTTCATCGTTGGCTGAGTCATTATCAGCCCGGCATCTCTCGTCTCTCCTCCCCTACAAAGCAGAGAGGTGCGTTTCCTACTCACCCCCTAAGATCCACAGGAGGTTGAAAGGAAAATATCCCCTAACACCGCCTCCCTCCAACCATGGTGTTCGTCTTCATGGCACAACTAATGATATCGCATTAAAAATGGCACAACTAATAATTTAAAAAAAAAAGTGTTTGCATCTTCTGAGAAGCAGGTGATGTCAATTCTGCTACAATGTCAGTGCAGACTATGCTTCTGCTCTGGGATAGTCCATATGGTTGGAATGGTTGCACTACTGCGCGCCACTCCTTGCCATCGACAGCCTATATTTAGGCCAGAAACCTATGCGTTAACAGCTGGTGCTGTAATGCTTGCCAAGGCTGTCATGGCTACGAAGAGACAGTGACTGAAGCACGCAACCATAGTAAAGGAACACGTAACCATGAATCGCTTTAAGCATATTTGATTCCACAAAAAACTGGGGTCCTCTGCTTCAAGGAGTAGCTCGCCCTCGGAGCAACTTCACTTGCTTGGTCTGGGCCTGTATTCTTGAAGTATATGTGATGCAGATTTGTCCATATGTATGCGACATACACTGTGCACATGTCTTGAAGCACACTAGCAGCATAGAAACTCCTCCAACGCTTAAATTAAAGGCAGCCAGCTATTACTGCTTTTAAATGCTTGAATATAAATTGTAAGTATTTATACAACACAAGTTTTCTAATATAACCATGTGCACCGCGCTTTATTATGCAAAGACAAATGCAGTTTCAGCCAATATTATGCAACAAGAACGACATGCTGGTTGTCACTGTGCAGTTGTCATCTCTGTCTTTGACACTCCAACCAAGAGACGCGGACCGATGTGAATATGCGCTTCCTTCGTCCGCGTCTATGTATTTGCGCTAAGTTCTTCATAACACAGAACACGAACTAGCCTCTGACTCTTGACAAGAGAAATTTCCTAAAGCTCCTGCCAGAGAGGAAAAGATGCTGTGAGGTGATAAACTGGAAGCTGCTGTATGCTGCATGGAGACAGCTAGTAAGGTCGTCAGTGCCGTGAACAGTGTGCAGTAATTTGCTCGGACCAGAGAATGAAGAATGTGAGCACTCAAGCGAGCTAAGATGAGCGTTTATTTGCCCTGCAAAGAAACTCTACAAAAGGCAAAATAACCAACTGATTCATGAGCAAATAAATTTGAACTTCGCTCAAAAGATTTTCACATTTCTTGGTCCTTGAAATGTTACTGCAGCCCACTTTAACTCTGCAATCAGAAATGACAAAGCGAATGATACAAGGACAAAATAAAAACTTGGCTTCTTTGACTGTACACCCATGTGCACAACACAAGAGAGGCTCATTCAGGCTGGCCTGAAGCCTGTTCCTGCTTGTGCTCCAGCACAGGGCGAAAAGTAGGCAACTACAAAGTGTGCTCAGGCAATCGGCAAACATGTGCAAACCGGGTAATAAGTGCAGTTAGCATTCACCCGAAGGCAGCTCCACACCTAGAAACAAAAAGCTGTTTGCTTGAATCCCGTTCCATCTTGATTAGCCTGACCCATTGAAATAACACTGCTTTAGCTTCGGTTTATGCATCTGACCTCATCCTGCCAACTGTTAGCCATCCTATACTCGAGGAAACATTTTTTGGCTGCGACGAGAAAGGTAAAAGAGCAGGGCATCTGAGTAACTCCAGAAATAGTTTGGCCATAGGGCGGTAACGAAGTGCCTTTCTAATCACGCAATTTCTTCCCTCTATCAATAGTGTAACTGGCCCCATGGTATGGAAACTGTGTTTAACTGGATGCATCCAATTTGTTGCAATAAAAAAAAGAAATTCACTCTAATGTTGAAAATGTGCAGCATATTAGAAATATGACCAAAATAATGAGTGTCACCAGTACACTACATTCTATTAGAAAACACATAACTGTATCTTTTCCTGAATCAGTTCAGTTCAGTCGTGTCCGACTCTTTGTGACCCTATGGACCATATCACGCCAAGCTTTCCGGTCTCTCACTATCTTCCTTACATCACATAACTTCATCTGCAGCGCCTCAAGGATGCCATCTAACCATCGCGTTCGCTGCCTACCTCTTCTCCAGTGACCCTCAACCTTTCCCAACATCAAATCGTTCTCCAGCGACTCCTCTCTTCTCATCAGATGACCAAAGTAGCTGGGCTTTAACTTTAGAATTTGACCCTCCAATGAGCAGTCAGGGTTTATGGTCGACAATATCGACTGATATCGACTGATTTGATTTGATCTTCTGACAGTCCAAGAAACTCTCAAGAGTCTCCGCCAGCACCACAATTCAAACGCGTCAATTCTGCGGTGGTCAGCCTTCTTCACAGTCCAACTCTCGCATCCATACATCACAACTGGAAAGACCATAGCACGAGATATACGGATCTTGGTTGGCAGTGTAATGTCTCTGCTCTTTATTAGGCGGTCAAGGCTAGCCATGGCTCTCTTTCCCAGAAGCAGGCGTCACCTAATTTCATGGCTGCAGTCTCCTTCCAGGGTAATCATGGAGCCCAAGAAGAGAAAATCTGTCACAGCTTCCACTTCTTGTCCCTTGATGCTCCAGGACTTGAAAGGGCAAGACGTCATAATCTTTGTCTTTTTAATGTTCAGTTTAAGCCCAAACTTCTCTCTCTCTTCTTGTATGCGCATTAGAAGTCTATTTAGTTCCACTTCACTTTCTGCCATTAAAGTGGTATCATCCGCATATCTAAGGTTGTTGATACGTTTTCCAGCAATCTTCACTCCAGCTGAAGACTCGTCCAGACCGGCCTTCCTCATGATGCACTCTGCATATAGGTTAAATAGGCAGGGTGACAGTATGCAGCCTTGCCTCACTCCTTTCTCGATCGGAAACAAATCAGTAAGACCATGCCCAGTTCTGACTGCGACCTCTTGCCCTTCATACAGGTTCCTGAGAAGACAGATGAGGTGAATTGGAACTCCCAACTCTTGAAGAGCTTGCCGCAATCATCTGTGACCTACGCAGTCAAACGCTTTCGCATAATCAATAAAGCAGAAGTAGATGTGTTTCTGGAACTCTCTTGCTTTTTCCATCATCCAGCGAAGGTTGGCAATCTGGTCTCTAGTTCCTCTGCCCTTGTGAAACCCAGCTTGCACGTCTGGAAGCTCCCGATCCACATACTGCTGCAGCCTACCATGGAGGATTTTCAACATCACCTTGCTAGCATGCTAAATAAGCACGATCGTGCGGTAGTTGGAACAATCTTTGGTACTGCCTTTCTTTGGAATGAGGATGTAAACTGACCTCCTCCAATCCTGTGGCCACTGCAGGGTTGTCGAAATTTTCTGACATAATGTATACAGAACGTTAACAGCGTCGTCATGGTTGAGGTTTTGAAGCAACTCAGCTGGAATGCCATCAGTTCCACTAGCTTTGTTCTTAGCAAGGTTGGCTAAGACACATTCAACTTCACTCTTCAGAATGCCCGGCTCGAGATCAGTAATCACAACCGTCTTATGTTGGGTTTACACATCCGGGTCCTTCTTGTACAGATTTTCTGTGTATTCCTGCCACCTCTTCTTTATCTCTGAGGCTTCAGTGAGGTCCCTGCCTCGTTTGTCCTTTATCATGCCCAGCTTAGCACAGAATCTTCCTTTGATATCTTTGATTGTCTTATACAGTGCTCTTGTGTTCCTCAATTGGCTGTTGTCCTCAACTGCTTGGCACTGTATGTTCAGGAAGGCATTTGCCATCCTCCTTGGCAAATGGAGGTTGGCAAAAGTTATAGGGGAAAGAGAAAGATACATTCTCAATGTGTATTTCCTGAATACATAGCACAAATTAGGACAAGGACAACAGAGACGTAGATAGAATGGCGCTATCTACTTCTGTCTTGTCTACTTCTGTGTTGTCCTTGTCTTAATTTGCGCTACGTATTCAAGAAATTGTTACCAACTAGCCCAAACCAAGTGCCTGTTACATAACTGTAGCCAGGGCAATATACCACTGTGGAGAACAAAGGGCATTTTGGCTTTGTGGCCTTGGCACCAGTGCCAAAAATGTTGGGATGCAGTATAGTCAGCATATGTGATACAATATCTACCGCAACAAGGCAGTGTTAAAGTGTTTGAAACCTAGACAAGAATTAATTTTTCATCCCCACAGGCTCAGGCTGAAGGCTGAAGGCTCAGTGTCCATAGCTGAGCACTTCATTCACCAGCTTAAACTGCAGCGCAGCACTTTGTGCAGTCTCAAGAAAATTTTACGAGGGCACCTTTTTATGGAAATGCATGCGAAATCATGTTATTATTGAAATTAAAATCAAACTCCATCAGCGCAAAAAAAAAAAAAAAAAAAAAAAAAAGCGCAGACCTCTCGGTGATTTTCAGCATACCTAGTTATTATTCCGCAACTGATAGTTTTTTTTTTTTTTCTTATCGCAGCACTGGTGCAATGCATGCGGCTCCAGTGACTCGCATTTGGGAACTACGAATCGAACAAGGCCTCACTCAATGTAGTTCAGTACTGTGAAACGGACTCACGTCAACAACTTCACCCAGTGAAAAGCAACGGAGAACATTTAAACCGCACACAGAAATGCAACATGCTGTCATCGGAACATGAAAAAACAGCTACAGTACCTGAAGCTCCGGCGAGGCTTCTTCACTTGGAAGGGAGTCAATCAAGACGTCAATATCCTTCGCCGTCCGAGCTATGAGCGATGCGAAGAGCTGCGGGTAATCTAAAAGGAAGAACAAGAGATACCGACAAAGGCACTTGGGAAAGGTTATTCTATATAAGACACTTGACCGCGACAATATCACTCGAGGAGTGTTCTGTTCCAAACACTGCATACTTGATCGACGAAAAATGACGGACGCTGCGGCGAACGCTTTCAAGCACAGAGCGAGCGAGTTGTGTACGCCTCACCTTCTTGCGGTTGTTGTCCTGGTTTAGACACAGTCTTCTCGAACTCCGGGAAGCTGCTCGGCGCTGCGTACTGCTGCAAGATGCCAATACTATTACAGAAGTTGTCCGCTTGCTGCAACCAAAGAAAACAAATCGCTGGTCAAAATAAACACGAAACTGTTGCCGAAGACATTTCCCGGCGCAACACGCGTGTGTGGTTTCATAATCGCATTTAGACGATTGATCACAGAAACTGTTCAGTTTTGAATGATTGCTTTACGACGTATATTTCGACTGCATCAAGCATAAAATTGACGCGTAAAAGTAAGAAAAGCACAGTCGGTCGACTAACCGCATTGACGGCATCCTGAAGTTGCGTCAGCCGGTCCGCCATGATGTAAATAAACGTACAATGTTGCTAGGGAAACAAGCCAGATGTGCTACTTTTGGCCAATGCTGGAGCATAATACATCAGCTTTACATTTGTTACATGTTTGTTATTCTAGTTCACTATACTTTTGTTCTTAGCTTTCGTATCGTTGCAATTCAGTATTGCCTAAGTCAGTCAGCTGAAGCATAGTGCGGATCTTTTCTATGACACTGATGACAACGCCGAAATCATCGTCCGTTTCAGGCATATGCTCGTGGGGAGGACAGTGATATATTCTGCTCAAGTCGGCAGGAATGAGACGTAGAAATAAAGCTCGGATCCGCTTTCCTTACCTCAATGCCCTGAATAGTCCAAGAGTCTGACTCAGGATCCAAAGGTACTGGGTTCGAATCCCAAGTCCAATGTGCCATGGACCTTGAATGTGCTGCGCAACTTGATAGCGCCTGCAAATTCGGCCATAACGTGGTACCGTGGCGTCACAAAATCCGCCCACCAACGAATGCCCGACCAGACACATAGTTCCATAAACCAAATGTCGAGAAGCAATAATTTTTACCTAGGATATGCATAGAGCTAATAAGGATATACTCGCGATGCCATGGACGTAGCCGCCGACTTGTGTGCTAATGGGATATATGTTTTCTCATTAAGTTCTGCCAGAGGCAGACTAAACAAAAGATGATTGAGCAGTTTGGTGCTATAACCGTAAATTATCGTGGCAATTATCACTGATTTTGCATGGTTTGGCATTCCATGGTTTTGCTTGATTTCAACTGGTTTAACTCGGGCGACATACCATATCGTGTATGTTGCAAAACCTTGCTGGTGCGAGACGCATAAACCCTGCTTTTAACCAAGCTGTACAAACATGCCACCCATATAGCCACCTGCATGACCCAAGAATAGCTTGTCTGATTCGGGTTTCCGATGGCCCCGCTAGTGGGTCCAATTCCCATCTCACAAAATAAATAAGTTAGCAGCTCCTGCCAATTTGATCAAAGCATGTGGTCTCGTGATATTGCACAAGGCAAAAAGTCAGTGCTGGCTATGTCACCTGCCAGAGGCATGCTTGCTAGCATGACCGGCCACACACACATAGACGACAGCTTTTCGGCAGTGCGGAAGCTTTAGTAGTAGCATGACATGACATTGCTGTTAGTATGCTACTCTCACGCTAAAACAGCTGGTCCAACACTGGCAACAGGTCCAGGGCCAGCATTAGGGACTCATAATGGCCTAATGTTGGCCAAATCTCGACAATAGACTCCAGCCAGAACTATTCTACTCGATCAACCATGTGCCGCAGACGTGCCGGCCACCCGCCCGCATTAGCATACGGTCGGCCTCTCGCCTTTCAAGCTTTTTTGCTGATGCAACATGCTACATCAGCTGATTGCTGCCTGGTGGTAGCTCAAAGCCAGAGCATTTAATTGTATTACGAAGGCATCCATGCCACTAGCATTTATGCTATTTTGATATGATGGATTATGAACATATAAAAGGGAAACACATGTAAATGCTTCAAGAAAAGCAGCAGCTCTTCTAGTGCCATGAATGAAAAGTGAAGCAGCTGGTATTTGGCTGAAAAAAGGAATATGGCGGTGCAAAAAATTTTGCAATTAATATTATTAAACGTGAACATGAATGATATCAGAACAGGGGGTGAAGTTTATTTACACAGGGGAAGTGCTGCCAAATGTGGAAGACGGGCTTGAGGCTTGGTTTCTCCTTTGGTAGCTTGAGGATTACTTGATCACTGCAACCGATCAAAGCAGGAGATGCTTTCATCTTGATCAGCTGTGTGAAGACACAGCTTTTGATACCACATTCCATTGTGACCCTCCCTGGTGGCGAAGTGCTCGGGCGCCTCTCAACTGTTGATCATAGGATGCAGGTTAGATAGCAATCACAGCAGCCACTTCTCAATGGAATCGAAAAGAATGGTGCCTGTGTATACATGTCATATCGGAGCACTTAAACCCAGATGGTTAGAACTTCTGGAGGAAGCCCATCTCCTGTGCAATGTCAATGCATGTTAAAGATCGAGCCACAGGTGGTTTGAACTTTTGGAGCCGTTTACAATGACGTCCTTCATAGACCGAGTCACTTTGGGATGTATATAAACCAAAGTGCTTTGATGACAATTTTACATAATATGCAATTAGAGAAATAAGATTCCTGATCATAAGTATGTTCATATTTGCTAACAGAACACAAATCCTGCAAACACAAAAGAGCCAAGGATGGGGACAAGAAAGAACATGAACAAGATTGCACTTGTCCGTGCTTTTCTTGTCCCAGTCTTCAGCACTTTTGAGCTCACTATGTTTCACCAGTTACTAGCCCAAATCCACACCTTACAAATTTTGCCCCACTTTAAAAAATATGACAAAGCACTCTTTCATGATTTGACTACTGCAGCATTTACCTGAATCATCTTAGCATAAATTTATGTGCCTTAATTATTTCCTGATTAAAATAATTAAGCAGTTAGTTTGTTAACCAGTCCAAATAAATTTCACTGCGAAAGTTGCTGAGCATGTTGAGAAATGCCTACTTAACTGTGTCCTTATCGTGGCTACATTTCTTCAGAATAAATTTAGCAAGATTTAAAAATTGCTGCATGACAATGTGCTGGCATGTTGTATAAGCTCCCTGAAATAAGACCCGATATAAAACGTGTTAGCTTGAGGCCAAATTGAATAATCAGTCCTTCAGCCACAAATATGGTTTCACAAAAAGTGCAGACGCAACTTTGTTTTGCTGGAATCATGCTGTTGCAACAGGAACACACCCACCACATGCTTGTTTCGTAGCATAGCCGAGGCAATTTATTGCCGTCCAATGCGGCCGTGCATGACTGCGGCATAGTGATTCTGGCAAACCCAAATGCCTGAACTTGTCGCAAAAACATGAAACATGATCACAGCAGGTGGCCTACTTACCGATTGCAGCTTTGTGGAACTGTTTCTTAGTTGTGATGCATTTGAGGGACTAACATTCTGACATGGCAGTTCAAATGAAAATCTTAAATTCTTCAAACTTTAATTTCAGTAGGGGTTGCAAACATTTGAAATTTCGAATATGAATTGAATATATTTGTTATTTGATTCATATTTGAAAAATTGGTATTCAAAATTTTCGAATATTCTAAAATTTCAGTTTTCCCATACTGTGCACTTCACCACAGCGCTTGACTCTGCAGCCTGAGCAGTGAAGCCTAAAAACGTGACGGAGCCGTCTTGTAAAGCGGGCCTTCTCGACAGTGTGCAAAGTGAAGCATTTGACGAAAACAAGGAAAAACATCGTTCTTACTTAAGTTTTATCTCAAATGCTGACATTCATAATACAGGTATTCATCCGATAAAATTACTACGACCATGTATTCGTCATGATTCATTCTGAAATTCACCATGAAGTTCAGTTCAGTTCAGTTCAGTCGTTCAGTCGTGCCAGACTCTTCGTGACCCTATGGACCATGTCACGCCACACTTTCCGGTCTCTCACGATCTTCCTAACATCACATAACTTCATCTGCAGTGCCTCGAGGATGCCATCTAACCATTGCGCTCGCTGCCTACCCCTTCTCCGGCGACCCTCAACCTTTCCCAACATCAAATCTTTCTCCAGCGACTCCTCTCTTCTCATCAGATGACCAAAGTAGCTGGGCTTTAACTTTAGAATTTGACCCTCCAATGAGCAGTCAGGGTTTATGGTCGACAATATTGACTGATTTGATTTGATCTTCTGGCAGTCCAAGGAACACACAAGAGTCTCCGTCAGCACCGCAATTCAAACGCGTCAATTCTTGTGCGGTCAGCCTTCTTCACAGTCCAACTCTCGCATCCATACATCACAACTGGAAAGACCATAGCACGAGTTATACGGATCTTGGTTGGCAGACTAATGTCTCTGCTCTTTACTAGGCGGTCAAGGCTAACCACTGCTCTCTTTCCCAGAAGCAGGCGTCTCCTAATTTCATGGCTGCAGTCTTCTTCCGAGGTAATCTTGGAGCCCAAGAAGAGAAAATCTGTCACAGATTCCACTTCTTGTCCCTTGATGCTCCAGGACTTGATAGGGCAAGACGCCATGATCTTCGTCTTTTTAAAGTTCAGTTTAAGCCCAAACTTCTCACTCTCTTCTTGTACGCGCATCAGAAGTCTCTTGAGTTCCACTTCACTTTCTGCCATTAAAGTGGTATCATCCGCATATCTAAGGTTGTTGATACGTTTTCCAGCAATCTTCACTCCAGCTGAAGACTCGTCCAGACCGGCCTTCCTCATGATGCACTCTGCATATAGGTTAAATAGGCAGGGCGACAGTATGCAGCCTTGCCTCACTCCTTTCTCAATCGGAAACCAATCAGTAAGACCATGCCCAGTTCTGACTGTGGCCTCTTGCCCTTCATACAGGTTCCTGAGCAGACAGATGAGGTGAATTGGAACTCCCATCTCTTGGAGAGCTTGCCACAATCTGCTGTGATCTACGCAGTCAAATGCTTTCGAATAATCAATAAAGCAGAAGTAGATGGGTTTCTGGAACTCTCTTGCTTTTTCCATGATCCAGCGAAGGTTGGCAATTTGGTCTCTAGTTCCTCTGCCCTTGCGAAACCCAGCTTGCACGTCCGGAAGCTCCCGATCCACATACTACTGCAGCCTACCTTGGAGGATTTTCAACATCACCTTGCTAGCATGCGAAATAAACGCGATCGTGCGGTAGTTGGAACAATCTTTGGCACTGCCTTTCTTTGGAATGGGGATGTAAACTGACCTCCTCCAATCCTGTGGCCACTGCAGGGTTGTCCAAATATTCTGACATAATGAAGTTACTGTGATTTATAAATCAGAAAAAATTACTGGCCGCGCATGCGCAGAGTGGCCTTGTGAAAAAGACGGATTTGAGCCGTACGAAGGCCGTTTTTTGGCAGAGAGGAACTAGGGACAAGGAGATCATGAAAAAAAGATAGCTTGTGTGAGGCCACCCCAAACCACCCAAGACTGCGGTAGTCTGAGTCACGGTGGCTTATACGCAGACTGGTGATGAATCCTGTGCATCTGTAAGAAGCAATAGCAGATGCCAAGTGTGCACAGTGGCTGTCAAGCCAAAGAAATAGATTTTCAAGAATAAGAAGGCACTGTTGTATTTTCTTATTGTGTGGTGGACAGTGGGCACCTCAATTGTGGCATGATAGCTAGGAAGGGAAGGAGAGATTGAAAGAGGAAAATTAGTGAGAGGCATCATATAGAACTGCTCCAGAGTAATTTCAATCAGCGGGAGCTCTTTAACATGCACTGACATCGCACACCGGATGAGCATCTTTTGCTTTTCACCACCAATGAAATACACATTCCGTGGCCAGCACGAAGCCCAGGTCCTCTTGCTCAGCTTTGCCCAAAAACACATAAAAACAGCAGCTTCTGCCATGGCAACAATCAGACATGCCCGTTGCAGTGCCAGTGCGATTATTAGTATGTCTAAATCTGCAAACAGCATTCATAGAAGTTCCAAAATACACATACATAAAATGGTGCCAAATGAGGATTCACTACAATTACTCTCTCACATGCAGATCGAAAAGTAATTTTAAGCTGACAAAAACTGCAGACAGCTGCTCAAGTCTGAAATGATAGATGCAATCATTCAAGGTGACCACATCACTTTAATTAAAGCTTACTGAAAGGTTTATGAAAGTCACTGATAAATATGGGCACAAAATTTTGAGTTATACATTCCTATTTATTTTTGTCTTCACTTTAATGATGCAGGCACTGCTATAAATGGCTCGGAATCCATCTTTGCCTGCCAAATAATATATTATGATTCAGTTTCTGCTAGAAGGCATGGGTTTCAACAGGAGAATGATAACTATGCCATATTGAAGGACCTGAGTTCACATTAGGCATATGAAATCTACAACGTAATCACTGCTTTGCAATTATGATTCATTCTGACTCTTATGCCAGCTTGCCACAAAAGCCAGCAGGGCAGAAAACAAATACACAGCTGCTGTGTTAGTATGCCTCACGTGATCTCAACATTGTCTCATCTGACATGTAGCAGTGCACTGCTCTGCTGTTGAAACAAAAGCAACATGAGAGAAAAATTATGTGTTATCTACCAGATTTGGGCTCAGTTCAACTCCCCCACAATTCCTCAGCAAAGGAGCATTGTAGTCACAAAACCAAGCTGGTACTCTGGGACATACAGGGGGAACCTAGACATTGTACGCTTGTGGGAATGACCTGCAGGAAGACAGGCAAAAAAGAAACCAGCATGAAGCATACAGTCAAAACAATATAATATACTATACATAAAGTTGTTTTACGCAACAATGGATTGAAAAGAAATGAAAGAAAGCACACAGCACAAAAAATTTCACAGAAAAATGTCTTGTTACAAACTTTTGAGAGATACTGCTTTCACTACTTGCCGAATCAGTTACAAATTTACAGAGCTAACGAATATTTCAGTGTTTCTCGATGCAGTAGGCCAAGTAAAAGGATGGGTCACCTACTAGTCAAGAACAAGTTTGGTCAAAGCAATACAGGCACACTGTGAATGCGCTTTGCCAAACTATTACTAAGCAGGCTTGCATATGACAGACATAAGAATGATAGCTTCAACAGCCTTTCGTAAAATTAAATGCGTGAGCAAAGATGAGGTAGTAACATGCATATCATCATAAGGGTAGGGAGGAAGGTGGGAGTGAAGGTGGAAAGAGAGAAAGAGGAGCCCTAGTGTGGGGCTACGGAGTAATTTCAACCACCCGGGGATCTTTAAAGTGCATTGAAATGCATTGCAAAGCACACAGACGCCTCTCCATTTTGCCCCCATCGAAATGTGTTAGCTCAATGTCATACTGATGCCAGGTGACACTTGCTTTATAGCTAACCTTGAGTCTGGGCAGCAGCTAGTAATTAGAGTATCCAGCCTGCACAGTCTTTTCAGCCAGCTAACATTTCCCTGATCCAGCTTACACTGAAATCACCAGGCATACCTCGAGTCTCCCAATATACTTGAAAGGCCCTTTTCATGCCATAAATCATTCTGGGTCCACAGTGTACAGCCTTGAAGTATTACCTGCACATCAGGCCATCTCTCTGCACAGCACATCTCCCAGTAACTTGCACTTAACTTCAAACACCTAACTTGCACCCTGTTCCTCGAGCTTTGCCCACTACTTCACCGTACTGCCCCTTTCTACTTCTGCCCCATCCCCCGAGTGGCAAGACACAAAAAAGCCAGCGCATATCTTGGTTTATGCTTGAAGAGTGGAACTTCTCTTGCCATCAACAACTAGCTTTTCGATGCTTAGTTTGACGCATTTTCATCCCCTTTATTGGTCTTTGCATATTTCCAAAGCCATTTCCGAATCGCTCTGGTTTCAGGTGAGTAACCTTAGTCGCCACGTTTCATTAAACTTCCTAGCAGTGGAACAATGTATTTTTCTTTGTAGAAGGCAAAATCAAAAGTAATCGGCCTTTCATATTTTTTCATGATAGCAACCTATCTAATCATGTGTGCTCTTTCTACTGACCATGATTCTAAGCTTAAGTTTTCTTTACAAATGCATTTTTTTATAAACAGACAGCAGGACACTCAACAATCTACAAACCAGAACTGGCTAACTACGACTAACCCACATGTCGGCAAGCGTGTCTACTTGAAATTCCAAGTAGCCAGTGTGTCATCCAATTAAATAAGAGTGGTCAAGGCCCAGCAGTTTTCATCGGCTGATGTTGATTGGATGAATGTCTGTGAAGACAGCTTCATTCAGCAATGGTATGTCATTGATAGTGGTCAAAGGAATCGTTCCTCTGGCTGCCAGTGCCAATCACAATGCTTTTGGTGAAGGCAGATATACGATGCCTGACACTGCTGGTCTTCCTCCATCAACACGAGACTCTAATGACACTGCAAAGTTGCCATTAACCTGCAGCAACAGTGTGAGCATCATTTTGTCAGCCAGGCCAGCTTCCAACACTTTTGCCCTGCTTATGCATGTGAATTGTTCAACATGTATGTATGTATGCAGTGGGAAAGCCTTAAAAAGATACTCTAATCCTAAAGTTTATGCTATTTTCACAATCTCAAATGATCTCCCTTGTCTATATTGTAGCAGATGTATGTGCAGATGGTCAGATCTGAAATCATTTGTACCTTATCATTCGATGCCTCAAATGTGCTTTCAGACACCTATTCTGATGCCTAAAACATACTTTTTAAGAGCCTAGCAATCCAGCCTGTACTAATATTAAATTCACTTAGCTTACCTTGGTGTAAATGGGGGTTAGGAATAGCCATCATTGTTAAAGGACTACAGACAAGTTAATTTTGCATTTCGAGCTTTCTGCTTTAATTGGAGCCTAGTGTCCAGAACGGTGTAAATGCGATATGACAAGCTTGAGAACAACGTAATTAATTTCAAGGTCGTTTATTGCGGCCAGTTTCGGTTTCGATCGCTGTGGTCACATAGACATACAATTTAGTGACGCAAGGGTTGCGCTTTTCATCTGCTCAGAGAAGCATATGCGTGCTGGTAGCAATGTCTTCGTCATCATCATCCGAGAGCGATGGGGAAGGCCTTGCTGCCCGCAATTATGGCGACGTAATGAACCCAGCAAACCACTTCACCTTTGATCCTCTGGCAAGCAGCAGTTCTGGCAGCAAAGAATCGGTCAGCAGCAATGCAAGCATGGATGACTAATAGGTTGGTAATGTCAACTGGTAAGCAACCCCTCCCAACCACAACCGTTTGAATATATACATATTAGTTAAGGCCAGAGAAGTAATAATGGCAACAAAAGCTGCTTTGTCTTCCAAATGTGTCAACACCACCACATTGTGTGCAGCAGGATGAGGGGGGACGGTTATGCTGTGGGCACTGCTACCGCTTCTGAGAGAAAGTCGCAGAACTGAGAGTGAGTCGAGGCTAAACTGGCTTCTAGATATGCGCGCTTGATAATCCAGCGCACCATAGCCTGCAGAGGACTGTGGAAGAGGCGAGGCTTCTGTGCTGGTATGCATGCCGCTAGAGAGGATTCAACTCTTCTCAGTGCAGTGCTGCTCCCTCAACAGACACCTGAGATGCTTTGCATTGCAGCCCCATCCAGCAGAGCTGCCAGAGTTGAGGTTTCACCGATGCTGGCATATTAACAAACATTGTAAACGCTCTCTCTCCCTCTCTCACACGCTCCATTTCTGCATGCACTCCTCTCGCATTTCTTTTGCATTTAGGGACTAAAACTGGCTCTGAATTGTGTTCTCTTAACCCTGTCAAACTGTGTGTGCGTGTGTGTGCGCGTGCATGCGTGCGCGCATTGGCTTTGTGGACTCCCATTTCAGGAACACTGCATCACAACAATAAGGACAGGTTTAGAATCTAAAACGAAAGGAGAATGTGTTTGCACATTAGTGGTGGGCATTGTAATATTTGCGGCAATATGCACTTAGCATGCCTATGCAGACATTTTTGCACAAAACCGCATTCCGTGCATGTAATTTTGCTATATGTAGTTGCCAAACATTAATATATGCAAAGGACAGTGAGGGAAATGCAAGCAAATTGGGCTGGCTGAACCAAGTTCGCAAGTGACCCTCCCAGCATAGGGAAGTGACAAGTGCACATGACAAATGATAACGTGCACACCTCCAGTGTAGTTTCAATAGGGTGACGACAAGTATTGCAGAACTTAAACAGTTCCGACAGGCATCCTTCATACACCACAAGCTTCCTGCTTGGAAGAGGTTCCTGATCCGACCTGTAAACAAACGTTTCTCTGTGAGATGCATGTGTGAAAGCCTTCACATTTTGCTACTTTCAAGTCCATCCTTCAGACACACTTAATGCAAGAATTCATGATAAATTAAGCAAACATGTTTTTGTTGCAAAGAAGGCCAACAGGCCAGTGCTTGTATATGACTAATAATTTATGCAGTCTTTTTTTCCCAAACTTAATAGGCATAATGTGTGCGCACACAAATGGAAGTGGCATGAAAAGGCTTCATTTACTGAAAGCACTGAAGATAGCAGGAAGAACAAGCTGGGACACCAATGCATAATAAAACAGCAAACTGACAAACCAAAGTTGCTGACTCACCTAGTAGAAGGCTAATCAGAAAAACAAATATGCTAACTGCTGAAATACGATTGTGTGCAGGATGTGGTGCAAGCACAGGTAAACCATCTCTTTATATTAAGCCTTAGTATATCAAACTGACCTCTGCTAGCCGAACAAGTGCAAAGCTTTGCAGTAGTGCTGCTAGCTTGAAGAACAAATCATAAGCACTTACACTCCTGTTGTGTCCGGTGTAGGCAAATATGTCTCGTCATGAGGGTCATCCTCACAATCGAGTGACGGCTCTGGCTCCGAAGGTATGGGTGATAAACACCGCTGGTTTATGCTCTCGAACACCACCATGCAAGTCAGCAGCATGGCACTCTGTAAAGTATAGTTATAATGTAAGCACCTGTTTAATCACGATGTCCCCCCTTAGCTGACTCAGCTGGCTGTGAATAAGCCTGCAGCTCAGCAGATGTTCCATACTAGGGCACACTGAATGCACCTTCATGTTGGCAAGATGAAAAAAAAAAAAAATTGCTTGATGTGAGCAGGTGTAAATGATCCAATTTCATTTTTTATACTTCAAATACATTATTGCAAGTCACATATTGCAGACTACATGGGTGTGCGTAGAGTTCTTCATTGGGGGAGCCAGGTTGCACCACAGTGCCCTCCCCCCTTTCAACATTTAATTTGATGTAATGGAATAGCAGCACATTCAAAATATTTTGCGCTTAAGAAACAAAACAAGCATTGCCATAGATGCAGAATCGAAACGGTTCCTGACTCTGGCTTTTCAGAGGAAAAGATGGATTGTTATGCAACAGCATGACACCTTGGCTGCCAGTATAACAAAAAAATGTACATGGTCATAACCCGGCACTAAAAATGACATCGTAAGTCCAACAGAGTGAATGTATGAGGGCAAACTTGGCACCCCCTTAGATATTGTGTGTGTGGGAGGGGCGCGCCCCCTCTGCGCATGCCTATGGCAGAATAGAATAGATTGCCTCCCGATCCACAGACAGCAGTGTATATTTAGCTTTCTTAACTCAACATGAATGCCATTGCTTTCAAGTAATGAGTATCAATACACACCTGTTTCCTTTGCTTTTATTACCCGTTTGTGTGGCAAATGATGATGTTCTTGGTTTCAAAGCTGCCTGCGCTGACTTCACTGCAACCTGCTTGTAGACTTGAGTCCCTTCATCTTTCTTTGGCACACTGTTCGAGCTTAGTGCAGCCAGTTCTGTAAGGCAAAGTGTAGAGTCAGCGCATGTAAATTAAGGACGCAAATTTGGCGCAAGATACCCTAGTTGAAGACTGAAAAGGCTCTTATCACGTGTAATGAACGATGTCCCGAGAAATGATCTGAGCATAGCAAGTTCTATGAGCAGTCCTGACGATGGCAGTCGTACTGCAGTCGACTGAATATGCAGCATGCCCCGTGCTCCCCGCACGTTATACTTGCGCGTTTTCAGCGGCAGCGCGCATGTCCGTGTACCCCTATTTCTGAAGTTGCCTGAAGACCCGCAATTTTAGCCAGCACATGAGCTTCACAGCTGCCAGTACAATATGACCACGATGGCCGCAGCGCGAATACGCGGATTACGTAAAGGGTCTGCTCGCGAGGACGACGCTAGGATCGAGTACTACGAATATCCTCCGAAATTTATTATTTACAAGCAAGACAATAAACATTTGCGATGAATGCACTTACCAGCAGTTGCAGACTCCGACGATAGGTTGTCACAGTTGTCGGCTTGCTGCCCGGCAGTCGTGCACTCCGACTCGACGCTCACCTGCATTATTTTATCATAGCTGTCAAATATAAGGCACCGCGTGCAAGCAGGTTCATACCAACCTGGCGTACTGCACGTTTTGGCGCTTTAGCGACGTTATGAACCGCAGGACCAGTGCAGTATATGCTCGGCACGGCACCAGGTTTCAGGCGCGTCTGCTTCACTGACAAACCAAACTTCGTCATAAGCACCGGGTTCAAATGGTACCAGTCCGAAGAGAAATGCAGCGAGCAAATTTTGCTATTCTTTTTAGGGGTCCAATCCTTGCGTCCAGTGGCGCGAACAAAGTTGGTCCATGCCTTTCGTTGAGTTTCCTCGGTTGGAAAGCCGTGAAGGACAACATTGTGGCCCGTTTTACTGGGGCAAAAATCTACCACACAGTAGACTTTGACCATTTCTTTGCAGAGCAGATGCGATGGCACACCAATCGAGGCACAACACTGTATTTGCAACCGGTGACACAAAATCGTGAGCACGGATACCACGGTGAGTACACCCATAGCCTCCTTTATACTACACCACCAATCACGCGTCATAATGATGCCGCTGTCGATGAGTTCTGAACTAATAGTCTCTCTCTCTCCGGCCCACCCTCCGTGTTCCGGCCTGTATTTAAAAACAAATTAAAATATCTTCTCGGCCAAAGACAGTGTTACTAAGAATACTAGTGGCTGTGGGGCATCTCTGTATAACCACAAATGCGCTCGCATTCGTTTCCGGGCATTGTATATATTCCTTTAAGGGAATGTAGACACATTATTTTTGGGTTCATGTTTTATTCTTTGTAATGATGCCTAAGTCATTACTATGTACGGATCACCACATCATATTCACCTATGATTGCTGAATAATTTAAAATTCTTTTCTCACCAGTTTCGGTTTCGATGGTTGTGGATAATAGATAGGTCACGCGAGCTATGTAAATAAAACGATATAATCATTGCTGTGTCATAAAGCCATCCCGCCTCAAGAATAGGAATCACTACAAGTGAAGATTCCGCGGCTATTTCATGCCGCGCTACAAGACATGATTGTGACGTCACGTCAAAGCCATCTCTCGCGAAGAACCAAGGCATTTTTGCCTGCTTCTAATCGCGGACGTCCTGGTCACTATACGGCCACCGTCCTTTAGGCCTGCGTACCGGGGGTACAGTGCCCTAACCGGGGGCGGGGACTAGCAGGTCTGATTTACTGATTTATTTATAGGGAGGTAACTGTCTCACTTGTGTTCTGTGGACACCTCAACCGCGCCTGAGGAAAGAGAGAAAGAAGAGCCGTATACGGAGGGCTACGGAGTAATTTCGACCACCTGGGGATCTTTAACGTGCGCTGACATCGCACAGCACACGGACGCCTCTTCGTTTACTAGGCGGTCTCCTTATCTGGTGCAAGAATATTAAAGCTATCACCATCACCATTCTAAAGTGCGACAGAGTTCTTCTAAATGGAAAAAAAAAAGAAGATGGTTCATTGAAATCAAAGAGGGGAGAAGGAGAGGAATAAAAATGTGAAAAGAGAAGGAAGACTGAACAGAAGCAAAAAAAGTGCGAAAACTGCCCGTAAAGAGAATTCAGACAACGCATATCCAGCAATTCGGAAATTTTGTGCAAGGAAACAGTTTTATTTTTCATTGCGAATAAGTGAGGCAAGGCAGATTTTTTGGCTGAACTTATTTGAAAGACTTCAACTCTCTCTAGCAAGCCAGTTACAAGTTTTACTAGCGATAAAAAATTTTTCAAGGCTTGGTTTGTGGTTGGCAGCTGCAGTGAATGAAAAGATAGACAGTGATTCCTCCCTTTACTCTATATGACGTTCATATAGACTATCGTTTACACAATGGCCATTGTGAACAATAATGACCAAGAAAAAAATCGACAGCATCCTTGACCCATACAAGGCGTACCGTGGCTTTTTGCGGACAGCTTATGGCTGCAGAAATACAAGGTACACGTAATTACACTGCTCAATATTTATTCCGAATGATGGAAAAAGTCATGAATATAGGAGACTGTGGCGACCTGTTAATTCCGTTTAGCTTTTTTTTCTCGAGTGGGGGGTGGGGGGGGACAAGTACTGCCCATGAAGGTGTGCTGACTCTTTATCTGTATTTCTAGCTTGCCGTGTCATATGGAAGGAAGGATGCACTAGGTGCGATCCTCCTGTGAGGGTACAGACCTCAACCTGCGACCATCATCATCCTACGGCTACCCCAGGCAAGGCCTCCCGCACCATAAGGTTCCTTCCACGAAATCGGGAAGCATTTGTGTTTCAAGGCTATGTGAAGTGTCTACGACTCTCTTGCGCTGCAGATTACCGAAACTAAATCTGTATTCATGTTGTTCGGGGCTAACCGCTACTAACCTCTGTGAGTCTTGCAAAGAAATCGAATCCGTAGATCAGTTTTTTTTCCCTTCTGCCGGAGGTTCGCATCTCTCAGCAAAATTTACTTAGCAACTCCCCTTTCGAGATTAGGCCTTTCACTAACCATTCCAGTTCTCCTCTCCTTCGGGGCAAGCATCAAGGGATATGCCTTAAAACCAGTGTGCGATTTTATTCATGATTATATAATTTCAACAGGTAGATTCCTATCCTAGGTACGATTTCATTACCTTGTCTTTTCCTTTTTATTTTTTCCAAATTCTAGTTACACATCCATATTTATCTGAGTACTCCAGTCCTTGAACATAAATATTTACAATCTACAATACACCCTGGCCAATCCTCCTCCGCCGTGGGCATGTGCCATTTTGTCTGAGGTCATCATCATCATCATCACCTCTAGCGGCGGTGCTCTTATCGCAAGATGAGCTTGAGAGGATTTTCTCCCGACAACCCTAGTCCACGACCTGGTCAGCGGCCTCAGGACATCGCCGAGTACGTCACCCGCCAGCATAGTCCACCGCATTCTCCGCGTCGTGAATCGCGTTCGCCTACGCCACGCCGCTCTTCGTTTTCTGGCCGACGTTATACCGCTGCACACCGTGGTTCCTCGAGCCCTCGTCGGAAAAACTAGGTCCGGTCGACCTTTGAGAGCGAGGTCGCCGCAAAGCTTCCATCGCCGCACCGCTCTATTCGCCCCGACATCGAACGCCGCATTCCCGTCCAGTTTTCGCCGCACAGACCAGATCGCCCAACGTCGTCCGCATCGCCGACCAGTTATCACCTCCGTGTCGACTGAATTGCCCCGACGCAGACCACACAACTGCCGCCCAGCTTCCGCCGCCACACCGCGCGCTTCATTCTGAACCGATGTCGACAGGCCCTAGTCGGAGCCGGATCTCCCTGGACATCCCTGTTATCGTCGACACGAAGGAGCTCAGTGCTTTAGTTGATACGGGAGCCGATTAGTCTATCCTTAGCGGGCGGCTTACAAGGACGCTGAGAAAAGTGATGACGCCATGGAACGGACCAGACATACGTACCGCAGGCGAACATGTGGTTGCACTACTGGGTATGTGTACGGCTCGGGTTACGGTACGAGGTTACACATTTTTCGCAATGTTTCTTGTTCTAAGCGGATCCTCTCGCAATGTTATTCTTGGCATCGACTTCCTTCGTGAGCACGGTGCAAATATAGATCTCACGAATCGCTTGGTGACGTTTTCCTCTAAACTGGCCACCGAAAAGCATGAGTACCGTGGGTCCTACTCCGCTCTGCGAGTCGCCGATGATAGCCTCACAGTGCCACCACGCGCCAGCATCCTCGCCAGAGTTACTGCGGCGAGCCACATCACGGCCTCCGGGTTGTTGAGCCTAGTGTCTCACTCGCCTTGGGAGTTTCTGTGGTAAGAGGTCTTTGTTTCTTTCGTGGCAGAGAGACGGATGTGCTCGCCACCAATTTCTCCAATGAACATCGACATCTGTTCCGTGGCATTGCGCACATCGACCATCTGCATTAAGTCGCTGAATGTTTTGCTTCCGAGGAAGCTACGCCTAGCACCGAACCAAATGATGCCGTATACGCTGTCGACATCAATTCTAGCCTTTCTTCCGCTGAAAAGAGGCAACTCCAGGATCTATTGCTGGAGTTTTCGTGCTTCACGTCTTCGTCTAAAGTGCAGCAAACATCGGTCATTAAACACCGGATGATCACGCATGAAGGCACTCGACCTATCCATAAACAGCTCCATCGTGGGTCTCGAGCTCGGGAAAGAGAAGCTATCCAACAGCAAGTCAAAGAGATGCTTGCCGATGGCGTCATTCATCTGTCAAGCAGCCCATGGTCGTCTCCTATCGTCCTCGTCAAAAACAAAGACGGAACACTGCGTTTCTGCGTTGGCTACCGGAAGCTTAACAGTATGACAAAGAAGGATGTCTACCAGCTGCCACAGATCGACGACTCTCTCGACCGACTTCGCCGTGCCAAATACTTCTCCTCGATTGACCTCAGAAGTGGTTATTGGCAAATTGAAGCATATGAGAGGGACCGTGAAAAAGCTGCCTTCGTGACACCCGACGGGCACCATGAATTCCGCGTTCTCCCATTCGGGCTCTGCTGCGTTCCTGCCCCCTTCCAGCGGATAATGGACAGTGTGCTCACAGGTCTGAAGTGGTAGACATGCCTTGTTTATCTTGACGACGTGGTAATCTTTTCGCCGACGTTCACGGAACACCTACGCCGCCTGAGAACTGTTCTCGTAGCTGTTCGGTCTGCCAACCTTTCTCTCAAGCCTCAAAAGTGTCACTTCGGGTTTACCGGATTGAAGTTTCTTGGGTACATTGTGAGTGCTGACGGCATCCGAGCTGACCCTGATAAACTTGCTGCCGTCGCTGCCATTCCCGACCTACCCACAAAAAAGTAGTCCGACGGTTTTTAGGTCTGTGCTCCTATTATCGCCGATTCATTAAAAACTTTGCACAGATGACCAGCCCTCTGACACTCCTGACTCGAGATGACGCATCCTTTTCCTGGGGCGCCGAGCAGCAGATGATAGCCTGATAGCCTGTCCCGCGCTTCCGTCGACCCTCCTCCGCCAAATGCTTCCGACGATGATAGCTTCCTCGGAGTAGTCAGTATGTCCGACCTCATTTTCAGATAGCGTGCCGACGCCGAGCTGCGATTGATCATCGACCATCTCGAAGGTGGGCACCCTACAATACCCCAGTACCTTCCTCGAGGGCTGTCATCGTTCGGCCTCCGCAACGGAGCGCTTTATTAGAATTCTACATCGAGGGCAAAAACATACTTGCTAGTCATACCGGCTGATCTAAGGCATGAAATCTTCCTGGCCTGCCACGACGAACCAACTTCCGGTCATCTTGGCTTTACCCGCACCCTTAACCGAATCCGGCAGAACTATTACTGGCCACATCTTACTACGAGCGTTAAACATTACGTCCAGATTTGTCGACAATGCCAGCGGCGAAAAAAACCTGCGCTCAAGCCATCCGGCATGTTGCAATCTATTGAGCGACCCCTCACACTATTCGAACAAGCGGGCATGGACATTTTAGGCCCATTTTTGGTTATCCTCAAATGAACACAAGTGGATCGTAGTCGCCACCGACTACCTGACACGCTACGCTGAAACGAAGGCCCTTGCCCGAGGTACTGCCGGGGAAGTTGCTCACTTCTTTATGAATGACATTGTGCTTAGACACGGTGCACCGTCGACCATCAGTACTGACCGAGGTAAGGCATATACAGCTCGGCTACTGCGGGACACTAACTCTCAGCCATACCGATCATCGCACGACAACAGCCTATCACCCACAAACAAATGGCCTAGCGGAACGACTCAACAAAACGTTGGCGGACATGATTTCAATGTACGTCGAGGTTGAACATAAAATGTAGGACGAGGTCCTGCCGTATGTCACCTTCGCCTACAATACGGCGCTGCAGAAAACCACGCAGTATACACCATTCCATCTCGTATATGGCAGGGAGGCCCGCACGATGTTGGACGCGATGCTCCCGTGCGGGGATGAAACGGTCGAACCCGATGTCGCCCATTTCGCGGAACAGGCCGAGCAAGCCCGCCAGCTGGCCCGTTTGCACATCAAGGAGCAGCATGACACCGACGCTCGACGCTATAACCTTCGGAAGTTCACACAGGGGACCAAGTGTGGATGTGGACTCCACTGAGCCACAAAGGCTTGTGCGAAAAACTGCTACACCGGTATTTCGGACCCTATAAAGTCCTGCACCACTTAAACACCGATGACTACGAAGTTGTTCCAGATGGAAGTGTGACCGTCAGTGTTCGGCGTCAGCGGCCTGAAATTGTACACGTGGCGCGCTTGAAGCCGTACTTTTCACGTGACTGAGCGCTGCGCCAACGACGCGTTTCGTAACCTTGACGCTTCCTGCAAGTGAGACCTTAACATATTGTACAGTTCATCTCACCGCTAATTTTTGTTCTCCTCTCCCCTTGACATCGGGACGATGTTTCCCTTTCGCGGGGGGGGGGGGGGGGGGGATAATGTCACAATGTCACGTGCCTAGCGCCGCGCGGCCGCCGTGCTTGGTGCCGACGACGATGAAGCGGCTGTTGGCTTGAGAGACGCGTTGGTGCTGGACTGTTATCGGAGCTAGAAGCCGACCTTAACCTCGGGTCCTTGTCTACGTGTACCTTCACAGCTCCCTGTGGCTTGAGTCGTGGCAATATCAAGTCAAGGAGACAATGTGGAAAAATGACGAGTCCATAAATTTTCTTTGTTTTATTTCTTACTTCATGATAAATGATAAATGAGTGGGCACGGCGGACCTGGGCCCAACATGTTGCTTGCGAGGACGCTCTTCTACGTTCTGCAGGTTATCCTGGGTTCCGCCGCGTTACGAACTGGGCAGATGTGGCCCGATGTCATCTATGGCTGCGATGGAAATCTACCTCACATCGACAACGCATCGGACTTGGTATCGTCATTTGATGACACTGTTTTACCAGCGACTGCATTCATCCATCGCACCGTGACGTCATCAGAGCCCACGAGTATAAAAGCAGCGACACAAGAATTCACCTTCAGTGGGTACGGCGGAGCTGGGCCCAACATGTTGCTTACGAAGACGCTCTTCTTCGTTCTGCAGATTGGTAGCTATTCGAGCGCCATTCGTAGCGATTGCCGAGGTATAGTGGTCTTGCCGTGCCCCCGCCGTTGTCTTGCCTTGGCATATGAATGTTTTATTGCTTGCAAGTTGATCCTTTGTGGCGACATCGAAACGAATCCTGGCCCGACTCAAAAGGAAGTTATTGAACAAATTTTAGATGGCCAGTTGTCTCTTCAAGCCGAAATCAGTGAAATGAAAGCAGAGCTAGTTAAGACTGTAAATATGGTAAGTGATCTGCACAGCCTAATACAAAAAATGGAGAAAAAGCTGAATGAAACATCATCCTTCACCGAGCAGCCGCAGGAAATACACACAACTTCGAAATCAATAGAGAATGTAATGGGTTTTCAAGCAAAAAAACTATCGATCTCGAAGATCGAAGCAGACGGTCCAACCTCATAATTCACAGTATTACTGAGGAACCTAACGAAACAGAAGCTACGCTGAAAGATAAAATAATCAAAGAAGTTTTCGAGGACAAGCTTCAAGTCAGTTGCCAATCTATCGGGCGCATTCATAGGTTGGGGCGTCGGAACGACAAACGTCCTGTTATTCTCTATTTACAGAATTTTGCAGAAAAAGAGACAATAATGGAAAATGTTACAAAGCTAAAAGGCTGAGGAATATCAATTCAGAATGATTATTCCCAGTCTACGCTACTGACACGAAAATTACTTTGGGATAGCGCGAAAGAAGAGAGGGATAAAAAAAAAAGGTCACCCTTATTCACGACAAGCTAAAAGTGGATAAAGATATGTTTTTCTGGGATAAATCACAAAATAAACGCGTTAAGATAGTGTACCAGGATAAGAGAGTAGATCAGCAGGACAAAGCATGACGAGAAGTGCAAGATCAGAACAAACGTTTGCGCATAATAAACATCAACGCGCGTAGTTTAGTTAATAAGACAGACATGTTCGAATTAGAGCTATTACACCCTGATCCGCACGTTGCAGTAATTACTGAGACATGGCTTCACAGTGATGTGAATGATGAGGACGTTTTCCCTCCCTCTTATACTTTATTTCGAAAAGAGGGAATCTAGGGGTGTTGGAGTGGCTGTCCTAATTAAGAAACAAATTGAAGCTGTTTTGCAAGATGACGTACATGATATTGAATGCCTGTGTGTGAAACTCTCCTGTTGGGGACAAAACT
>JAJIZL010125136.1:0-12638 GCA_023969395.1 Amblyomma maculatum
CTGCAGCCGGACCACGTGTACCACTTCAGAACGTGACGTCGGGGTTCTGGTTCTTCGTGAGGAACGACTTCGTATGCAGATCACCGACGCATCGAAGAGCGCGGTAGGGACCTAAACAACGGCGCAAGAGTTTTTCACTGAGTCTGCGTCGTCGAATAGGGTACCAAACCCCGACGAGGTCACCTGTGAGATAATCTTCATTGCGCCGACGAAAGTTGTAGCGTTCTGCATTTTGGCCTTACTGCTGCTGGATTCGCACTCGTGGAAGCGTTTTTTTTGTCGGGCATCTTCGGCACGCTGTAAATAAGAAGCAGATCGTAATTTAGAATTTCGTCTCTATGAGGCAGCATGACATCGAGCGTGGTCGTCACTTCTCGTCCGTTAACTAGGCTAAACGGAGGAGTGTTGGTCGTTTCTTGAACGGCCTGGTTCACGACGTGGCCTAAAACCTTGAGCTCTTCGTAACCAAAATGGCATTTTTCGGCATTCAGCGTGAGGCACGACTGGATGGCCTCTAGTACTGGGTCTGGACGACGAAGGTGCTCCTCAAAATTTGAGACAAATGCAATTACGTCGTCCAAGCATACGAGACAAGTCGTCCATTTTATATCAGCAAGAGCGCTGACCATGAATCGCTGAAATATAGCGGGCGAGGAGCAAAGGCCGAAGGGCATAACTTGGATTCGTATAGACCGTTAGGTGTTATGAAAGCCATCTTTTTGCGGTCCCTCTCATCGACCTCTATCTGCCAGTATCCAGACTTGAGATACACGGAGAAAAAGTGCCTTGTGTTGCACAAACGATCTAAGGCGTCATCTATTCTGGGCAAGGGATAAACATCTTTTTTGTAACGTTGTTCAAACAACGATAGTCTACGCAGAAACGGAGTGTGCCATCTTTTTTCTTTACACGTACCACAGGTGCAGCCTACGGGCTGCGCGAAGGTCGAATGACATCATTATCGAGCATTTATTTGACTTGGACTAGGATGGCAGTAAGTTCTTTTGCGGAAATCCCACAAGACGACTGGCGGAGTGGTCGAACAGCTTCCTCTGTAATGACGCGATACTTTGCAAGGTGCGTTCGACCAACGCGTGACGATCTGGCAAAGGCATAAGATTAGCAACTAAGCAAGTTGCGTAGTTTCTCTTGATACTTTGGAGGTAATGCCGGGGTTACATCCTACCGTTGTTCAGTGTTGTCGTAGGATTGTGTTGCAGAAGACCTCGTTAAACTACGTGCAGAACTAGTGTCAGCTATGGCACGGAGATATGCTACGGTTGTCCCTTTGTTCAGATGTTGATGCTGATTGCTGAAGTTCCTGAGAAGAGCATATCCTTTGCCGTTTTCAAAGAAATCAACTACCTTGGCAACTGCTATGCCTCTTTCTATAGCAGATTCTGTTTGGCCTTGACGATACCTTCTGTGTTTTTCATAGGAAGGGAACCAACGGACACCATCATGCCAGAACAGGGGGGGGGGGGGGCGACACACTCACATGGTCATCAATAATGCGAAGCGCAGATGGGAGCATGCTATTGGTTTCGATGGTATTCTCAATTGAAAATCTTACCGACTGTATCGGCAAATCGATAATTGCCCCGTTTTCCGTTGATTGTCCATGCCGAGGATGACGTTATGGGAACATTGGGCCAACACGACGAACGCCGTAAGAGAAAGGTTTGCCCTTGTAGAATGATCCTCGACGTGCACACTCCCGTGGACGTAATGAAATGTCCACCAGCAGTGCGTATTTGAAGGCCATGCCATGCTGATGTGACCTTTTTGAGAGCTGATGCGAACTGTCCACTCAGAAATGAACAATCGGTGCCAGTGTTCACTAGAGCAGTTACGTCTGTGCCATCGACGGAGATCTGTACGTTGGCAGTCTGTGGGGTCGTGTGGCGGCAGTTTCGGCTTCGGTGCTCTGAAAGAGTGTAGATTCGGATATCGGCGTCATGGTTACGGTGAAGATTGGCGAGTTTTTTAGGCGTCGGTTCTGCTGGTGTTCGTGTGCAATGAACTTTGGTGTGCGGCGAAGAACTGTAGTTCGTCTGTGGAGGATCTTGGAATTTTCGTACATAAACAGTTGCACCTCCAGAGGCTGCTCCATCTAGTTTTCCCTATGGGGACTTTGGAATTGCCCCTGGCGCACAGGAGAGCTGTACCTGCGAGGTGACGGCAATCAGAAATCGCTTGAAAAAAAATTGAAATTGAAAAAAGGGGCCGACTTTGTCTTTGGAACCAACAAGGACGAACATTCCAATGCGGGCCACGTGGCTGGGGCCAGCACTGGCATGGAAGGCATAAGCAAAGTAGGTCAGGTGGATCCGAACCGTCAGAGTTATTTAGAAGCAGCTAAGACGCCGAAAAAAAAGAAACAAGTAAGGAAGAATGAAAATCCCAGAGATAAGGACACAGATAACCGAAAGCAGGAGCCAACAGTTGGGAGAGGGAGAGAGAAGGCCCAGGTGCTTATCGCCGGAGATTCTAACATGAACAGGTGCAAGCGAGATATCTTGGAACGTGTAAGGGGTGATAAGAGAGTGTTGGTTGGAGCCTTCCCAGGGAGAACAATGAGGGCAGTGCTAAAAGAGAGTAAAAATAGGCTGTTGAAGAATTCCGCAGAGCGCAGTATGGTAATAGTAGCCGCGGGTCTAAACGATGTCCTAAATGATGACGCTGCAGGAGTGGTGGAAAGATTAGCTAAGGGAGTTGACGAGATCAGGGAGATAGCACAGCAGACGCAGATAGTTGTATGCACAGTGCCAGAGGTGCTATGATTGAACGGAAAGATGGAAAAGGACGTGGTGACAGTTAATCAGGACATAAGAAAGTTAAGCCTGGAGAAGCGTTTCGAAGTGGTTGAGGTAAACAGGGAGGTACATAGAGCAGGTTTTGGTAGGGCTTTTCAGCGAGATGGCATTCATTTTAACAGAAGGGTCGGAGCAGAGATCGGCTGGCGCTTGGCAGGCAGGGCTGCAGCTTTTTTAGGGGGTCAGCGAGGACTCCGTGCACAGAGGTAGTTAGAAGTGAAGCAGACGAAAGTGTAATAATGGAGGCTGAGCCCTCAAAAATGACAAAGAGTAGGTCGAGAAAGAAAAGTACAGAAAAGAAATTTAACACTAGGATCAGCTACATAAACATGCAAGGAGGTAGAAAAAGAGCGAAATGGCTAGAGATAGAACAGCAGTTGAAGGATGACAAAATAGGTGTGTACGCTCTTTGCGAGACTCATCTCAGGGATCTAGAAGATCCGCCGTTTATAGAAGGCTACGTCTGGGAAGGGTGCCACCGAACGAGAACGGAAAGAGAGGGTGGAGGGGTAGATATGCTGATACACCAAGGAACAAATTGGCAAAGAATTACATCATCTTGTAAAGAACATATCTGGGTTTCAGGAACCATTGCCGGCATAAGGCCATGGCTAGGGGTAGTTTATTTAGGAATAGGACATCAATGCAGGCAAGAAAACAGGGATCTTATTCAATGTCTCAGTGACGATATAAGCCAGTTTAAAAACGGGGCCAATATTATTCTGCTGGGAGACACGGCCATATCGACGATCTGAATGGATACACGGATTGTAACGGGAAGCTAGCGCTAGCTTTCTACGAGCGACACGATCTAGTTATAGTACATAGAGAAACAGAATGTGAATGCCAAATAACGTGGGAATTCCGCAACAGGCAGACGACCATTGACTATTGTCTAATGTCGCAGGAAATTTATAGCAAGGTCACAAAAATAGAAATAGACGAAGAAGGGCAGTGTAGTCTGGAAAGGGATCATAAACATATTAGTCTGCAGATGGGGCCCTTGATGAAAAGAGAAATGGAACTTAGACAAAACGTAAACGCAAAATTAAACGACGATCAAATAGCGCAGATAGCAGCAGACATAGAGGAAGCAATAGAGAAAAGCCCCATGGAAGACTGGGATTATGAACAGGTAGAACTACTCATAAGGAGTAAAATTCAGGAGGTTAAAGTAGCAAACCGCTGGAATGGAAAGAGGAAGCCACGGAGCTAGTGGAATAAGGAAATCAGGGAAGCTATTGAACAACGACGGGCTGCTTCAAGGGAAAACCGAATGGCAAAGAAAGCACAGGCTTCTCAGGAGGAAATCGACCAAAAATGGGAATCATATCGACAAAAGAAACTTCAAGTGCAGGCCCTCGTCCAAAGTAAAATAAGACAGTCCACCGATCGCTGGATGGGTGATATACACGATGCCTCTAGAAGCGGGAGCAAGAAAATTCTGGAACCATATAAGCTGGCTAGGGAAGAAGAATCAAAGAAAGCAAGATCGGATTCAAGATAACGAGGGAAATTGTTTAAAGGGAGAGAACGCAGTCAACTACATTACATCAGTTATAGCCGAGTCATTTAAGAGCGACAATAGGGTAATCTCCACTAATCAGGAAGCAACACAAGGTAGCAGAATACAAACCTTCTTAGAACTGACCAATCTAAACTGGAAAAGGCAGAAACAATTATTCCTAAAAACACATCTACAGGAATAGATATAATTCCGATCAAGCTGATTAATAAACTCGGTCCAAGAAGTAAGGAAACGTTGTTAAAAGCTTTGGAAACAGTCATTACGAATAAGCAAATTCCGGACAGCTGGCGGCAGAGCAAAATGAATTTGACTTATAAAGGGAAAGGAGAAAGGATGCATATAAAATCCTACAGGCCGATCACCATAACATCTGTAATGTACAGGTTAGCCATGCAGGCGGTGAAATTAAAGGTGCAAGCATGGATTGAAAGTAACAAGATACTCGGAGAACTTCAGAACGGCTTTAGAAATGGTAGGCGCTTAGATGATAGCCTGTTCGTGCTTACCCAATGCATCGAAATATCTAGAGTGGAAAATAGACCTTTGTATTTGGCCTTCCTGGACATAAACGGGGCGTACGACAACGTAAGCAGGGAACTCCTGTGGTACATATTAAAAGAAGAAGGTATCGATTATGAGATAATAGAGTTCCTGCAGGAAATATACCGGGATAACAAAGTAGAAATTACGTGGGAAGGGATAAGAAGTACGGAGGATGTCAAACTATGCAAAGGATTAAGACAAGGCTGTCCGCTATCACCGGTGCTGTTCTTGCTTTATATGATAAACCTGGAACGGAGGATACAAGACAGTAACCTAGGTTTTAACCTGTCATATAGAATAGGTGGAAAGGCGGTAGAGCAGCGCCTCCCCGGTTTGATGTATGCAGACGATATTGTGTTGCTAGCTGAAAGTCTGGAAGAATTGCAAACTCTAGTTAAGTATTGCGGAGACGAAGGGGACGCTCTAGGCTTCAGTTTCAGCGCAGTTAAGTCGGGTCTGATGATTTTCAACGGCTCAATTGATCAGGGTCTTAAAATACAAGGCCTTGAAATACCTAGAGTAGCAGAATATAAATATTTGGGGGAATTTTGTAAACGAAGGATTGGCATACATTGGAAAGCATGAGCAATCACTTAAGGCCAAAGGGCGAAGGAATGCCGGGATAATGAAGCATAAGGCATTGTGGGGATACAATAGGTATGAGGTATTGAGGGGTATTTGGAAAGGAATTATGGTGCCCGGACTTACTTTCGGAAATGCGGTTTTGTGCCTAAAATCAGAGGTACAGTCGACATTAGAAACAAATCAGAGGTCCGTTGGACGATTAGCACTAGGTGCCCACGGCAAAACTACAAATGAGGCGGTACAGGGAGATATGGGCTGGGCATCTTTCGAAGTACGGGAAGCTCAGAGTAAAATATCATATGAGGAACGCCTGAGGAAATTGGACATTAACAGATGGGCAGCTAAGGTATTTAAATACCTGTACCTAAAAAGCGTTGACTCACAATGGAGGAAAAGAACTAGGAAACTAACTAGTAAGTATGCTAGTAACAAGGACGGAGAAATAAAGAGCCATAAGCAACAGGTGAAAAACACAGAAGGTAAAAATTGGATCAATCCATTGGAAAAAAAAAAAAAAAAACAGAGTGTGGAATTATACCGAAAGTGGAAAATGCAGATAAGGAAGGAAGATTTCTTTGATAACTCAAGAGGCAGTGCCCTACTTTTTGAAGCTAGATCAGGGTGCCTTAGAACACGCAGCTACAAAAAGAAATTTAACAACGGAGATGACGCATGTGCTCTATGTGGAAACTCCAGTGAAACAATTGATCATATTATACTCGAATGCAATGGTATCCATCCGGAAGTTGATGCAGGCGCAATCACTGTTCCTGAAGGTCTGGGGTTCAGAGATAACAATGGCCGGGTGAATAAACCGGCGGTGAAAGCTAGCACAAACCAGCTTAAAAGCAGAGAAGTGACATAATGTTAGTAATGTAGGAGCAAAATTTAATAAATAGAATTATGGTTTAGTTAACCATTCTAAATCAATAATTATGATATATGGAGAAAAATGAGCATGATAGCTACTGCTACCACCCCGTTTCAAAGGGGACGCTCCTATATTCCATCCATCCATCCATCCGCTTGCGTCTGGGTCGGCATGCGAAAGGTATCCTGCAATTTCGCGTGGCCACTGTCTAGGCAACGGACGGCGGGCATCAAGAAAAAACCCACGGAGGCCGAGTTCCCTGTAGGGACAGCGGCGAAACTTGTGTGCGGCTTCCCCGCCACCACTACGGTTGGTTGTCGGGTGTCCGCCAGACATCGGACTTTCGAAAGCCGCGAGGGCGTACGTTTGGTCCGGAAGCCCCACTGGGGACCGGTGGGCGTGGCTCATAGGAAGGCGTCGAAGGCGGCATGTAGCGGCTGGTGAGCGCCGCATAATTCAAGGTCCGGGACGGCGGTGTAGCGGCGACGGGTGCAGGCACTGCAACGGGAGCGGGCACGCCCAGCGCTTGTTGTACTTCTTCGCGAGTGATGTCAGAAACTGTTGCGACTTGTGGCTGTGGTGGAATCGGCAGGTATCACGCAACGATTCCGTCGAACTTTGTATGGTTTCACTTGCATTGGCGGCGATCATGGATAGAATAGTACGCTGATATAGCCGGGCACGCATGTCAAGTGCCTTTTCGGTGGAGGTCGCTTCGCTGATGAATTCGCCTACTGTTTTTGGTGGACTTCGCACTTCGCCGGCAAATAACTGCTCTTTAACACCCTTCATCAAATGCGCACTTTCTTATCTTCGGACATGGTCAGGTCTGCATCTCGAAATAGTCGCTTTATCTATTCGGTGTATACCGCCACAATTTCATTCGGATGTTGTATCCGGCTATTTAATAGAAGTTCCGCTCCTTTCTTGCGATATGTACTGGTAGACTTAAGACGTACGCAAAAACTCCGCCTTAAGTGTGTCCAATGTGTGGAGTCCGGTTTCACGGTTTTTAAACCATGTTCTCGCAGAAGCGCGGAGTAGACATGGGGCAGCTTAGAGTCAGCGTTCCAGGCGTTGAAGACAGCCACTCGATCGAACTGCTCCAGCCAGTCTTCTGCGTACTCATGGGGAGGCTGTTAAAACGTGCTGGCTCGCTGCTGGTGGAGCAATACCGGAGTTGTCGATACCAGCGGATTCATCGCGCAACAACGAATGTTCTTGTTAGTTCGTGGTCAGAGAGAGGACCGCAGTCAGGAGGAAGACCTTGCAGTCTGCACCTGTACTAGGGTCTGTACCTGGGGGGTACATCCTGGGCTTGGGACCCGGCTTGTAATGGGTGTCAGGTGCATGAAAGTCGTACCCAGAAGCTCCACCAAAAGTCGCGTATATGAGGCCCCTCACAGTTGCGCGCGGGGCAGTCTCAGACTGCAGAAACAGTATTAGAGCTCAGTCTTGGAGCTAGCGCACTTATTCGTTCTCTCATACCTCTGCGCATCTTTGTCGTCAGCGCATGCTACCTTATAACTATGGTGCTTTAAGAATAAACGTCCTCAGGCTATCTTGCCATGCTTTCCGGTAACTTATCTGAACCACATTGAAGTAATTAATCTCTTCTATGACTGACTTCTGCGTACCGTGTATGCCTACCGCTGGCGCTTGTTTACATGCGTGAAGATTGGATTATAGTTTTCAATTCCGTTTTTCTAGCACGCATCGTCACTCGCTCTTCTTATGTCCCGAGTTTGACTCCAGACATCTGATGGTCAGAATTTCGCAGTCTGGTTTGGTTTACCGTAAAATCCATCTCCATGGTTACAGCATCGTCATAATTGTTACGGCATGTGTGCAAGCATGCCTTGCATAAGTGCATGCTTTACAGACAAATATTAAGGAGACGCTTACCATTTTACTTAAGCGTAGAGGCGAAGCGGGTTTAGCTCCGTCTAATATTACCGCGAATGCTTTTATTTATAGTCTTTTATTTCAATTGTTTTTTGGAGAAAGGCAGAAAGGACCAATTAGGGTGCGAAGGTAAGCGGTGTGTATGTTCCAGTCTATATAGCACAATTATCATGAGCGGGAGAACAAAACCCATAAAAGTTATGCTAACAATGTTATAAAAACAATTAATAGCCACATAGGGCAACATATAGAATCTCTGTGCAATAGTATACAGACACTCTGGTGTATTGCGCCCCGCTAGAGCCAATGCAAGATCCAGAGCGGCATTAATTCGGGAGCCTCATTTGGGCTAACGCTTTTTTTTCGCAACAAGAGCCCTCGTTTAGGTTGCGTGAGCAATCGTTGTTAACAACTCTGAAGAACATTCACATGCACGAGTTTCTATGCCCTCAAAGGCCGATGTGGAACCTAAAGCGAGTTTCTTTGAGCAACGCCAATTGGGCTGAGTAATATATTTGAACCTAAATGCCAGTTGCTGTTGTATGTTGAATTTCCCCACAAGGGTCCGGTTCTGGTATTATGAGGGCACGCGCGCCCTCCAGCTCAATTATAGTCAATGTGATAAAGCGGTTTAGCAAAGGCGGCCTGATTGCCGCTTTCCGGGGGCTACTCGAATTGAGCTCTCATTCATATTCCCCCTGCCCTCTCGTATCCTACAAGAGACCGAGTGACGCAGCGTGTGGTCATACTCGTTTATGTCCTCACTACAGCCGATGTATGTGCCACAGAGATCTAATGTGGGCATTCCAATTTCGGATCTATTAGGGCTTTCCCAGAAAGAGCCCTCATTTAGATTTCATCTGCCTTCAAATATCTTAAAACGGACTTTTGTAGTCTGCGCGCAGGAATGTTGTGCGTTAGCCTGAGCGAAGCCTCCATGGGACCCGTGTAATAGGCACATTTAGGAGTTCCCACCTTTGCCATATAGGGTACCGGTGTGGGTATTATAATGGTTGCTCCAGCTCTATTTGTCTACATCGGACCACCTAGGCTCCATATTTTTTCCTGCTTGGTCTGCACAAAGTACTGCTGGGTTGAAATTCTGATTCGAATTCATGTGCGTATCATGCCCTCTTTATCGATCTGGGTTGAACCAACGGTGGATGCTTTTCGTCCGGACGGCCTTTATAGGCTTCGCGTAAAAGAAAAACTGCGCGTTGTTGTGGTTTGAGGTGGCAGTGCTCGCAAACAACCAAAGCTGCCAAAAATAATATAATATTCCTTGAATATGGTGCATCTTCTTCTACTTCGTCCAGTCGCAATTCTAGTCCTACCGATCCACCAAATATAGAGACTCGCCGAGAGTTAACGACAATGCCTTTTGTTTTCCCATTATTTTAGCCCCATCCATAAGCAAACATAACTAGACTAGAGCTAAATCCGGATAAAGTATAATACGAGCAGCAACGGCGCTCGAGCGACATAGATCTGTCCAGCTGAATTCTATTATTATGAAACCATTTTATGCAAGGCGCAACATTTTTTTCAGCGTTTATTGGAGGATAAATTGTCTCCGGTATATGGGAACTCTCTTTGGGGAGTTCTTGGTGCACATAGAAATTTCTTAAAACGAATGGTCGATCGGAAAATTTTTTCCTGTGAGAATAATGAAATTTATTTTTATTAAAGATGTTGACTCACATGGTTTTTATTTGCACAGCTTCTCTATTTGGTAAACCTATTAAAACGTTCTATTCCTTCTTCGACCCAATATGGAGGAAAGATGTGTTTGATGACGCCGTAAGATGCGCAACTTATTGCTACTTTTGCTTCGGCCGCCGCCACCGGGGCCAGCGACAGTACAAGGGGTCTTTCTCATCTCTCATTTATATGGCACTTCAAAGTGCCTGTCTTGCTTATGTTAATCATTATCAACGCATATTTGACGCTCGGTTGCTTTATTGAATGTACTCATTTGTTAGTGGTACAATACACGATGACACTGCCCACAAGGATTCGTATATATATGCTCGAGCTGTTGTGAGAAGCTGCATAATCATGCCTCTATCTGCTTTCTTTGAAGAGCTTGGTTGGATTAAAATTTAACTTTTAAGCTTTAGATAAACACACTAAATATACATTAATAATTGTTGAGACCTCACAACGGAGCATCCTGGAATGTTGATTGAAGCCTACGTCCTCATAAACAGCGGAAAACAAAGGTTTTATGCTGGTGTGTACCTCTCATTGTTTGTACTACCAAAAAGATCGAAGACTAGTATTAGAAGCCTTAAAGTTATCTGTTCTTGTGGCCGGAGAGCTCACGAGCAATCTGCTTTCGATTTTTGCTGTAACGAATTGAATATCGATAATCTGGTTATATCTCAATTGTTGAGTCCAGTTCCGTGTTTACTGAAATGTTCAAAATAAAACTACAAATACGGAATATCATTACCGAAACACATAAATACAACAAAAACATGTGTTTGGTTTTTGCGAAGCGTAAATTATGAGAGAAGACACGACATTGGGAAGCTGCTTAGTTTTAGGTAAACATTTAGAACCCGTGCGCTGATGGTCGTTCGAAGCACTGTAGAAATTCCCCGGGAGGTGAACAGGTTTTAACTCGACCATCTGTGAACCTATGTCTTCTTTCACAACCGACATGTGGAGATGCGAGAATGGTAGCTTTGCGACCTTTTCGAAATCATTCTTTCCTGAATGCGCGATACCATTAACCGTTATTTACCTACCTCAGCGCAACATAATGTATGAAATTCGCGCATGTATTTTATTTCAGCTTAGGTCAAGGGATTTCAAAGTGGTTAATATATGCGTTTCTTCAATGCGCATGGTTCACTGACCAGGCTGAGAAACCTTTTTGCTTAAAAAGACTTGCGCTTGGGTGAGAAATTTAAAATAAAAAAAAAACTGCCATCATGCGTTCCTTGTCGCGTTCGATATTTGATAGCGCTGGAAAACAATACACGTTATTTGAAGGACTTTTAGGCATAACTGCAAATGCGGACTATGAACGTCTTCCCAAGTAGTGAGCGCATAAATACGTATTTCCTACGGTGACAGAAGCAGGATTTGTTTAAAAATTTGAAACATGTCATGCATGCGCAGTTGCAATTTATTTATTTAGTTCTACATTACAGGCCCCGAAAAAAATTGAGAGGGAGCATGTCAAAATATGGACATACAGAAATATAAATGCGCACGTTGGAGGTTTTCCAACACATTGCTATACCTGGATGTGCAGTTAATATGCCACAGAGCCAAGGGGTGTACAGGGCGGTATATTATCACTGAAAAGATCTTCATTAGTGTACAGCACTTCATGCACCAGCGATGCCCACTCTGGCGCGGCCAGCGTCATGCGTCTTTTGCTGGAGCAGATTGCGCTCTTCTTTTCTTAACAATAAGAGGCTTGCGCAGAAACCAATAAAAAATTCTACCTATTCTTAATTTGTTGTCTAAAGAACATACAATATCACTTGTCAAGATAGATGTATTATAATATTGACTTACGTCAAATATGTGAGCGCGCGTGGCGCTGCCCCACTGGAACGCCAGGACAATAAGAGCTGAGGATGGTTCACAGAACACTCGCAGACTCTAGAAGCTGCGGAATCTTCCGTCTACCATTAGCCGCATAGGTCTCTAAGGCCTTTTTTTTTTTTGGTTCATTAGGCTTTTGCTAAAACTCAGTTTAAGCGAATTAATTAGATTACACAATTTCTGCATTTATGACTGTTTCTTCGTCTTGCACAAACAAGCGATTACCTATGTACCTGCGCCATTTGCCCTTTTACAGTAGTGACTGCCTGAGTTTTACAATATTGCCTCCGTTTGTACATCTAGACATCATCACCGGTTTGGCGATAACACGAGAACGTTAAATTATCCGGTCCCAAAAACTACATCACATGCATTGCCGGTGCTCTGTGCAAAAATCTAGGTCTGGCAGGCGATAGTTGGTAAATGTGGCGACTCCGCTTTGGTTGGTCGTGGGGTAGTACGGCAGTACAAGACGAAGTTACAAGCCCAAGTCCGGGAGAAGCAAGCTTTGGTAACTCCACTGGAACCCAAGGCTGAGATTGCAATTGAACGCTTCACAATTCAATTTTTTCATACCTACTGACAAGAGTCAAAGACAACATACCATGGCCGTTTTTGGTTTCTAGGAGTTTACTGCAGTTTTGATGCCAGGATGGAACCGCCAGGAATAAACTGCCTTTTAAAATAAACTTATATTTCATGATTTTTGACATCCTGCTTGCCCTCTGCAACATGCTACATGCGGCGGCAAAAACCATACTTGGGTACGGACGTCACGTATGTGTCGCAAAACCCATAAACATCTTTGAACTGTATAAACGTATAT
>JAJIZL010125136.1:13038-89393 GCA_023969395.1 Amblyomma maculatum
AGTGCAGCGCCAAGTCCCACATTGCTCGCGTCTATGTGGACTTCCGTGGCGGCGTTGCGTCTTAGTGGCATAATATTGGTGACGACTGGAGATGTATTTGAAGGTGTCGTATGCAACTTGTTATTCGTGGACCCAGACTATAGGAAGGCATCATTGGTGAAGCTTTACGATTCTAGAAAAATCTGCGACAAAACGCCGATAGTAGGCACACAAGCCCATAACCTGGAGCACGGAGCGCTTGCCGGTTGGTGTCGGAAACGCTATCGTCGCAGTTGGCCTGTCAGGGTCAAGGCGCCTGCCATCGGACCTGGCAAGGTGGCCTAGAAATGTGAGCTCGTCGTACGCAAAGTGGCACTTTTCCGAGTCAAGGGACAAGACAGGACAACGGATGGCGTTGAAGACGGCCTAAAGGTGGTTCAGATGCTCGCAAAATTTCTTAGAAAAATATACGTTGTTGTTTAGCTTCGATTAACCCTAGTTGAATTGCGATAACAACGGCGAAAGCTTCTTTTGTCTGCTACATTATTCCCCTATCACGCCCTATCTGTGTAAGGTACTACATTTTTGGGGACCCTTAAGCTCACCCTTTAAGAGTATGACGCAAGAGCGTAAGCTACCAGTCCACATATAAATGAGAAGGGTTCAATGATGCTGAACCAAATGTGGAACGAGAGCCTTAGCTGCGGGTGACCGAGCGTTCTTCATCTTCTTTGTCTTCTACAGTACCATATATCTGCTACAGTACAGTATCCATCATTCTTTGGAACGTGGCCGCTGCTGAACAGAGGCCGAATAAGATAACTTTATTTCATATAAGCCCTCTTGTTTTATAAAGGCGGTTTTTTCGCAATCGCGCTTCTCCACCTGATTGGAGTATGGAATAAAGTCTTTCTTCATCCCGTTGTTGAGCTTCCTGTACTTTAGATACAAAGGCAATGTGCGATCTTTTTTTTTACTAATAGAACGGGAGATGCCCGAGGTCTCGTTCAAGACTGTATAACAAGATTTTCTCGCATCTGATGGACATGAATGTGAATCGCATTGCGTTCCCTTGAAGGGACTCGGTAGGGGTGCTGCCCTCTGGTCATTCCGTGTCTTTGGTAATAGTTCGATGTTCGACCATTGCCACCTGCCCTTTTTTTTGACGAGAGAGCATAACAGTACGCGAACGATTGCAGAATGTCCAGAAAGCTCGGTTTCTCTGATAGCGACAACTTGGCTTTAGTATTCTGCGGGTAGTTAGGGGAGGCGGCCGATGTAGAACATGGCTGGAATTTTAATGATGCAGGGGAACTCGTTGCGAATGTGGATGGCTTCGAAATAAGCAATGGCACTGTGTAAGCCCGTTATACCTACTGCACGGGCAGAGGTACATTAATTTAGGTTTTTATTTTGGGTAGCCTCACCATAATATATGTGTCTAGGTAGTGTATTGTGCTCCGAAATAACGTTTGTAACAAGGGAGTGTGTAGTCCCAGCACAAAGCATTAAAACAGAATGAAAGACATAGATTTGCCTCCCAAGGAGCAAGAACACGTTTCCTTGCGCGATTCCCAAAGCAGTATGTTTGTTGGCACAGCCAACTGGGACTAGCTTGCTGACTTGAGGGGCAGGCAATCTTCGTTACGGTGGATGCAAAGCGCCACAGCAGATATTTCCTCCTCTTCGGTTGGGAGCGTTCGAGCAGTAAAATAGAAACTAAAAGCATCGCGGAGGTTAATAATTGCTCCAAAATCAATCTCTAGTGTAGGTTGCCAGAATCGGCGGCAACGATTTCGGTTTCGTCAATGAACGAAGAAATCACAGCGGTAGTACTGTGTGTCGATGGAGGATGTTCGGAAGAGCAATGAACTGCGGCTGCAACCGCAAAGGTCGCTATTTTTAGTTTCCTCTGGCGCGGACTAGGAGACCTACGTCAGGCAGGCTCGGAGCACAAAAGACAGCTCGGTGAAAAACCGATTAGAAGACCACCGAAACTGTTCGTACGTGAACTGGAGGAATAGAGACGGCCATTGAGGTACTATTCAATTTCTTGCGGTATTTTGCATAACGAGGACGTGGTGCATCAGACATGAAATCCTGCTTGCCCCTCTTGGGGTAAGAGCAGTTTCGACTTAGATTAGTGGAGCTCCGCGATGATAACAAAGCGGGAGACTTCTGTCAGAGGGCTGCCAGGTACATTCCGTGAAGGCTGCCAGGTCTGGTCACGGGTGCAGAAGACCAGAATCGCTGCTGAGACAGTTCGGGCACCGGAGAAAGGCAGGTGGGGGTAGGCGGTGCTGAGCCTAGAATCTCAGCATACCAGATAACTGGAGGATTGCACTCGGTTGTACGAGTGGCGGTATTGTTTGTCCCACCTGATGGACTATAATGGTGGAAATGGAAACGGGAGGCGGTGGCTGGAGACCAAAACACTTTGTTGAGCGAGTAGGAAAACATCCATTCTTAAGGAAAACAGCGCGAACAGGAGAACACAAGACAAAATAAAAGGAAGCTACAGGACAACCGCTTGTCCCGTAGCTTCATTTTGATTGTCTTGTGTCTTACTGTTTGCGCTGTATTTTTTTACAAATAATGGCTGGAACGCTCAGTGTAGAGGTGTTGCAATTCATCCCGAACAATCCGGCGCACAAGCTGCCGGGGTGCATAATCGTTGTTATCTCGAGGCAAGCTAGGACAATTGACGGATGAAAGTTGGAGAGTAAGGTAACACTGGACGGCGTAATACTGCAGTGCCCGTTTCATGGTGGCAGCTTCGCTCACAACGTACCCACGGTTGTCGGGGGGCTACGAGCGAGACAAGTAAACAGCTCCTCCTTACACCATGCATTAAAACACACACACACACACCTTTTTAGACTCGGCTATGTTCGGTCCAGCGCGCCGAAAACGTCAGGTCATGCCTTAAGCGAACACCATGACCCTATCATTTGGCCTCTGGATTCGACACTGGAGAGCTTGTTCAGCCATTTCTTTCTGTTCGGGGCTTCCAAAGTCGCGCAGAAGCTGAAAACAAACCTCCTGCTAAGTCGTGAGGGTCGACGCATGATTCTCGAACCACATCTCGGCGGAGTCCTCAAAAGCAAAGTATAAGTTCAGACACTTACGGTGGTCGTTCCAGTTGTAGGCGGCGACGCGATCACAGTGGCCGAGCCCGTTTTGAACATCTCCAAATGTGTTCCCATGGAAGGATATTCGAATGTGTGTTGAATTAACGACGAACTAAGGGCCTGTACCATCCGGAAAGCCAGCAGCTTGAGTGGCTGTGTTGACGGGTATTCTGTCAGCGGGGGACTCAAGTGCGCGGCCGATTCGGTTGGAAGGCCTCGCGGGTGGCGGCTTGTTCGAAAGCCGGTGGGAGCGGAGATATCTTTACTACGCTGCTCGGTTCCGTTGATGACGAAGGGCATATATATACGCAGCATTCACATCAAATGTTATTTGTGAAATCCAGAACAACGACATCGATTTGATGATGATTAGCTGAGACAAAAGTGCACATACCCACGAAGTGGGATTGGCCAGGGTACATTGTAAATTGTAAATATATATGGTCAAGTACTGGAGTATTTGGATAAGTATGCGTGTTTAACTACAATTTGGAAAATAAAAAGGAAAAGAAAAAGTAATGAATTATTACCTTGCATAATACTCTGCCTGTTGAAATTATGTAATCATAAATAGAATCCCACTCTGGTTTTAAGGCATATTCCTTGACGCTTGCCCCGAAGGAGAGGAGAACTCGAATGATTAGAGCAAGGCATATTCTCGAAAGGGGAGTCGTAAAGTAAATTTTGCGGAGAGATTGGAACCGCCGGCAGAAGATGAGAAAATGAACTATGGATTCAATTTGTTTGCTAGACTCACAGAGCTTAGTAACGGATAGACCCAGATGACAAAAATACAGATTTGGTTTCTTTAATCTGCAGCTCGAGAGACTCATTGAAACTTTCCTTTGCCTACAACTACACATGCGTCCATGCCAAGGTCATCTCAGGTGTTGGTAATTCGGTGCAGAAAGAAGAGGCTCGTCACTGAGGTAATGAAGAAGTTGAAAATAGTATTAAGAATGCGGTATTAGGAAGGGCGCATTTTGCTAAAAAATCTGCCCTGTCATTAGATGTAATACCACAGGGGCCAGGCACCTAGTAAACACGCAATTCTGCAGTGTGAGGAGGAATTAAGAAGAAGGGAAAGGCAAAGCAGAGTGTCCCTTCGAGTGATGCCAACACGGATCGGCTGTCTGAATGAAAAATAACCTTTGAAATATTATTGAGGATCTTTGCCAAGGCCAACTGAATGGCCAGAAATTCAGCAGCAAAATTTGGCGTATAGCCAGGGACCCGAAATGAACAACTCCAGTCAAGAGCCTGGGAGTATATGCCAATAGCTGCTTTTTCATTCTGCTGGGAGGCATCTGTAAAAATGGCAATATGGCTCGTAAAATTGTTTACATCATCCTCTATAAGTACATTTAATACATTTTCAGACAAATTCTTAGCATTTCCTAGAAGGGTGTCATAAAATGTGATTATACTCTGTCAGGCTTGCGGTGCTTAACTTGTACTAAACAGTTTAATGTTAAGGAAAGTTTCGACAGTAGGCAATTAACACAACTTGAGGCAAATTATATCCAGGCCAAATGTTATCAAAAGAGAATGATGTAATTGAAGTTGTTGCGATGGAGCACCAGAGCAAGATGACCAGAGTGGCAGGCTTCTCATTCTGAACAGCGCATGCCGTGCCTGCGCTGCGAGCACGCGCTGTACATCTTTATTTTTCTCTAACACTGATCTCAGCGCCTCCGCTGTGTAGCGTCGGCGATCGCTATAGGGCCCTCCGCCTAGACCGAACGGCGAAATGTACGGGCCGATGGGGCAGAGTGGGAAAGCCATGGAGGCAAGCAAGTCATAAGCCGGAACATCTGAGGGGAGCTCCTGGGGAGGTGTCACGAGGTACGCGGGTTCGAGGCGATCTAAATAGACAACCTCTTCACTACCATCCAGCAGGATTGTCGCTGACTTTGTCGTCCTGTTGAGGACGCGGTACGGGCTGTTGTATTAGGGGGTAAGAGGTGCCTTTACAGCGTCTCGCCTCAGAAACACATGCATCGAGGAAGCAAGGTCTGGGAGCACAAAGACTTGATGGGCAGATGAGCAAGGCGGCACTGGGCGCAGATGCTGAAGACAGTCTTATAGGCGATGAAGATATTGTAGGGGCTGGAACGAGGGAGCGGAAGATAGGAACAAGTCTCTGGCAAGCCGCAGGGATGTACCGAAGACGGGTTCGGCCGCCGAACAGCCAGGATCACGACGCAGAACGTCACGTGAGCCTAGGAGGACCATAGGGAGGTGGTCGACCCAGTGCTCGCGATTCAGGTGTGCAGTCAGGGCAGCCATGAGCTGGCAATGGAGCCGCTCGACCATGCCGTTGGCACAGGGATGGTATGATGTGGTGCGGCAGTGTTTAGTGCCGAGTAGCCGTGTTAGCGAAGTGAAGAGGGCACATTCGAACTGGCGGCCGAGATTCTTGGTAACAATGCCGGGGCAGCAGAAACGGGAAACCCACGCTGAAATGAAAGCTCTGTCAACTGTCTGCGCAGTAATGTCCGAAATTGGCACGGCTTCCGGCCAAGAGGTGAAGCGGTCAACCATCGTTAGAATATACTTGTAGCCCTGAGAGGGGGGGAAGCGGTCCAACCAGGTCAAGATGAATACGGTCAAAGCGCGATCCAGGCGGCAGGAAAGACCGAGGGGGAGTCTTGGTATGGCGTGTCACTTTGGCGGCTGGCAAGCAAGGCACAAGCGGGCCCAGTGGCGAACGTCGGTGTTAATGTTCGGCAAGACGTACCACTGGGTAACGTGGCGCTGCGTGGCTCGAATGCTGAGATGGCAGATGTCGTGGAGGGAGGGGAAAATGGGACGACGAAAAGCCTCCGGGATGAACGGTCGCGGTAGAGCCGATGATATGTCGCACCAGAGCGATCCGGGTAAAAACCGATGAGGCCCGAGCTGCAGACGGAGGGCTCGGGGGTGGGCACGCAGGGCTTGCAGCTTAGGGTCTTCAAGCTGCGCCCGGACCAGAGATTGCCAGTCCACAGCAAATGAAGACACGCCGATGGTGGTAATGCGTGAAAGTGCGTCAGCTGCCTCGTTGTCGGTGCCTTTGGTATGTAGGCCAGCTGACAAATTCACGGGCGACGTACTTCGAAGAGTACGTACGGAACACATAAATCAGAGGCTTATGGTCCGTGATAACGTAAAATGGCTGGCCCTCCAAGAAGTGGCGATAGTGCTGGATGGTGGAGTAGATGGCAAGGAGTTCACGGCCAAATACGCTGTAGTGAGGCTCGGCAGGCTGGAGCCTCCGAGAAAAGAAACCAAGTGGGTGCAATTCGGAGTCGATCTGCTGCTGAAAACCGCACTAATGGCCATGCTAGAAGCATCCACCATGATGCGAGTGGGCGCGGAAGTCCTAGGGTGGATGAGGACGACTGAATCGGCTAGGGCTTGTTTTGCAGCCGTGAAAGCTGAGCTTCGGGAGACCAGGAAATCGCGGAGGATGAGGACTTGGTGGTGCGGAGAAAGTTAGTCAGAGGGTGAAGAAGCTCGGCGCAGTGCGGAATAAAGCGCCGTGAAAAATTTACTAGGGCCAGGAACTCACGGAGCTTGCGTAGGGTAGCGGGTGCTGGACAGTCCTTAACAGCCTAGACGTGAGAAGGCAATGGACGAATTCCATGCGCCGAGATGTGTTGGCCCTAGAACTCGAGCTCAGAAGAGCCGAAAACACATTTCTGGCCATTGACAACCAAGCCAAACTGTTGGAGGCGTTGAAAAAGTTCTCGGAGGTGACGCTTGTGATCCTGGGGAGAACGACTGGCGGCGAGGATGTCGTAGATGTAGGCAAATACCGCAGGGAGTCAACGTGTCACTTCAGCAATGAATCTTTGGAAAGTTTGAGCTGCGTTGCGTAGCCCAAATGGCATGCGCACGTACTCAAACAGTCCGAACGGTGTCGTGATGGCTGTCTTCGGAATATTGGCCGTCTCAACAGGGATTTGGTGGTACGCTTTGACAAGGTCCACTTTACTAAAGATCTTGCAGCCTTCCAGATGTCCAGTGAAGTCTTGGATGTGTGGATAGGGATAGCTGTCGCGGACCGTGTGAGCGTTGGGAGCCCGGTAGTCGCTGCACGGACGCCAGTCACCCCGTTTTTTCTTGGGCACCAGATGGAGTGATGAAGCCTAAGCGTTGGATGAAGGGCGAATAATACTCAGCTGGAGCATGTGGTTGATTTTCCGTTTTGCAATAGCCAGACGCTCACTGCAGAAGCGGCGCGGACAAGCTGCGACAGGTGTGCCACGCGTGACAATGTGGTGGGTTATACCGTCCCTAGGTGGCTGATGGAGACTGCAAGGCCTCGTCATCTCGGGAAAGTCTGCGAGGACTTGGGCGTACGGGCATGACGGAATCAGAGTTCGGATGCCAGTGGAAGCGACAGCCAGTGATGGAAAGGTGCGTCTTGCTGTCGATGAGATGATGGCGACGCACGCTGACGTCCAGATCAAAATGCTTCAGGAAGTCGGATCCGAGGATGGGTTGATTTACATCAGCGACAATGTAGACCCAACGAAATGTGCGCCGCAGGCTAATGTCCAGAGTGAGGGATCGGACACCATACGTTGCGATGGAGGTTGAGGCGGCCACACGGAGAATAAGTCAATTTGACTTGAAGCACGGTCGGCCTTGGAGGACGGCAGTACGCTGACTTCGGCACCAGTGTCGACGAGGACGCGCCGGCTAGAAATGCGGCCCATGACAACGAAAAGGCGGCCAGGTTGACGAATGAGAACACACGCCGCCGTCAGTAATCTCGCTCCGCGTTTTCCGACCAGTTGAATGGTGGAGTGCACTGGTCGGCGCTGTGCTGGAAAGTTCGTTGATACCAACAGAGACGCGGACTGCGCGGATTGGACGAGTGTGGACCGCTCAGCGAAGACGAATGGCGACGAGGTGTTGAGGAGAAACCATGCTGGGCATGAGAGGACGAAGAGCATCGATAGAAGCGGCCAGCTGATCGATCCGGGCCTCTAACCGTGAAATGACGGAGGTCTCCGGTGGAGAAGGGAAGGCAGCAACGGAAGGTGAAGTCGCGTCGTGGACTCGATCAGCGAGCTGGGCGAGGCGTCAACGGTCAAGTCACCAGCAACAGCCAAGATTAGGCGGGTGGACTGCGGCAAGCGTTGAAGGAAGAGCTGCCTCAACAGTGCGCCATTCGAGCCGGCGTTGCTTTCGCCCAGGAGCTACCGCATGCTAATGAGTAGCTGGGAGGGGCGGCGGTCTCCAAGCTCTTCGTAAGTGAGCAGCTGCTGGAGGCACGCACTATCGGACGCCATGGTGCGGTCCAGAAGGCCCTACTTTAGTAGCTCGTACGGGGCATCGCCAAAGGGTCCAGCGATAATGTCCGCCACCTCTTGAGCCACTTCAGGAGGCAGGTTGGAAAGTAAATGACCAAACCGAGATGCCTCCGAGGTGATGTGGTGCAAACGGAGGAGGGCTTCCACTTGGAAGAACCAGATCTGCGGACACTTGGCCAGAATGCTGGTAGGCAGAGCTGGAGAGCTGCGACGTCCCGTTGGAGCAAGGTAGCATCAGGCAGAAGGTCGCCTGAGGGTGGTAGGTTGCTGGGGTCTGTGCTTTCCTAGGCCGGAGTCACCGCTGTTGCGATGGAGCACCAGAGCAAGATGACCAGCGTAGCAGGCTTCTCATTCTGAACAGCCCGTGCCGTGCCTGCGCTCCGAGCACACGCTGTACATCTTTATTTTCCTCTAACACTGATCTCAGCGTCTCCGCGTTATAGCGTCGGTGGGCGCTATAAAGTAATAATGAAGCTATCAAATCCTGGGACAGACTCCAAAGACCTTAAATATGTTCGCAGTGGAAAGCTTAAACCGTGAATTTAAATTAGGTATCCGAGCTTCCAAGTAGGTCAAAGCATTGGCCACTGATTTGGGCAAACCTAGGCAAAGGCACAAAGCTCCTAGTTCCAAAACAAACAGGGGTTCAAGCTTGCACCTTGGGCACCCTGAAAAGAGAATGGAGCCGAATTCAAATATTGACCATAAGTAGGTCTTACAAAGCAAGATCAGTGTCCCAACGCATACCATAGTTTTGTTGCTGACTCTCATCAACCGGGCCAGGGCACGTTCACATTTAAGCACAAGACTTCTAATTTGGGGCCTCCAATCTAACTTTGGGTATTATAATGTACCCAGATATTTATTGAAATAAACCGGTTGAATTAGAACAGAATGAGAAGATAAGAAAATATTAACAGTAATTGTCAGTGGGAATAGGAGTTCGGCACATTTGTTAACATTTAAAGTTCGCCTTAAACTGACCAGCCAGGTTTTTAGAGCATTTGGTTAATCTGGCAATAAACGATTTAAGTTGTGGGCGTTTGTGGCAGAAGCAAAATAATGCAATACCGTCTTCATGCATATAAACTTTGACAGCCGGGTGAATAGGAATATCACGGATTAGTGTATTGAATAATGACTTCGAGTAGACTGCGCCTTGTGGTACACCTCTTTACTGGGGTAAGCGTTATAATTTAACTCGCGCTTTGTTCAAACGATTGATCTATCTTTTACAAATACCCTTATCTACGCAAGGAAGTATAACAGAGGATGTAGACCAGCTACTTTATGATGCAAAATACTGTATTCTACGCTGTCGTACGCCTGGGCAATATCTAAAGCAACTAGAGCTGAAACCTCTTTTTGCATCAATGCAACCCTTATACGGCTCTCTATGTCTACGTGTGTGCTCCAAATCGAGCATTTCTGTCCGAATTCAATATGAGCCTCGCTAAAGCCATGAAAGGATAGAACAGTATTCGTGAGACGAGAGTAGACTAACCGTTCTGCAAGCTTAACTAAATTTGAAATGGGAGCAAAATGCTGAATATTATCGAGATCAAAACCGTACCCCTGGTCGTTCAGTAGTAAAATTATTTTCGATTTTCTCTAAGCTTATAGAAGCCAATATTCTTCCAAAGAGCAATTCGCTATCTGCAGTACGTCCGAGGCGAAGCCTAGTGTTTTTTCTGTATGGCTACTGATACTCTGTCAACACCAGGGGCAGCCGAGTGCAGGCAAATAACTATAGACAATATTTCAGCTATACCTATCTTAGTAAAGTCTGTACCAAGCTGCAATCGGCGAAAAGGTAGTGCGAGCTTGAAAACGCGCCGCAAGACCTTGGGCAATAAATTTCAATTGATCTAATTCATCTTGTGTGGGTAAAAACCATGGACTGGGTGGTAGGAAACGAGGGCAAAACTCTTGTATGTTTTATGAATCGATAGAGAGATTTCCCGTTGACTGGGTGAGACAAATAGGGACTTGTAGAAGCAGGATGTCTCCCGCTAGATGCGATTGCCGCCAAATAAACTATACTCACCTATCTCCGACAGGTTTTTGAAGGGAAAAAAGCATTTCTTGCTTTTTTCAGCCACGTAGCTATTCAGCCACGTAGTCTACTACCACTCACCTTTCCTCCATAGACCCTATCGTCTCTGAAGGTGAATATGTATGTTCCTGGAATGGATGCGAAGAGCTGTATGCCACATGCAGTACTTCTACGAGCCGCCCTCGCCTACTTAGTCAAGGAATTTACACAGTACACATACATATTCACCGACGGTTCAACTGCTCAAGACAATTCATCTTGTGGCCTTTATGCATCCTCAACAAAACATGTCCTACCTTACCGGCTGCAGCGGAAGACATATACGACAGTTCAGCTCCATGCCATTAAAGAAGCTCTTTCTTATATCCTGCGCCAACCTTCCGACTGTATGTTACCTTCACTGATTTAAAAGCATCTCTGCAAATCCTGAATAACCTCCCCCCAAAAAAAAACAATCATCCTGTTTCTCTTGATATCGGGTATCTACATCATTTGGCTGTTGCAGCAAGCTACTGCACAACATTTAAGTGGATACCAGCTCACTGTGGCAATAAGGCCAATGAAAAAGCAGATGAAGCGGCTCATAACGGCCACCAGCATCAAAGATAAATTCAGACCTTCATCACGAAGTCTGATGCATCCCGACTGGCTAAAAAATTGCTTCCGAAACAAATTAGAGACTTTAGAGCTTGCCGACACATCACTACCAATTTCTTTAGTAAATTGACCCACATGTACGATAAACACTCTGTCCGAAATTTTCTCGCCTACTTAAAACTATTTACTATAGACGTCGCCTAAACTGTGCTTATAAAAATGGCCTGCGCTACCATTTCGGTGAAACTGTGAAAATTGTGACAACTATAGCTCGATTGAAACTGTGGAACACATCCTATTTGAGTGCTCTGCGTACTATGAACATAGCATACGGAAGCTCTCCCAGTGCCTATAAAAATGAACAGTGTTTTAGGTCCCTTAGCCTGTCCTAGACAACAGAGACTCGCAATGAACATTTCATTTACGTATTTGAAAGACATTGGACTCCTTGACAAACTCTAAATTGAACTTGCATGTTTCCCTCGGGCATTTCTCAAGCTGTGAACTCGATAAGCACATTTGTCGGATTATGAATTTTATTAGTTCGTTTTATGTCATTACTCCACGAAGTACCTTCATCATCATCATCAGCCTGATTATACCCACTGCAGGGCGAAGGCCTCTCCCATATTTCTCCACTTAACCCGGTTCTGTGCTAGCTGCATCCACTTGACCCCTGCGAACTTCTTAATCTCATCCGTCCACCTATCTTTCTGCCGCCCCCTGCTACGCTTTCCTTCCCTTGGAATCCAGTTTGTTACCCTCAGCGACCATCGGTTATCCTCTCTTCGCACTACATGTCCGGTCCATGTCCATTTCTTCTTCTTAATTTCTACTAGAATGTCGGTAACTTGAGCTATTTCTCTGACCCACTCTGCACGCTTTCTATCTCTTCTATCACGAAGTACCTTAACACGTATTTATTTGCTGCATTTTATCTCCCGTTTCAATTCTCTAATTTTCCTTATCATTCGTTTTCAATATTTCTCTCCCGAATTCCCCTTCCTATGGCCAGCATGGCCAGCGAAATGAAAACACCGACAAAATTCTCTGTTTTTCATTAAAAGGTCTCTCTCTCTCTCTTCTTAACCTGGGACATTGTTCTTTTAAACGAAGCTGCACACAATCTGTAATTAATCCAGTTGTTTAGACACAGGTTATGGACTGGGCGCTTCCATGCGGCTTTTCTCAGACGATAGGCTTTTTTACATTCTTCACTCCACCAGCTCGAAGAAGCCTTGTTCTTATGGCAGACTGAACAATAAACTTTGATCGCCGATTTGAGTCTAACGCTGAAGACATTACTTCAGGAACGCGATTCGATTTACCAGAAGGGTAGCGGACCTCAAGGCCTCTTCTAGAAATTTCTTGAATATACACGATTTACCAGTTGGCCTAATCGGGCTACAAGCAATGTTGAAACTGATTGGGTAGTGGTCCCTTTACATACCGTAGTCAATTGTAGACCACGATTATACTCCAATATGATTTGTAGCTAATGCTAAATCGATAGCTGAATGGGAGCTTGCTTCATATAAGTATAGGCGCGACTATTATAACAATGTACATAATTTTTTGACATCCAAGACCAAAGTAACTGCCCACTACAATATGTTCTGAAACCCCATATGATATGATGAGAATTCAAGCCTGCAACCAAAACTACGTTTGAATTAATTCTCAGAAGAGCTTCTAAACAGTCTGTCCTTCGGACGCCTGTGTGGAAGTAGACATTTGCAAATATGACCTGGACACGCCGCGGAACAATAAACTCAACGGCAAGTATCTCACAATGAGATCCAATTAACTCATGAATCACTTTAGCGCAATGAACCATATTTGTATAAATCAATGTTAACAAGCCTCCGCCCCTGCAATGTGGGCGATCAGCAATGAAATCTCGGTAATTTTTAACATTGAAAGGACGATTAGGAGATAGCCAAGTTTCTTGCAGCAAGATAATATCAGGGGTCATTTCAAGAATAAGGTGCTGCAGGTCGTCGAAAGATAAGATAAAGCGACAATTCCATTGGAGTACAGAGCTTCCCGCAATTATTATTGCTTTAAAAATGAGGCAGTAACAGTCTCTTTCAACAAATCTGTTTTCTTTGTAATTCCTTGTGTATCTTCTTCAGATTTGACATGCGCATGATCTGATTTATTAGGAGAGGAGGAAGCACGACGCTTCTGAGATGGGCAGGCCATCTGAACATCTGACTGATATGTGGTAGAAATAGGGGTTGGGTCAGTATCGTTTACATCCACAGGCGTGTACGCAGAAGAGGCGTTAGGTCTAATATCATCTATTGTTTTATAGAAAATAGAGCAGGAACGCGTTGTGAAAGTGTACCTATTGACGACAATGCAACATGCGCGGAAACCATTTGTTGCAAAGCATCGCTGATTGTATTAATTAGGTGATCAAGTACCCCATTAACAGCCTTTTCTACTGCACCAAGAACCGACTTTTTTCAACTTGCTTCAACATCGGCAAATGAGCTGCGGACAACATTTGCGTATGCACGGTCTTTTCGCTACTAGGTTATAAGAATGTGCGCACGAGAAAGTGTCGCGTTGCATATTGTGTAAAAAAACTCTGCTCATCAGCCTTTCTGGACAAGTGGGATCATCAGCTGTATGACTGCATTGCCAAAGACAGCAGTTAATAGTCTCATAAGTGCAGTGATCCGAACCATGATCACCGTTGCAAACGCGGTAGCGCGTTGCCGATTTGCAAGCTTTGGCACTGTGCCCAAAAGGCCAGAAAGTTTGCGTTCTAATGGCCGAGGATGAAAACGGCCTACGCGGTATAAAAAAGGCCAAACTTTAATTTCATTTCGGCAAGAGGACCCTGCAAATGTGGCAATAACATACTCTGTTGGTACGCGTGAGCCGCCAGCCTCTCTGCTCCAGCGGTAAACTTTAACGATAACAACACCGGCTCATCAAGGTCCTCAAGAATATCTGCTGGCGTAGCGGAGGAATCAACCCCGCGGATGTTTTTTTTTTTTTTTTACGCATGCAAGTTGCTCTGGAATAGATGCCTTCACAGTCAGTGAGGCAAATGAAGTGCAATGCAATAAGTCAGCAACGCAGCATTTGCATAATATGCCTCTTCTACCAAATGCTCGCCACTCCGAAATCTGCAGGTATCGGCTAGTTGCAGTTTTCAGTTGATCTTGGATTAGACGAGAATTTTTATTGTAATTACGTCACCTTCTATAGGAATAATAGCCACAGTGATATGCTGAACACCATTGGCAGAAAAACACTTTAGTGGTGTGTTACAAGCCGGCAAACCGGCAAACCAGTTTAACGGACCTGATAACGGGGAAGACAATGTCATGGTCGTAGCCCTGGCTAGACATGAAACCCAAACCATAAGGGGGAAGCCAGGCAAAATCCCCCACTCAAGGGACGGCCTCAACAGTTGACAACCAGAAGACTCCAAGAGAAGCAGTGGACGAAGCCGCAATGGGCAGGCAGCAGCGAAAACCTCGACAGAGCGACCGTCGTTCAAGCGGAGAACGAGCGAATCGAACGGTAACCGATGAGCGAGAGGTGACCTACGATCACCCGGCACACTTCTGTATCTTTGTCTTCCCACGAAGGGTCCCGTGAGTTTCAGAATGTATGTATGTATGTATAACTTTATTAAGGAGCCGGCAAACGACGGGTTAAAGCGTCGAGACGCTGGCAAAGCGTCGACCCGGAGTTATACCCTACTCTGCACTACCTCAATTGGCCCGCTTGTTCCACAATACCAACGGCAATATTAGCACACGCAGCAGTAGCACTACCTTTGTGTAGCGAAATTTAGTCATGCCAAATAATTTCACCTAGCCTTCTCTAGCCCCCACCAACCTTTGCTCTGAAAATTTTTTTTATTAGTTTGACCTTCCCGTTTTCTTACTGCAGTCACCTCCCGAGCACATGTCGAATATTATCTACCTAGGGAACAACAAAAACCGTGCAATCAAATGGGGCAAACAAAACATTTCTGAACAGTTTTTCAGAGCTCATATATCTTGTCACGTGGTGGTGACCAGGGTCGATGACACAATTGAAGACACAGGCTTGATGGTACGGAAATTAACTCTTTATTGGGCTGACTTGCACCCGCAAAAGAACTAAGCAACTCGGCGGCGGCGATAGCAGCAAACACGTTGGTCGATCATCGAACAAATAATGTTCGTCACACTCGCCAACGCTCAATTTAAAGGCTGCTCAGAACAATCTGGATGACGTCGTAAACAGCTACCAGCACGGGCTGGAACATTGCGGAAAGACACACGAGTGGCCAGAATCTTCGAGATAGATCTCGGTGCATCTTGCGCTACAACGAAACTGATAAAGATGTGACTAGCGACATCGAGCATTAACAAACAAAGATTACGGAACTGATACGCGATCCAGAATCAGAGTGATAAGTCTTTGTGCCGGCGCCTGTTAAAAAACAACAAATACAGTTTTGAAGGTCTCGCGGCATTACTCCCCCCTAAAAAAAACATCACCTCGATGTTCCAAAACAAAGCAACTTAAACATAAACACTGCAAAGTTTAAACACCACACATTCTACAAGGCAGTAGGTGCCTATGCCACTGGTTCCGGGAATAGCAGGGGGAGTTACTAGTTGAGGTTGCAGAGCGCAATAACTTACGAATAATGAATACCTTCTTCAGCAAACGGAAGAACCGGAAATGGACATAGAAAGGTCCGAACGGGGAGACTAAAAATGAAATCAACTTCATATTGTGTTCAATCCCCGCCATTATGCAAGATGTAGAGGTAATCGGGAAAGTGCGATGCAGTGACCACAGGAAGGTGAGGTCCCGAATTGGCCTAAATCTGAAGAAGGAACGCAACATATTTATAAGAAAGAAACACATCAATGAATTACCGGTGAGGGGGAGGGAAGAAGAGTTCAGGATCTCGCTACAGAATAGGTATTCAGCTCTAACCGAGGATGGCGACATTACCTTAGAAGTAAGGAACAATAATTTCAGAGATATCATTACTGAGTGCGTGGTAGAGGTAGGCGGTAGGATATTTAGAGAGGATACCGGTAAGCTGTCTAAGGAGACGAAAGATTTGATTAAGAAAATTGAGCATGCTGTAAAGAACGGGGGAAGCCTTAAAGATTTAAAGAAGAAATTGGGCATAGGCAAAAACCAGATGTATATGATAAGGGACAAGGCGGGCAACATCATCACAAATATGGATAAGATAGTCAAAGTAGCCGAGGAGTTCTATACAGATATCTACAGTAGCCAAACTAGTCAGGATCGTAATGAGATTAGCGATAGGGAAAAACAGTCAGATGTTCCACCAGTTACGAAGGACGAGGTCAAGAAAGCGTTAGAAACTATGAAAAGGGGGAAATCAGCTGGAAAGGATCAGATAACTACAGATTTGCTGAAGGACGGGGGAGGATATCATGCTAGAAAAACTGTCCACCCTGTATACGCAGTGCCTGGTGTCATCGACAGTACCGGAACCATGGAAGAATGAAAACATTATCCTCATTCATAAAAAAGGGGACTCTAAGGACCTTAAACATTAAAGACCAATCAGCTTACTGTCTGTTACGTATAAGGCATTTATTAAGGTAATCGCTAATAGAATCAGGACAACCATAGACTTCAATCAAGCAAAGGATCAAGCAGGGGTTCGGAAACGGTCCTCTACTATCGATCATATCCATACCATCAATCAGATGATAGAAAATGCTCGGAATATAACCAGCCCTTATACACAGCATTCATTGATTACGAAAAAGCATTTGACTCAGTTGAAACCTCGGCGGTGATGCAGACACTGCGAAATCAGGGGGTAGACGAGCCGTACGTGAAAGTGTTGGAAGGGTATATACTGGCTGCACAGCAACCATAGTTCTGCATAAAGAATGTAACAAAATTCCCATAAAGATGGGTGTTAGGCAAGGAGACACAATCTCCCCAGTACTATTCACAGCTTGCCTAGAGGAAGTCTTCAGAGACTTGGAATGGGAGCAGTTAGGGATAAGGTAGATGGAGAATACCTCAGTAATCTGCGATTTGCTGATGACAATTGCCTTCCTAAGCAACTCGGGGGATGAACTGCAAATAATGATTGATAACCTATACAGGAAATGTAGAAAGGTAGGCTTGAAAATCAATATGCAGAAGATTAAAGTAATGTTCAACAGCCTCGGGAAGGAACAGCAGTTTACATTAGGTAGTTTACATGATGCCGGCTTCATGTTTGTCCAAGCGTGTGTTGATCGTGGTTTCTATCCTCTCGGTCATGGATTGTTTGAGCTGTGCCTGGGCTTGTATGAGCTGTTTCTGCATTGCTCTGATTTGTTCGGCAGTTATGGTGTTGATTATACTAGTAACTTCTGAACGAAATTCGGCGGAACGTATATATTGTTTAACTGCCTCTTGAGGTGTAATGGGAAGAATGGGAGGGTTAGGGGTTGGTTGGGTGAAGTAGCGGAGGCTGCTTGGACGGACAACTCACCTTTTTTAGCAGGGCCGGCTCCTTTCTCGGGTGTGGCTTGCCACGCCGACCGCGCCTCCTGGGTCTCCTTGATGCGAGCTGAGGACTCACTGGCTTTCGACGTAGATGCCTCAGACTCGGGGTCTCGAACGCCAGACGCTGGCGTCACCAGCGACACAATCGTAAACTAAGACTCCGCCTAGCCGCTCTCACTCGTGAGGCAGAAGAATACGCCAACGCCTTAGCCCGTGCAAACTGGGCAACCTTTTGTAACGACCTCAAGGGTACATTAGGCACTAAACGCACGTGGGCCCTCCTAAGCGCTCTTTTAGATCCAACAACCACTAAAGCATAGACACAAGTAAACAACGTCTGATACAGCTAGAACTCCAATAAGGCACCGACGTAATTGGTCAACTACGGGAAACCTATATACCCATATCACTTCAGTCAGCAGATCCACTAAATCCACCTCCGCTTAACTCCGAACTTGATGCTGGCATCACCTTAAGTGAAGTTCGCCGAGCACTCTTTAAGATTCGCCGCTCCACGGCGCCAGGACCGGACGGCATAGCATACAAGGCATTAATCAATCTGGAAGAAGTCTCTCTCTAGGAACTCACGGAACTCTTTAATAACCACTGGCACGCTGGGACGCTCCTATCAACCTGGACCCACGCCAGCATGCGATTTATACCCAAACCGGGCAAAACCCTCACTCTTCAAAACCTGCGCCCTATATCCTTAACGAGTTGTGTCGGCAAGCTTTTCGAGCATGTCATTCTCAATCTTCTGCAACCGTTCCTAGAAGCAACAGGCTTTCTCTCCCATGTTCAATTTGGATTCCGCCCAAACCTCTCGGCACAAGACGTACTTCTCGCCCTTAAAGAGTCTCTCTTACACACTAAGCGCCGTAGAGCCTCTACGCGCGCCATAATGGCCCTGGATATTCTCAAGGCATTCAACACAATAAGCCATGACCATATCCTGATGACATTAGCCACCACGGGCTGCGGCACGCGCATATGGCAGTATGTTCGGGCCTTTCTTCAGGGACGCGCGGCACAACTTTACCTTCGGGATATTGCCTCCCAGCCTTTCCCGCTGCCTAACCGCGGAACACGTCAAGGGGCGGTCCTATCACCGCTACTTTTTAACGTGGCCCTAGCGCCATTAGCAAAGGCCCTTGTTGCTATCCCAGAGCTCCACGCAACCTTATATGCAGCTGATATAACCCTCTGGACAACAGGCGGATCCCTTGGAACAGCCCAGGATATCTTGCAGTCAGCCATAGACATCACCACCACCTATCTAGAAAACACAGGCCTCCGATGCTCCTCAACTAAATCGGAACTAATGCAGCTTAAACCCATACCCAGAGATCCCCCCATTGAACTTCACATGTACGGAAACCCAGTGCCCATTGTGTCTCAGATGAAGATTCTCGGCCTTCTCATTAACAACGCACTTGACGCAACCGCCACCCTTCAACTCTTGCAAAGACAGACCAAGCAGGTTGCTGGACTAATCAGGCGTGTGGCTGCGCGCAACCATGGGCTGTCGGAATGCGAAACCCTCAATATGACCAATGGATTAATCATTAGCCGAATCACATACCTCCTCCCATATCATATACTCACTCAGCGCCAAACAGAGCAGGCGGACATCCTAATACGCATGGCCGTAACCTCCGCCCTACGTCTTCCGTGGGCGGTTAGCACAGAACGTCTGCTGGCCACTGGTGCTCACAATACCGTGAACGAATTAACAGAAGCTCAACGCACCAACCAATTCGTCCGCCTGAGTCGCACGGAAACAGGACAATGCCTACTGCGACAACTCCGTCTCAGTCCACCCATCGCCACCCCAGCAAGTGCTACACCTTTCATGATCTCTCCGGGCACGCTGGATCTCATATACCAGAAGCCCCTAACACGCAACATGGGCGCTTGTCTTTATCAGGGAAGGGGAAAGTTAGAGCAAGCTATTACACAAAAAGATACCGCAACCGCTCTGACATCCTCTATGTCGACGCGGCAGGGGATTCTAAAGTAGGATTTTTCACTGCAGTCGCTGCCTACGAAGATGGCAGAGTGGGGGCCGCCGCCACTATCCGAACTAATTCGGCTGCAGAAGCGGAAGGAGCCGCCATCGCACTCGCGCTTGCCCATTCAGCTATTGACAAAGACATTACCGAAATTTGTACAGATTCTCAGGTGGCATACCGCCACTACCTAAACGGCTTGGCGACACCGGCGCATCATATTCTTACCACCGCCACCTCTCTCGACCGAACGGTTAATCTTTCTTACCACCGCCACCTCTCTCGACCGAACGGTTAATCTAACATGGATCCCAGGGCATGCCTCGATCCCCGGTAATGAGCGCGTTCATGCGCTGGCTCGAGAACTCTCTACCCGAGCCCCGGATGATCAGGGGATGATCAGGATGACCTAACTCCGCGCAGGAGGCCGCATCGGTCTATTCTACATACCACCAAATCACCACATTTTACAAACACAAGCGCATGACACTGTCACCACCCCACAGCACCTTGTCACCCTTATCCAGTGCTACATGGCGACAATTGCAGATGGATTGTTTCATTTCCCCCTACCGTCTCTCATGCCTTCACCCTGGTTTGCCCCCTCACTGCGACACCTGTGGCGAGGCCAAATCCTCATTTTTCCACTACCTGTGGGAATGTCCTTCCCCCAGGCAGTGCCCGCCATCCCCCATCCCACCTTTTCTTCCTGGGAGGCTGCTTTGCGGACAGCTCAACCCGCCGGTCAGAAATGGCTGGTAGATCGGGCTCTATGCTATGTGAAGCAAAAGCCCGTGGACTCCTGAACTAGTAGGGGACCACCCTGGAAGACTTTTTTTTTCTTTTTTTTATTAAATAAAGTTGTTTCCATCCATCCATCTTACCTGTACTCACCTATGGCGCTGAAACGTGGAGGCTAACCAAGAGAGTTCTACTTAATTTGAGGAATACCCAGAGGGCTATGGAACGAAAAATGGTAGGGGTAAAATTAAGAGAGCATGCAGAGTGGGTCAGAGAAATTACTAAGGTTAACGACATTCTAGTAGGAATTAAGAAGAAGAAATGGACATGGGCAGGACATGTAGTGCGAAGAGAGGATAACCGATGCTCGCTTAGGGTAACAAACTGGATTCCAAGGGAAGGAAAGCGTAGCAGGGTGCGGCAGAAAGTGAGGTGGGCGGATGAGATTAAGAAGTTCGCAGGAGTCAAGTGGATGCAGCTAGCACAGAACCGTGTTAGGTGGAAAAATATGGGGGAGGCCTTCGCCCTGCAGTGGGTATAGTTAGGCTGATGATGATGATGATGATTTTTTAACGCGTGTAATATGGCTTTAGTCGTACAACATGTACAATTTCTGGGCGTGCGCGTCGACGTTGTGATGCTGCGTCGGGAATGACTTCATAGTCCAGTGGTCCGACTCGGCGAATGATTTTATACGGCCCAAAGTATCGATTCAACAACTTTTCACTTAATCCGCCACGGCGAACTGGTGTCCAAACCCGCACTTGGTCTCCTGGATTGCACTCTGCGTGGCGTCGTCGCAAGTTGTATCGTCGGCTGGCGCTGCGCTGTTGGTCTTTAATACGCAGCTGTGCGAGTCGTCGGGCTTCCTCTGCACGCTGCAGGTAGGCGGCGACGTCAAGGTTGTCCTCGTTGGTTACGTGCGGCAGCATTGCATCGAGCGCTGTCGTGGGCTCCCTGCCGTACACAAGCTTTAACGATGTCGCTCTGGTTGTCTCCTGGACTGCCGTGTTATACGCGAAGATCACGTACGGCAAACGCCGTTCCCCTGTCCGTGATGAGCACTTCTGGGGCGTCGTGTGGCAAGAGAATTTGTTCGACAAAAATTTTGGCGACTTCTGCCGCTTTACCATTTGGTAGTGCTCTTTCTTCGGCGTAACGGGTAAGGTAGTCAGTGGCCACGATGATCCACTTGTTACCCTTAGACGAAGCTGGAAAGGGGCCGAGGAGATCCATCCCAATTTGTTGAAAGGGCAGGTCTGGGGGCGGAATCGAGTTTAGTAGTCCTGCTGGTCTGATAGGCGGCATTTTGCGTCGTTGGCACTCACGACATGTCTTCACGCAGTGGGCAACTTCGACAGGCAGTCGCGGCCAGTAATACTTTTCCTGGATTCGACACAACGTGCGTGCAAATCGGAGATGGCCTGCTGTGGGCTCATCCTGCAACGCCTGCAGAATTTCCTGCCGGAGGTTTTTAGGCATTACAAGATATTGCGCCGTCCTGCTAGGTGTGAAGTTCTTCACTAGGAAGCCATTACTTAGTGTGAACGAAGATAAATGTCGCCTGAACACACCAAGAGGGGAAGTGGTCTTTTCTTCTGAGTAATTGGATAGCGCTTTCAGCTCAGGGTATGATCGCTGTTGTTCTGCGAAACTGCTGGTGCTTACCGGTCCCAAAAAGGCGTCGTCGTCATCGTCCTTCGTGGGAGCGTCGACGGGAGCGCGTAATAAGCAAGCAGTCTGCGTCGGAATGCTTCCGGCCCGACTTATAGACTACAGCCAAGCCAAATTCTTAAAGTCGTAAGCTCCACCTGGCAAGGCGGCTGGAGGGATCTTTCAAATTAGCCAGCCAGCAGAGCGCGTGATGGTCGCTTATCACCTTGAATAGTCGGCCGTATAGGTATGGACGAAACTTAGAAGTGGCCCAGATGATCGTAAGCAAGGCGCTCCTTCTTGGTCATCAAGTAATTTACTTCTGCTTTTGTGAGGGACCTGCTAGCTTAGGCGATTACTTTCTCCTGCCCGGCACTCTTCTGGACGAGAACGCTCCTAGGCCCACACTGCTCGCGTCGGTGTGAATTTCGGTCTCGGCGTTTTCATCAAAGTGGCCAAGTACAGGCGGGCATTGCAGGTAGCGCTTAAGTTCGCCGAACGCTTCTCCTTGCGGCGCTTTCCATTTAAAAGGTACGTCAGCCTTTGTAAGCTGCGTCAACGGTTCGGCGATGCGCGAAAAATTTCTGACAAATCGTCGATAATAAGCGCACAATCCAAGGAATCGACGCACAGCTTTCTTGCGACAGGCCGTGGGAATTGTGCGATTGCAGCTGTTTTCTCAGGGTCTGGGCGAACATCATCCTTACTAACGATCTGACATAAGAAACGCAGTTCTTCGTAGGCGAAGTGATAGTTGTCTGCTTTTAGCGTTAGTCCCGATGACTTGATGGCTTCCAGCACTGTCTGCAGTAGTTTTAGGTGATCTTCAAAGTTTGACGAGAAGACAACAACGTCGTCCAAATATACCAAACAAATCTGCCACTTCAAGCCTGCCAGGACTGTGTGCATTACTCGTTGAAATGTGGCTGGTGCGGAGCAGAGGCCAAATGGCATCACCTTGAACTCAAAAAGACCGTCCGGTGTGATGAATGCGGTCTTCTCGCAATCTCTTTCGTCGATCTCAATTTGCCAATATCCGCTCTTCAGGTCCAACGATGAGAAGTACCTTGCATTACAAAGCCGGTCGAGAGTGTCGTCGACGCGGGGAAGCGGGTTGACATTATTCTTAGTAATGCTATTCAAGCGGCGGTAATCAACGCAGAAGCGAAGTGTGCCGCCTTTCTTCTTGACCAAAACGCCTGGTGCCGCCCAGGGGCTGTTCGATGGCTGGATTACGGCATCACGCAGCATTTCCTCAACTTGATCGCGTATAGCCTGGCGTTCTCGCGGCGATACACGATAGGGGCTTTGGCGCAGAGGTCGGGCGCGTTGGTCCGTTATAATGCGGTGCTTGGCCAGTGGTGTTTGTCGTACCTTGGATGATGACGACAAGCACTCCCCGTAGCTTCGAAGAAGACTGAGAATCTGATCTTTCCTGCTGTGGGTCAATGCCGGGTTGATGTCAAATGTGGGCAGACGGAATTGGTCCGGTGCGTTTTCCAGCGTTTGGTCGTGGAGGGTGAATACCTCTTTGAGGTGCGCTAATTCGTCGAGAAAAGCGATCGTCGTGCTCTTGTTGAGATGCCGGTATTCTTCGGTGAAGTTGGTTACCAGCACCTGAGCTTGACCTCTCCGGAATTTCGCGATGCCTCTTGCGATGCCGACACCTCGTTCTAAGAGCAATTGGATATTTCCTTCGACGATGCCTTCAGCGGTTTCGATATTTGCGCTACCTACGCAGAGTGCGACGCTTGACCGGGGCGGCACAGTCAATTCTGCATCCAGGACGTTTAGAGCGACGTGTTGCGTCGAAGTCGTCGTAGCAGGAATGGATTTGTCTGCAGAGAGCTTGATGAGCTTGGATCGCAGGTGGATGATAGCCCTATGTTCATTTTGGAAATCCATGCCTAAAATCACGTCGAGGGAGCACTGCTGCAAGACCACAAAGCTGGTGGGGTAACTACGCCCATTTACGGTTATTCTTGCAGCGCATCGTCCTGATGGAGTAATCAGGTTGCCACCTGCTATATGAATCAGCAGGCCATCCCAAGCGGTGGTAACTTTCATGAGCTAATAGGCTAACGCTCCACTGATGACTGAATAGTCAGCGCCGGTGTCTACTAGGCCAGTGACTCTGCGGCCGTCGACATAAACTTCCAGGTCACTTGTTCGCGTCCTCGCATTGCACGTGGGCCTTGGTGTCCGATCTCGGCTCCGTCGTTTCTTCAGGTCATGGCCGGGGCATGCCGTTGTTACATCGCTGGGCGGCTGTGTCTGCTTGCACTCTGGCCGTGTTATCGTCGATGTCGTCGTGGGGAGCGGCGGTGAAATGATTGCGTCGTCGTTAGTGGTCGTCGGCGGCGGAGGATGTTCGTCTTTTCGCCGTTGAGCAACCTCACCTCCAAAGGTTGCTCTGTTTAGTTTCCCCTGCGCGGGCTTGGGGACCTTCCGCGCACACTATCATCATAGTTACGTCCTGGCGACGGAAAGCGGGCCCTGTACGGCGACGGAGACCTCAATCGACGGCTTGGTGGTGCAATCTCACCGCTACGCAGATAGTTGTCGATTTCTTGCGGTCGTTCACCTGGGCGTGGTCGTGGAGCGTCGACTGCAAATCCGCGGAGACCGATTCGTCGGTATGGGCAGTGCCGCAGAATGTGGCCGGCCTCTCCGCAGTGGAAGCATAATGGCCGGTTGTTCGCTGTCTTCTATCCGTCGCACTTCCTGGGGCTTGTTGGTCGTTGGTAGGCTTGGCGGGCGGGGGCCAAGGTCCGGTTTTCAGGAACAGGATGGTAGCGCCGAGAGCTCGGAAAGTCATCACGTCGGGGCGGAGGGCGACGTACTGCAGCAATGTAGTTCATCGCTGCTGCCTCTTGTGCTGGAACACTTGCAGCCGTCGCTTGAGGAACGCCCAGCGCCTTGTGGACTTCTTCACGGAGCGCCGCCACCTGCGGTTGTTGCGATGATGGCATCAGTCGGCGGAGCTCCTCTCGCACGATCTCCCGGATGAGGTCCCGAAGGTTCTCTCCGCTTGTAGATGCGCTGGGCTAGTGGCTTGAGGAGACCGGTTGAGGTGGTCGCTAGTAACGGCGCATCCAATTGTCCAAAGTCTTCTCGATGGTAGACGGTTCTGTTCCAAATTCCGCCACAGTTCTTGGCGGATTTCGCAGAAGTCCCGCAAAGAGCGACTCTTTAACGCCTTGCAATAAAAGTTTGACTCGCTCACCTTCGGTCATATTAGGGTCGGCGCGGCGAAAGGGGCGCTTATCTCCTCAACGTACGCCAGGACAGGCTCGTTAGGGAGTTGAAATCCTGACTGAAGGAGGGCCTGGGCTCTTTCCTTTCAGAAGACGCTTGAAAAGGCAGTCAGAAACGCTTCCTTGAAGGTCTCCCAGTCCTTCATAGTTGCCTCATGATTTTCGAACCAAACTCGGGCATGTCCTCGAAGAACAAAGTAGACTTGCCTAAGTTTCGCGGCGTCGTTCCAGCCGTTGAATTCTGCCACACGATCGAAAAGGTCCATCCAGTCTCCCGCATCTTCATCTGGTAATCCATGGAAGCAGGGGGGCCCACGGAGCTGGACGAAAACAACCGGTGCTGTAGGCTGGGCCATTGGCAGCGTCGATGCCTTCCGAGATCGAATGGGGTCATGCAGCAGACCATGTTTGGGTTGTAAGCCTTGGAGTCGGCGACTGGCTCGTAACCTGCAGGTTGGTCTTCCAGGGCGACAGGAATAAGGTTGAGGTCTTCGCTTGAAGGATCAAGGGTAGCACCTCCACCAGATGTCACGTGGTGGTGACCAGGGTCGATGACACAAATGAAGACACAGGCTTGATGGTACGGAAATTAACTCCTTATTGGGCTGACTTGCGCCCGCAAAAGAAGTAAGCAACTCGGCGGCGGCGATAGCAGCAAACATGTTAGTCGATCGTCGAACAAAGAATGCCCGTCACACTCGCCAACGCTCAATTTAAAAGCTGCTCAGAACAATCTGCTCAGAGCCGGGCCCGTTGTTGGTGCGTCGTTTCCATGGTCGTTGCCTCCGCGAGTAATTCAACAACTGTACATGGTGGACTGCGAACGAGGCCCGCAAACAGCTCCTGTTTAGCTCGACGCATGAGATGGCGAAGCTCCTTCTCCTCTGTCATATTGGGGTCTGCGCTCTGGAAAAGACGGGTCATGTCTTCACAGTACATGCGCACACTTTCCTTTGGCCGCTGGTTTCTGGCCTGGCACGACAAAACACTTGCTAGGTGGTAAGGACGCCCTCGTGGTTTACGAACCACGTACGCGCACTCTTCTAGGGCAAAGTAAACATAATGAGCTTACCCTCGTCACTCCAGCCGTTGTACCGAGCCACTCGCTTCAAGGTCGCCAGCCAATCTTCAGCGTCTTCGAAAACGTCGCCATGAAAAGATTCTGGTGTTCACGGGGGTGGCAGAGGATTGGAGCTGGGAGCTAAGAGACATGTTGCTACATTGACAGCTGTGGGGACAGCCGGGGATTAAATTCAATAGAGGCGGCCTAAGTTGAGGGCAACGCATAGGGCTATGAAACGAAAAATGGTAAGGGTATCATTAAGAGATAGGAAGCGTGCAGAGTGGATCAGAGAAATAACTCAAATTACTGACACTCTAGTGGAAATCAGAAAGAAGAAATTGGCATGAGCAGCACATGTATTGCGAAGAGGTGATAAACGATGGTCGCTAAGGGTAACAGACTGTATTCCAAGGGAAGGAAAGCGTAGCAGGGGGCGGAAGAAAGTTAGGTGGGTGGATGAGGTAAGGAAGCTCGCAGGAGTCAAGTGGATGCTACTAGCGCAGAACTGGGTTAATTGGAGAAATATGGGAGAGGCCTTCGACCTGCAGTGGGTATAGTGAGGCTGTTGATGATGATTATGGTGATGATGATGCTGCGAAGCGGACTGATGTTTGCCCTGCTTCTTCCATATTTCTCGTTGTCGAAACCCGGGAAAGAATTGTGAGCTTATTCGTCGGTCTTTCCTGGCGGCTACAAGAAAAATTCCAAAGACCCTCCAGAAAGATATTATGAGCTCCGCCAGTGAACCCCACCGGAGAAAGAAGAAGAGGGCTTCTTGGACAGCCACCGAAAGAACACTGCAAACAAGCGGAACATGTTCATCATTTGCCTGAAGACATATCCATGGAGCCAGCATCCAAGAGAATCCAAAAGTCAACAACGGAGAGCGATGTAAGGTCACGCAGTGGCTATGATCAAGACAAGAAAGAAAATATTCAGCAAAGGTACGCATCTCGGTCGAAGAGATTAGAACTGCAGCTTGTGAAACAAATATGCAGAAAAAACACGTCTCAACAGTAACTCTAGCAGACTGGCCAATCTCTGTAGAGGTTACGAAAAAGGCTGAGGTTGAAATTGAAGAGCTTCTTTAGATTGTTATTGCACAAACGGAAGAGCAGAGTCCTGGAGGTCTGCGGCTACTTGTACAGTGCACAAAGATCGGAAGAAAGAGAACGAATCCTTCAACGCCCTCAGAAGGGACGGCCGCTGTTTCATAAGCACATAAATGAAAAAAAAAAAACACCAGAGTGCAGGAAAAGAACACAGTGGAAACCAAGAGGGGCGTGTTGTGTTAGAGTGTATGGGTACCGTCAGAGTCTTGTCGCCAAGACTATTTGTCTAAACTTTCAGTTGTAGCTATGATTTCCAGTCCTGCGCTCTGTTGCTGGTGCTCCAACGTTCCCACCTGGGGCCATAGAGACCTACACGGGAGTGAACAAGGAGAGAAAGTAAGGTGACCATTGCGAAGTGGGCCTATACTAGAGGTCCAGTCGAAATAGATGCAACCATCAGTGCTCTGGGCATTCATAGCACCACTCTTCCAAAACAACGAGCACCAGCTGAGTGGACCTTTTCTTTTTAAAGTAGCATGTCACCCGGAAGCAGAGCAAGTGATGTCAAAGCCGAAACCAGGAAAGGTGATGCTTGGGTCCTTAACAAACATTTCCGGAACCCTTGGACATCGTCATACATTGATGAGGGTGCCATGGCTATAATAATGCAAGCAGATAAGTGATTATATATTTGCCACTTCCAACGCTGAGGTCGATAACGATGAGAAAATGAAGCCTATGCTGGAAGAGCGCAATGAACTTCCGGTCTGCAACTCTTCCGAAAGCATTTTGAATGACACCTATTAGTTGCAGATCATCATAATCAGTGGGGCCACAGGCTGCGACGAAACCACCGAGGTGCGACAGCCCTTACTGGACTCTTACATAGAGCAAAGGATTGATGTTGAGCGATGTATGTGGTCACTCAGCGCAGCCGACTCAGCGGACTCGGTTGCTGTGCGTACAGCAGAAACATGTTCTGAAGAACTTGGGTAGCGTCTGGTGTGTAGTGTGTGATATAAATCTCTGCTCCCACGCCCCTACAAATTCATCTTGTTCTGCAATGTTATTGTCCCGTTTCGATGGTTTGAAGGAGATCTTCGTGGATTATCTCATGGATCATTGACGAGATTAACAAGCGAGATGTCAGCAGCGACATACTTCATCATGGTACTCATCAGAGACCATTGATGGGGTTCTGGTGCGGCGTCGAACTACGTTTCGCATCAGGGCATGGAGCCCGTTGCAGGTTGCTGCAGGAATCTGTAGTAATAACGTTGATAAGTAACACAGGTTTGGAAATGGGGCGCACGGGAGAAATGGGATGCAGAAGAATTGAGATCATTTCGATTCATCAAAAATTCTCTAACCAGTTAAGATATTATTACGTGGCGACATGAGAAGCGATGGAACACGGCGACACAACATAAACAGAACGACGTGATGACATGACGATGAAATATGCTTTAATGGCCAGCGGGCCTGGCGCGAACGCTCCGCCCCGCGCCACTGCCCACTTCGTCAGCTTCGCAGCATTACCCGGGGCCACCAAGTGATCGTCCCGATCGATTGCTAGAAATCCAATGCATGATGTGACAATAAACACAGGCACAGGACTGGGACATGAAACGTTGGACACCACAATGAATGAGAAGACGGGCAGAATGCTTGCACCGGAGCATCAAGTCCAATCTTCACCGTTGCCGAAGGCCAAGGCTCATGGAGACGCCAAACGGCTTCGGCGGGGGTGCTGTCTTTGCTAGAGTGGTCGTGAGGTCGCTTCGTCGTGGGGTCGGTAGGTTCGGCTTTGGGCTCTTCCTGGTCATCGTGTGTTGTGGTCAGGGCTGGGCACGAGGCTGGGGACAACGGCTGGTCAGGTCTGAGCAAAACAGGCTGGGGCAGAGCTGGGCGGCGATCTCCACGGGCTTTCGGCAGATGGACCCGGTGTACGGTTGGCTTCGACGGTGCAAGACGAAGATGGGGATGAACCGCACCTCCAACAAATGTTACGTGGTGACATGACATGCGATGGAACACGACAACACAACAGAAACAGAACGACGTGATGATATGACGATGAAATATATTTTATTGGCCAGCGGGCCTGGCGCGAGCGCTCTGCCCCGCGCCACTGCCCGCTTCGTCATCTTCGTAGCAATATCATTGCAATTATGAAACAGAAGGCAATTATTGGCGTTTAATATTTTTCCGCTTCTGTTGAATTTCAGGATGTCACCGTTCTATAATTTTTATTTTTTCTTGCATCATTCTTCTCCACTGACAGTTCTCCAGATCTGTCTTGCAGCTCTTAACAAATTCCTTGGTGCGCTGGCTGACTACATTGACAATGATTATACATGTAAAAATTAATTTTATCAGTTCGGATCGAATAATTTTCTCGAGTGATATTAAGTGGGCTTCTGATAAATATCAAATCTCCTCATTTTTCTTCTCTCACAACTACGAAGACGCCGGATTCACCAAGAAAAGGCGTTTAATAATACTGTTTTTATATGCGAATTCGCGCTTATGGGCCTCTATGGGTGATTCACAATCAGAAATTGCCGCTACCTGCCAGTCGAATTCAGTGACGTACAGGATGCACTTGATAGGGATCATTGGCCGCATGCTATTTGTCGAGAAGAGTGCGGCATCATGAAAGCGTGTGATATGGCAGAGTTGGCACGTATATGGATGAGACGATATACTACATTACGACTTGCAACTTCCTTAATAACAGCCTCAGTGGACAGAACGGATAGCATCTATGTGCATTTTATTTTAGCAAAATTAAGGGTCACCAATACCAAGAAAATTGACCTTCAAGATCTCTGGCTCGATTTCATAGAAATTTTCAGGGCTAGGTTTTATCCTTAGTAAGATCATCTCTGCCAGGTGCCATTATTCCAGATTAATCATGAAAAGCATTATGCAACATATGTTACATGGCTGACTTTACAGCATATCTAAAATTTATTCGACCACTCTTTAACTGAAGCTATACAGCAGGCAGCGCGGCAGTGCTCAGAGAAGAAAGCTCAGGTATTCGGGATATTCTGATTCGGGGACGCGCATTCGCGAAGCGGCTTTATCCACTGAAGCATTTTCGCGACATAAACGTCATAACAGTCATTTCAAACAAACATGTATGCGTAAAGAAATAAAAAAGGAAGGCAACTTGACCCAGCCCCATTTGCGTTCATACGCCGTCTTACAAAACATACGCCAGACCGTAGCGACTCCGACTTTTGCGCCAGTCGCAGCTTAAAGTTCGGTTTTTTAATCTTTTTACACTCTTCACTCTATTCTCGATAGAAGCCTGTGATTTTGCGAGAAACGGGAAGGAAAGACGCTTTCAGGATGTGTACACGCTACTCGGAATGCCGAATATATACTGATCAGGCTCTTTAAAAGTGTTGCCGTCATAAGCGTAGGCATGCATAGCAGCGCAGATAGACGCGAACAAAACAAAGGACATAAGGCAAGCGGGCTTAAGAAAGGAGACCAGCAGAGCGCTAACATTCAACTAAACGTTACTGCAAGAGAAAGAGAATTTCTAGTCTTTTCGATCATGTGACTATGCAGAAGTTAATACGTCAACCGCCATGTGCTGTTTTTCTCACAAATAAAACACTGATAAAACATCATGAACAAAAAATAAAAGCCTTCCGTAAAGTATATGAAATGAGCAAGCACGTTCCTCACAGTTAAGAATTCGTTGAAACCATGAATGATATATAGTCAAGGGCTCTACAGAAACCTGTCTGGCGAAGGGAAAACATAGTTGCAGAAGAAAACGTACCGTTGCCACGTACTGAAAAAGAAAAGTTTAAAACATGCCGTTTCAAGATTCCTACGGGTTTCTCACTACGCTGTCAAGTACGGTTATAAGAGGTGGCCCATTCCGCACATTCTTCATAGTGAATAAGAGACCCGTAGGGGTCCCAAAATATCATATTAACTTTTTTTTTTTCAGTACTTGGCGAGTGTACGTTTCAACTACCACCATGAATGATAAAGCTGTAGATGGGCTCCCATTATTAGGTTATGAGGCACAAATACATGAAGTCACGGATTACTAAACTTTAAAAAACAACGCGAAGTAAAGCAAAACCCAGCGTAAAGGACACACCATAGTAACTGCTGTTAGTAAGCCTTAGGTTCCTGCAGGAATCCCTTATTTTTCTACCATCAATATTGACACTGTGCTGATGCACACGTAAATAGTTCTCATCTAAAAATGATTCTTATCACGTCAACTCTGTCTTATAGCATTCGCCTCAGGAATCTATATGTGATTTGATTTATATTTCAACCAGTAGTTTTTGTTTTTTAAAGCCACGGCATGTGTCCTTTATATTTATTGCATTGTAAAACAAGGTGTTTGTGAAAAATGTCTCTTTTGTGCAAGTTTCGTAGACATCTTCATTGAGGCGTCTACTCGTCTTTCCTCTGTAGTAATTCTGGCAGCTTTAAGGGAATTCATACACCCCTCAGGTAACATAATTTGGTATTCAAACCACGAGTCTGGGTGATTCTAACAAATTTCGATATCGTTTTTTGAGTTATGAAAACTATTTTCACTCTCTCCTTTTTGCCTATATGTTTCCAATTATGTGATATGCTGTACAGGTAGGATATAGGACCAATCTTTATGTTTGGTTCCTCGCTGCTGCACGAGGCATAGCTCCTTCACCATTTGTTTTCATTTTCCTCGATACTTCTTCAGCCACTGAGATGATAAGGTTTTCAGGATAGCCTGCTTCTTGCAAACCTTTAGCTTTTTTGCTAAATTTTTTGTCCATGTTGTGCGCACAATATTATTTTGAAGCAGTAGAGAGGCATAAAGTAAGAATTAAGCACTTGACCAGCGCTCAATGAGCTGAGTTGATTGGGAGTAGGTAGGTTTTTTCGCGTGTATCATACGCGCATGATGCATGAAAAACCGAATGCTCAAAACAAAAAGAAAACCTGGTCCTCCCGTCAATCGATACTTCATGCTTCAGCTTAAGGGGCTGAAATTATTCTTTAAAAACTTATAAATCCTGCGCTACATTTGCCGAAAGGAATTCTTGCTGTTGTCTAACAATAATAAAATGTCGTCTACGTATTTAGATACCTTTTTTGCTCTAAAACCACCAGATGGCTTTCGCACAGGTTGCCAAAATGACCTAAATTAGATCTTGAGAATAGACATTAGGCAATAGCCAATGATATCCCTTCTTGTTTAAGTGATTTTTCCCTTTCAGCTTACGAAGGTGCATTGTGTATTGCAGTGCTTAGAAACACGAACAGAGTATAGAGAAAAGAATCGACGACGACACAGGCACTTAACTACAACTTTATTCCATAACCACCGAAACACTGCTTATATACCGAACAACACCACAACTAGGGGGGATTTTTAACGCTTTTGAAAAGTTACCTGACAAGTGTAAATGTAAAATAAGAACCAAAACAGATAGAAGCCACCAAGATAGTGAAGATAATTGGTAAACATGTAAGCACACCCTCTGTTTCATTCACGGATAATGAGGTTGTCTTTCTTTCTGGATCTGGTTTGATCTAGCCAGACGTTTCCTTTTTCTTCGGCTGTTTTAGCATTCATGGTTTGTTCCTTTGGTTTAATGTCCCAAATTAACTAAGGCTATGAGAGACGCCCTAGAAGTGCACTCAGGAAATTTCAACCACCCGGGGTTCTTTACCGTGGACCGGCATCGCATTGCAGATGGGCGCTTAGGTTTTCGCTTCCATCGAAAAACGGCCGCCAAGGCCGGGGTTCAATTCCACATTCTTGGGGACAGTAGTCGAACGCCCTACCACTCCACTACACCGACATGAGTTTCAGCATTCATAATCTTGTGGATTTCAGTTTGGTATTTTATCTTTCTCTTTCGGTTTTCTGCACATCTTCATATCTTAGCTCTTTTCGCTTTTCGTGGTGCTTGAATTTTATATGAAATGCCGGGCCTCTTGGCATCAATGTTACTAGGCGGGGACCGGTAAGACCTGAACGACACCCTGAGTGGCCTTTGGTCAGTGTCTTTGAATCAATTTTTCCCCTTCTGCTATCCGACGGCTGGCGAGTTGGGCCTACCGGCTGCTTGAGGCCATGACCGACCAGGCTGCTCCAGGCAGGCCACCGTCTCCGTGCGACGCGTCTTCCTGTCAGGCGGCTTCTAACATCGTCACTGACCTGACCTCCTACAACCCCGACGTTGCACCTCCTGGTAAGCTTCCGGAGTCCGACCCTGCCTCCCCATCTGCCAGTCTCCATTTGGAACGCGACATTTCTAAGTTGCCGGGAACCCTGGACCTTCCGCCGCGGTCAACTGTGGACTCGGAGTCGCCGAAGTACAACAGCTTAGAACTTGGAACGGACGCTGACGCCATGAGGGTCCATGAGCAGATCGTTGCGGCTATTCTGGACAGGAATAGCAAGATTGGTCCCTCAACCAGGGCAGTCCTCTTGCCTCTTGTCTGTGCCCTGTACCGCCACACTGCGCACTTCTTCGCGTGTGCTGTCGCCGAAATGAACCATTCCCAAACACTTCGGACCTCTTTGGCTGCACGAGATCATGAACTGAGTCTCCTCCGAACGCGGCTTGCTGGTGTGACTACCAAAGACACCACGGCTGCGGTGCACATTTCCTGCGGGAGACAACAGCCCCAGGTCTCTAGGACATATGCTGCTGCAATGAGTGGCTCTTCAATAACTGCTCTACAGGCAGACGCAGCCATTGCAGCCCCTACAGCGACCTCTGAGTCGTGTGAGTATCCTGCTTCCGGAGATTCTTGCATCAATCCCCAGCTGCACCAGATGGTTTTAACTTCTGCTGCATCTTCGGACCACGTCGGCAATGAAGTGGTGGCTCTTCTCAAGGCAAACATTGATCCCGAAGTCGAGGGAATCGGGGCTGTTACTCTGCGGGCCTCCCGTCGCGCCCTGACGGTTACCTCCAGGGATCCTGAGGACCTCTATCGCCTCAAGTCTGCCATCTCGCGGATCGAGGCCACGCGGACCTCCGTCAACGTCCGAATCTCCAAGCAGCGGAATCCGCACGTTCGATTGACGGGGGTTGACCCTGATATCAGGCCGGAGGAGCTTATCTCTGCACTCAACCATCGCAACCCGACTCTTCATCTGGACCCCTCTTCCTGCAAGGTCAGGCTATCTTTTCTACAACGCTCCGGACAGTTCGTTCACGTCATTGAAACAGACCCCCCAGCTTTTGCCCGTCTCTGCAAGGCACGTCGAGTAATCATAGGGTGGACTTCCGTCGAGGTGTGCGAGGACCTGCATGTACCTCTGTGCACATTTTGTGCACAGTATGGGCACGCTTTGAAAAAGTGTAAGCTGAGGAATGACCCTTCGAAGGCGCGTTGCACCCGTTGTGCGGGACCGCATGCCTTGGCAGCTTGCCCGAGTTCTATCCGGGATCCTAACGTTAAGTGTGGCCCTTGTGCTGCCGCCGGTCGCCCATCAAATCATCATGCGGGACACGTGTCATGTTCTATTTTCAGTGAACTCTCGGACAAGATCCGCGCGCGAACTAAGTATGGGCCGTGCACGGAACACACGCACAGTGAAAATGGCACACAATAAGAAGACGCATCGGTCTGCAGCCTCGGGCATCACAGTTTGGCAATGGAACTGCCGTAGCTTCAGACGGAAAAGGGCATCCCTACAACTCTACATTCAGAACCACGCAACTACTCCGGATGTCATAGCCATTCAGGAAACAGGCTGCTCGCCCACTTTGACCGGATACAATACCACCTCCCTATCTGCACGCACTGCAATTCTCGTCAAAAACACTCTCACGGCCATAGACCATACACTCAGCAATCAAGTAATTGAGCATACGCTCACTGAAATACTGCCGCCTACACCAGATGCCCCCAGCCTTTTCATAACGAACGTTTACGACCCACCCCGAGCCAAAGGACACGGCTTCCTCAGATTTCTATCCGACATCAAACGCATATCTGGTTCACATACACTGATAGTAGGTGATTTCAATGCTGGACACACAGCCTGGGGATACCTTAAAAACACTCCCAAGGGCACACGTCTGTACAACGCATTTATGCAACTCTCTCTCACCCTCATCACGGACCCCAACGCCCCTACCCGCATCGGCACTAGCACCGCCAGAGACACCACCCCAGACATTACACTGACCGACATTCGCTCTCCCATTTTCTACAACGTACTACCAGACACACTGGGCAGCGACCATTATATTATCCAAACTCAAGTGCAATATGGCGCAAAACAGTTCACATCCAAGAGCCAGCGTCTCACTAATTGGAAAGAATTTCGTGAGCAATTAGCGGTAGTCACTTCCGAGGACAGCAATCTCCCACTGGACGCCTGGGTAGATAAGCTTCAGTCTGCACTCAAACGCACCACTAAAAACATCAAAATCACTCCGCAAGCACCTCAAATCGACCCTCATCTTCTGCATCTCTGGGAGGCAAGGCGAAGCCTCGTTAGGAGATGGAAAAGACAACGACACAACAGAAAACTCCGCCTCCGAATCGCACATATTACCACTGAGGCCATAGAGTATGCATCCAATCTGGCAAACTCGAACTGGCGAAACCTCTGCAATAGCCTTCAGGGTACTTTAGGCACGCGAAAAACTTGGAATATTCTCCGAACCCTGCTCGACCCCACAGCCACCAAACAACAGACAGCCACCAACACGCACCGCCTCATTCACACTACAGCACAACAAGGCACAGACATCCTTCAATACCTCACACAGCGATACATTTCGCCCCCGCTCCCACCTTCTTCCACGCCCCCATCCCCTCCCCCACCTAACCCAAGGCTAGATGAGGACATAACCACCGCGGAGGTACGGTCCACCCTCGCCCATATCACACGTAGCACCGCACCCGGGCCCGACCAAATTACATACAAACTCCTTCGAAACCTTGATGATACATCTCTTTCTCAACTCACAGCTTACTACAACCAACATTGGAGGGAGGGTACTTTACCAGCCTCTTGGAAACATGCTGCAATCAACTTCATTCCTAAGCCCGGAAAACCCCTTTCCTTAGACAACCTACGCCCCATTTCTCTCACAAGCTGCCTTGGCAAACTCTATGAACATGTAATCCTTAGACGGCTTCAACCTGAACTCGAATCTACCGGTTTTTTTGCTCACTCTCAATTCGGCTTCCGCCCACATCTCTGTACCCACGACATTCTACTGCACCTGAAAGAGACCATCCTAAACAATACCCTCCATAAACATGCCACACGGGCTATACTTGCCCTTGATATACAAAAGGCATTTGACAACGTGAGCCATGACCACATTCTGTCTACCCTTGCCACAACTAACTGCGGGCTACGCATCAGGCGCTACGTTGAGGCATTCCTAAACAAACGCACGGCTCATATCACACTCGGGTCCTACACCTCCCCGACCATCTATTTACCCAACCGAGGCACACCGCAGGGCTCAGTCCTCTCACCCATCCTCTTTAACATCGCCCTAACTCCCTTAGCCCGGATACTCGAGACTATACCTGACCTTCAGCACGCAATATACGCAGACGACATCACACTATGGACTACTAAGGGTTGCCCTGGCCAAGTTGAACAAACTTTGCAATTCGCTACAGATGCCATCCACACATATACAAAGGCTATAGGTCTTGCGTGTGCACCACAGAAATCTGAGCTCCTAGTCATCAAGCCTTCCCCATGTGCCCCAACCATCACCGTACTCCTTGACAACGCTCCGATTCCCAAAGTACCACGGCTCCGACTGCTAGGTCTCCACATTCAACAGGACACTAGAGCCACCTACACCATACACCTCCTGCAGCGCCAAATCAACCAGATAACACATCTCATTCGTCGCATTTCAAGCCGCAATCATGGCCTCAAGGAAAAAGACACTTTAAGACTCGTAGATGCCCTTATCGTTAGTCGACTAGCTTACCACCTCCCCTACCATCACATCACCAAAACCCAACTCAATAAACTTAACGTCCTACACCGCTCAGCCGTTAAAGCAGCCCTCCATTTACCTCGTCATACCAGTACAATTCGGCTCCTTCAATTAGGCATTCATAACAATGTTGAGGAGATCATAGAGGCGCACCTTTCCAGCCAGCAACGTCGACTCCGCACAACATCTACAGGCGCTCATCTCTTGCGCTCAATGGGCTACAATACCCCTGATTCCTCACCTCATACTCATATACCCATCCCTCCGCATCTGCGGAGCCTCCTCGAGCTCAAACCCCTCCCACAAAATATGGATCCCGAACACCACAAAGGTCGTCGTGCAGCCCGTGCCTCATATTTTTCCAAACAGTACTCCACACGCCAAGACATCATCTACACGGATGCTTCACACAATCCGGACATTCCTCACATCTGCACTGCTGTATTCACGGACATTCGCCGCTCAACATTCAATGCCGCCTCCATCAACTGCATTAGCATCGCCGAGGCCGAATGCTTGGCCATTACGCTTGCAATTGCACACATCAGTCAGTTGCAGACTCAGCACACCACAATATGCACAGTCTCCCAAACAGCATACAGATATCTACTGCGAGGAACCCTAACACACTCATCTGCTAAAATATTATCTACTCTACCTACCCCTCCCGATACCATCACCATCACATGGGTTCCTGGGCATGAGGACATCCTCGGAAATGAGCGCGCTCATGCGTTTGCCCGAGAACTAAGCTTCTGGGCGCCGGTGGATGTCCTCCCCAAACCTTCATTATACACCACCATCGAACCTCTTGACTACACTACAATTGTTCAGTACTATCGTCGCTGCCGTGCCACGTTCCCGCCACCACATCCCACGCTTTCTCACATCGACAGCACGTACTGGCGACAACTCCAAACACATTCGTTTCCATCTCCTCAATTTGCCCACATATTTCACCCCACGGACTTCCCACCGTACTGCACCACATGCAACGCCACCCCACCCACCCTCTACCATTACTTATGGGAATGCCCACATCCAATCCGCGTTCCTCCCGTCAAACACCCCACCCCCTCCTCCTGGGAGGCTGCCCTTCTAGCCACGCAACCCGCAGATCAGTTACGGCTGGTCGAGCGGGCTAAGCTAGAAGGAACAGCCAGAGGGCTCCTGGACTAAGAGGTCCTCCTGGGAGTGTTTACATTTTTTTTTAATAAAGTTTTTTCCTCCTCCTCCTATCTTAGCTGTTTTAATGCTTAGCTAAATTTTTGTTTCTGATTTTTTTCTGTTTACTGTTTTAGCTATTTAGTTCTTTTTTTAACGTTGGTTGTCGCCTCGGGGCATAAAGGAATATGTAAAAGAACAAATTGGGTAATAACTGAAAGAAAATGTTGGATATTCTAATATAATCTGACAAGGAACAATGAAGGACACCCTGTAACGTGGGTATAAGTATCGTAACTGAGGCCATGTTCGATCCGCAGCGGGTGGGGGGGGGGGGCGACCCTGACCCGAATCCTCTGAAGTGGAACCTCCTCAAAAACTACTGGGGAGGTGTAGGAGGATTACCGCATAGGGTGGAACAAGCCCACGTGTGCGGTGCCGGAGGTGATCCTCTTTTGTCAGATAACAGTGGTATCATCCATACAGAGAAACCGTGGCATTGATGAGGGTAGAGTCACCTGGCGGGTTGCAAAAATCTGAAGACGTTTCTGAACTGTCAGGACGCTTAGGATATACTCAATTCGAATGTTTGCGCAATGGAAGCCGGCAAACGATAAATTTTCTGGCAGATTTCTGGGCTACGGTTGACGCGTCGCCTACAGTAACTTTCGCTGTAAACCACAATTCTTTTTCATACTTTGTATTTACATCAAGTTTTTGGTTTTTCAATGTCAATTGTTATCTTCATCTACGTGGTTCATGCCTGGTGTCTTCTGTTTCATCTCTTGTTTTTTAATGCCCTTTACCTTCTGCGTTTGGCTTTGTTAATTATTGGTTTCACCTTTTGTTGTCCTTTTTCTTTTTACGAACCCCATCCCCAATTCGTTCCAATGCTCAATTTTCTCGCCACCCTTCTTTCCTGGTTTCAACACGCTTCATATGTGTGCATGTCTGATATTAAATGCATGTTTTCACGCCCAATCTTGAATTACCTTTTGGGCCAATTCTTTTGCACGTGTTGGCGGCCTAAATATGACTTCCTATCATACAGTAACCTTCTTCGAGTTTTGTCTCTCCCGGTTCTATCTTTCTGGTCTATTAATTTTTGCCACTTCCATTCGCCATGAAAGCTTGTGTTGTCACGAGTGTAAAAATCACCACTAGTCGGTGCGGTTATTGGATTATTGAGCAGTATTTCTGCTGGTCTGGAATATAGTTGAAGGTTAGCGCCCGTGTCGTGGTCATTTCTGTTCCCTGTGCTCTGTCCGTGTTCCCAAAGGCTGTCAACTACAATGGAGCAGCCGCAATTAGCCCAACTAATTATTTTACAAAAGCAATGGAATGATGTTCTAGGAACGATTCAACCCTTAGCCCAGCGGAATTTCGGAATGACATCGAAAGGAACCGATCAATACTGTTTTCAATACGTTAAAGTAATTGCTTCTACGGTAGAGAATATGGGTCCTTCAGATATATACAACAGCCTTTTGCTCTTTTATTCATTTGGGCCTCTAGAAAACCCATGACTTCATCTCATTTCTCTACATGTAAAGGGACATAATTTGGTAGAAATTTTAGCTTGTCCTGCAAAACTTCGACAAAACATTCTGCCATTACTCTCAAGGAGAAACCTTCCTTGTTCGGCTTAGGTTAAAACATCTTTAGAGTGTTGTTTTGAGATATATGGATGCATGCACTAATCTGTTCATGTATAGTCTTTCCCACAACATTTTTCGTTTTACGTTTTAAAGTCGCTGGAGTACCGCGATGCAATTTTAACGTCCTAATTGTTTTCAGTTCGAATGTACCCTCAGCGTACTCAACAAGACCGTCTTTTTATCCCCTGGTAGAAGACATACGGTTTTTTCACTCAAACTACGTCGCTTGAGCAACAGGTCGGTGATTTCTGGACAAATCAAAGCGAAGTACAACATGCTGGACTTTGGAAACGCCCATGCTGCTTTCACTGTCAGTGCCGTACTTGATATAAGCAAATGCTTAACCGACTTCCGTTGCTGGACTGCGAACTTGGGACGGTGCACCAAGACGTTGTCCGAGTGCTCCGTTAGGCGACCGTGGTGCCTTCTCGCCGAACCATTTCGCGACCCCACGCTACAATAGTGCGAAGCTGCTGCAAAACTTCCTGCCGCTTGAACTCGGTCGTCCTTGATGCGCCCCAAGAGTGTGCTTGCAGTTCCCTTAATTCCCACTTGTGTTCTGGTGCTGAGGTTCGTATCCTCTATGGGTAATTTCGGGAGATTTGTGGTTGTCTTCTCCGTTTAGAGTAGAGTACCTTCCTGAGCGGGATCCCATTAGTGAGCGACGGGACAAACCCCCGAAGATTAAATTGATGTTATCCGAGGGAAATTTTGCCTCATCAGAAATAAACGGACTGTACCTGGAAGCTGACATCGGCGGCAGGTAAAACTAACACACAGGGAATACAGAAAAAACAGACATTGATGTATTTGAAATAAAGATTAGAACGGTTCCTGTTGGGCTAGTATGTAATACATTTAGACAGGTTCAGTAGCGCAAGCAGACGAGCACATAAAATAAATATTAACACAGGACTGACGTACAAGTGGCCTTTATTGGAAGAGAAATGTCATTTATGCAATTCTTTGATCGTGTGATTCTACCGAAATCAGTACTTCAAACATCATGCCCTGTTTTTCTAACAACCTCAGCATGGAGTAAACAATAGAAACCAAGGAATAAAAAATGTAATCATCGGATAAGCATGTGTGATAAACAAATAAGTTCCTCACATTTAAATAACTGATGAAAATGATAAAGGTTATGAAGACTTAATTTTTGATTTTTTGTTTCATTTTGATTTTAAAATGCTTAGTTTGTTTTAAATTCGGCACATCGCATATCAGGTAATAAATTAGGCTGAGTCGCGTGACGCAAAAAGATTATATAAATTACTTTCCTTTTCACATTCGGTACAGCTAAAAGCCGGCGCTATGTTTTTGCCGTTCGTTTTGTCCACGTGTGTGCTACTGTATGCATCTGAATGTGTTACCAACTAGCCCAACAAAGGGCCCTTCGAGCTATAAACCTCGCAGACCAAGCTGACCACTAATATATATTTCCCTTCTTTCGTATAAAAAGAACGCGTCTTTTAAAAGCAGAGATAAAAATTATTTTATTGTTTTATGGACCCTAATGGAATCCCATTGTAATCATCGCTTTTTATAGCAAATTAAAATTGGACCCAGGCTGCAGGTTATTAATCAACATTTTGCCGTTCCTCTAGGTAACAAATGTAATACGGATTGTGGTCTTGGACAATGAAAAGGTATCACAGGGCGTCGAAGCGCGAATAATGCAATAACGAATGTTCCTAGTCAATATGAAAAGGGATTTGGCGTAATAGCGGAAGGTTACAGTTGTATGACACAAAACAGGCTTCTGTGTTTTTTGTCGCAGATATGGCGTCTATACGCCATTGTGACATGACCTCATTCAATGGCAATGACCTGCTAAAACTTCTCACCAATTTATTTTTGCTGCGTTAGGTAACTGAACTGGGACTTTGTGAAGGAGATGACTCTTCATACTTGGTGATATTATATCCCAAGCAGCAGGAAGCATATGCTAGTAGCGCGACGTGCAGGTACCACGGAGGCAAAAACAGTGCACACCGCAAGTCCTTATGGTGTCACGTAGACTGCATTGCTTGAAAAGAAGAGATGAATAATAAGTCTTAGTTCAGAACCCCACGAATATGAGGATTTATATTTCTTCGCGTGTTCACTTATCGACAGAAAGTGTCACGTAGGCCGATAAACCACCAATCGCTTTAAGTTTACTTCTTGCTTTTGAACAAAATTATTTGTTAAAACGATCATTAGCCGACAGAGCTTTCACGTAGATGTTTTCACTACGCAATGCCGTATTTTTGCTGACTTCGAAATTTCAGAAAAGAGAGGAGAGAGCTTCCCTGAAAAATAGTTTCCTTGATAAAAAAAATATGCTAATGGCTTAGCTTGGCTATTCTAAGATATATGTAGCGAGAGGTGCGTTCTCCTGACTAAGCTATCTGCGATCATTGAATGTTTAGCAAATAGAAACCCTTCTTAACTCGCTATTGTAATGAATTTACCGTGCCTTATATATTTTCATAAACCTTCTCCCACATCGTCACCAATCTTGACTCCCTTTCTTCCCACCTTCACATACGCAACTGCAGAGTAGCGGGCCAGATTTTAATCATACCGGAAAACCTCTGCCCTTCCTACCAATTAACCAATCTATCTATGAGAGACGTTGGTTATGCAATTTTTTTTTTATTAATTTCGCATGACAGAGACGAAAACTTCCTGTTTAACAGTCTCAATTTCGTTTTTGCAGCATTTCGATTCCGCAGAGTCCCTTTGGCGTATAAGGTCCATATTCATATCAGCCTTTTATACGCAATGCTACGCATGCGACACGCGGTTTGGGTGACAGAGCGGCGTGAGGCGAGGCCACGACAAAGCGCGCGGCGCACCTGGGAAGGGGATAGTCTCGGGTTATAACGATGTTGGGGTATGCGCACAGCTGCTCATAGGCGTGGCGCCAAACGAGGCTCCGATGATGGAGTGAGTGCGCGGCCGTGGCGAAGCGCGAACAGGTTGGCCTGATAACTGCACATGCGCAAAACCAGCCTGTCCCGGACACCGCGAAATGCTCGACTGTTAGCCCAGTGTAGCTCTGGCTACAAAATAAGGTTTGCCCACCTGGAAAATAATATATCAGTGCTGTTGATGAACTGGTAACTCCATCTTACTGTGCATATTCATTCCTGTCCTGGCTGTAACGGTGGCCTTTTGCTGCTGACATGATGTCAGAAATGATGGCGCAACATGCGTGATTACAAATCCACAAAACCATCTCTACGGAACTAATTTCGTGAGACGCATTGCTCCTGAACCCTCTTACTTGCCTGCGGCCTTCTACCACTGTTTGCCTTTCTGCCCTCGTGTTTTCATTCGCGCCATCACCTCCTTTATAGACATATTGTGTTGTTCACAACAAGAGGTTGCTGCTATGGTTATTCTTTCAGATATAAATGTATTGTTGTATAAATATTTTATCGCTTTTTTCAGCAAAAATAAATTTAGATCAAGGCTATTCAGACAGGTGATATATCATTTAGTTAATGTACATAAACGGTAGTGGCAGTATTCATCCTGACCTGACGAGCATGTGTTGTTCTCATTTAAAAACAGACTTAAACATACATATATACTTCTCTAAATATTTAGGCAGTTAAACAATTTATTCATGATCGTGTGGATCAAAATCCGCTAATTAGTCTGCAATGAGATGTTTTTTGTCCAAGAGTAATCTGTTCAAATCTGAACTACTGAAAAGCTCTTTCTTAGACACTACATCTATTTGGCAATATAGGGCCATGGACTTTCTCTTCAATTCGTTGTTTCAATTTCAATTCGTTGTTTAGCATCTGCTTTTCTGTTCTTAACTAGGAATGCTTCAAAAGAAGGAAAAAGTAAATAATTCGTCGCATCGCTATTGGCGCAGTTTCCAAGCGATACATTTCGACACGACGCGCAGGCAGGTCATTGCGATGAAATGATAATCTGCAAGACATTTGGAAGTGTAAAATGGGAATCCCACTCATGCACTACACAGCGTAAAAAGCAGGCCTAAAGGCGGCGTGCTCTGAATAACCAGCTTTTTTCTATCATCATATTTGTAGTCGCGGTGAAGCACTTTTTAAAAAGCTGAAGGGATGGAATGAAGGACTGCAAATGACCAATAATAGATTTTTTAAAAACGCCTGCACGCAAATTAGGGAAACTGTTTGAACAAACATCTTATATTGTCTCTGTGCCTTTGGGCTTGTCTGACGCATTACGAGGCTATCATTCGTGCATTCATGTTAACTGCCTTCGTTGGTTGCTTAGTGCACACATTGTAACACACCACTTTTATTGAAGCTAGAACAATTTGTAGAACAAATAATAAGAGCTGATCCAGTACTTATAGCACAACATGAAGCTACTGTATTTTTTATTTTAATTTCGGCAAGGAAGTTAAGCGTACTGACTGAACTTTTTTAAGGTGAGTACCTAACTAGAGCAAAATTGATGGCCCCTTAATTATTTTGTCTAAGATACCTTTCTCTGAACTCCGTAACTGCAAGAGACAAAATTGTCTATCGCAACCTAGTGCAAATATTATTTAAACTATGCCTTTATTAAATCCCTGCTGCCACATTTCTTTTATCTCTTCCACTGAAAGACATACATGCGTTCTTTTCGGCCTTATTATTTACTATCCGCCAAAGTACACCAGCAAAGATGGTTTCTGGCTGCTATGGTTGGTGTAACCAATTTAATCCCGTAGAGTAGCGATGCTGTTCCAGAGCAGCCAGTCAGTGCGTACTAACTACTTTAAGCGGCCATCATCTCTTTATATGGGCGAAGATAAACGCCTATTATGACTTCGAAGTTTTGCTCACAACTGTGTTGTTTCGTTCATGGTACCGGTATGTTATCAACGTTTGTAGAGTTTCTGCAAATTTTCTACCTCTCCCGAGAACATTTTCTGCTTCTATTGGACTGTCTCATATTGCCGCATATATGTAATCGGCCTTCTAATCTTATGTTCATTCCTACTAATATTAATGCTTATTAGTACTCCGGTTTATAACAAAAGCAAATCGTGGGAAGCGCAACCTTTATGATTTCTATTCCAAGAGCTGTTTACTGGAGTATTTATTAGTGTAGCTCTGCCTCGTGGTGACCAAAAACGTTGTCTAGGCAGTAGAGAGCCGGCTCTACATACAGGCAACCTGAAGTGGCCAGCGGCGCTAGTGGAGCGCTGGGTTCAGCGCCGCCAGACCCTGCGCCGAGCAATTTGAGGTGGCTGGTGTGGTCGGGTTCCATGCGCGTTTTACGTCGGCAATCATGTCGGCTCTCACTTTCTGCGGTTTTTAAGGCTATCGAATGCCTTGAGAGCTACTTCCGAACACCAATGCGTGCGAAAGAACACCGCCTGTTCGATAATAGTCATGTTTATAACGTGAACGCTGTCGACGTCACCGAGAAGTGCTCGTCGCTCACGACAGAGCAACCGCCCGCATGGTGTTGAATTTAGCCTCAGGAAGCGGAGCCTTTTCTTGGAACGAAATTTATTGCCGCAGGGTCTCAAGCGAATATATGTGAAGAAGTCATAAACAATTAAATGAATGAAAAATGTTGGCTGCTGTAAACAAAGCTTTTCATTTACCTATTACGTTCACACAAGTGTAAAATGAACCTCAAAAGATATTGCTCGCCTGCTACTTTTTTTTTCTTCTTGCTGTTGTTTGATTACAGCAGCATAATAATTTTCTCACAGTTTCTTTTATAGTTGAATACCAAGACGCACACTTGTGTGGGTGGTGCGCAGATTTCGAAGGGCCGTGGAAGTTACAGGAAAGCAGGTGGAGCTCTCGCTGCGGATGTCGTAGATTGTCAGCGCTATGCGGTTGAAGCGGCTTGCATTTTGTGCCTCCATACCTCAAGCGGGGAGAGAGCCGGCGGGAAACGCTGGCACTCATACGCAAAGCTTCCATAAGTAAGGCAATTAGAGTTATTATTCTTGACTAATGCTTCTAATGATTGAACGGTGTATCGTCTCGGACAAAAAACGCTTGAGCTCCTCAGTCTGTGCAAGAAATGTTTGGCGAGTAACAATAAAAGAAGTTCCTGGTCTGCGTGCGCTGTATCACGGGCCTCCACACACCGCCAGTTCAATGTTTTCAGCGCATTAAGAACTAGGTTACAGATAATTATGCTTATCAAAATCTGCAATAAGGTTTTGAATAAATACGCATTAGAAGGCATGTTCAAAGAGCCCAAGATCATTTCTTTTATTTCGTCTTGGATGATATGCGAGGGGAATTCGATGATGCAACTGCGCAACTTTGTTGCTTTTCTGGACGTTACGTCCTTTAAAAGAATGACAATGTACTGTATCCTGCGCAGCATAGAGCAGTAGACGCCAATTTTTACAGCGCGAAGTGCGTACTGAGGAGAGGGCTCCAACTAGTGTGCGGCTGCCCCGAGTCAGAAGTTTATACCATTTCCCCTTTTCAATAGGCAATTATCTTATTTTTAACGTCCCTTGGCGTCTCTATGGCCCCCTAGGAAAACGAATATCAGTTATATTGTCACGGGTTCTATCGCTACCCGGACGGCAGTCCAGAAGGAGAGGATCAAATGACGGGGTTGAGGCACAGGAGGCAGAGAGCAGGCGCTTGACCAGGCAAAAGCAGCGGCGTCCCAGAACCACGCGCACTCCGCAGAACTTCGTCTTCTTCTCCCTCCAGAACTGACACGGTTAGCGCGGGTTACACTACTCCTCCCCCTGAAAGGCGCATCGTCCCGATGTGCGCTCCAGCGTAACTTAAACGTTAAATCAAGCAGAGCTCAGAGTCAGAATACGTGGTTCTAGCGTTCACAGTAATTTTTGAGGCGAACCACATGCACCACTTCAGGATGAGGAGGCCGACGAGATGTGCTCGGAACAATCGGAATCACCTCGTAATTCACGTCGCTTATACGGCGAACGACCTCGTATGGGCCAAAGTAACGTTTTAGCAGCTTCTCGCTGAGACCGCGACGGCGAACGGGAGTCCACACTCACAGTTTATCACCAGGTGCAAAATGAACTTCACGATGCCGGAGGTTGTACCTGCGTGCATCGACGTGCTGGCGGTCTTGGATGCGTAGGCGTGCCAACTGTCGGGCTTCTTCTGCGTGCTGGGATACCAGTTGGACATCGTCGTAGAGTAGGCCTCCGGCTCATGGGGAAGCATGGCGTCAAGCATGGTAGTCACCTCTCGGCCATGCACCAGGCGGAACGGCGAAAATCCGGTTGTTTCCTGAGTTGCGGTGTTATAAGGGAACGTTACGCAGGGAAGAATATCGTCCCATATACGGTGCTCGACGTCCACGTACATAGATATCATGTCGGCCATAGTCTTATTAAGGCGCTCTGTGAGCCCATTCGTTTGGGGGTGGTATGCGGTAGTTTTCCGGTGGTGTGTGTTGCTTAAACGCAAAATCTCTGCCATTAGCTGGGACACGAACGCGGCAACGCGATCTGTGATCAAAACTTCGGGAGCACCGTGACGGAGGACGATGGACTCGACGAAAAACTTCGCTACATCAGCCGCTGTTGCAGAAGGTAAAGCTCGCGATTCAGCATACCGTGTGAGGTAATCAGTAGCAACAGCAATCCAGCGGTATCCCGAGTTGGACGTAGGAAGAGATCCGAGCAGGTCCATTCCTACCTGCTGGAACGGAGTCATAGGCAGCGGAATGGGGTGAAGATGTCCTGCGGGTTGTACGGGCGGAGTCTCACGTCTTTGACATGAGCGGCAGGTTCTGGTATAGTGACGAACAGTCTTAGCAAGTTGAGGCCAGTAATACTTGGAACGAATTCGTGCGAGTGTTCGGCTGTATCCCAAATGCCCGGGAGTTGGGTCGTCATGACAGGCGTCCATAATTTCATTACGTAGGTCAGCCGGAATAACTAGTAGCCAAGACCTCGCACTCGCTGCGAAGCTCTTTTTGTATAGAACATTGTTGCGAAGACATAATGCGGGTAGAACGCGCAAGAAGACGCGTGGAACGGTGCCTTCTTGACCTTCCAGATGGACGATTACTTCACGGAGTTCAGTGTCGTGTCGCCCCCGCGCTGCCATATCGACCGTGCTTATGGTACCTATAAAAGCATCTTCATACTCGTCGTCTTGACCGTCAGACGCTGATCCTATAGGGGCTCTCGAGAGGCAGTCAGCATCTGTGTGCCTGCGACCGCACTTATAAACTATTGTAGCATCGAATTCTTGCAACCGAAGGGCCCACCGTGCAAGTCGCCCTGAAGGGTCTCTCAGAGTGCTCAGCCAACATAGAGAGTGATGGTCGGTAACCACCTGAAATGGGCGTCCGTACAAGTAGGGTCCGAACTTATTAATCGCCCAAACTACCGCGAGGCATTCTTTTTCAGTGGTCGAGTAGTTAGCCTCCGCCTTCGATAATGTTCGACTTGCGTAAGCGATTACACGCTCGGTCCCGTTCTGTTTTTGAATGAGCACGGCTCCGAGGCCCTTGTTGCTGGCGTCTGTATGAACTTCAGTCTCGGCGTCCTGGTCAAAGTGCCTGAGTACAGGGGTTGTCTGTAAGCTTTGTTTAAGGCTGTCGAATGCACGCTGCTGTTCATCCGACCACTGGAAGGCGACGTTCTCCTTCGTGAGGTAAGTAAGTGGTGCAGCGACATGAGAAAAATTGGGAACAAAGCGCCTATAGTAAGCACAGAGGCCCAGAAACCTCCGTACGGCGTTCTTGTCCGATGGTGGAAAGGAGGCGACGGCGGCTGTTTTATCGGGATCTGGACGAACGCCCGCGCTACTGACGACGTGGCCAAGAAATTTTAATTCATCGTAGGCAAACTTGCACTTTGTTGGCTTCAGAGTGAGGCCTGCGCTTCTTATAGCTTGTAGTACTGCTCTCAGGCGAAGAAGATGATCGGAGAACGTGCTTGAGAAGATTACAACATCGTCAAGGTAGACCAGACAAGTTTGCCACTTCAGTCCGGCCAAGACGGTGTCCATAACGCGCTGAAAGGTTGCTGGTGGAGTACAGAGGCCGAACGGCATCACTTTAAACTCATATAGACCATCCGGGATGATAAAAGCAGTCTTCTCTCGGTCGCGCTCATCAACTTCGATTTGCCAATAACCACTTTTCAGATCTATGGATGAAAAGTAACGGGCATGTCGTAGATGATCAAGTGCGTCATCAATGCGAGGAAGGGGATAAACATCCTTCTTGGTGACGTTGTTGAGACGGCGATAGTCAACACAGAATCGAAGAGTGCCATCCTTTTTCTTTACTAGTACCACTGGAGCTGCCCATGGGCTGTGCGAGGGTTGGATTATATCGTCGGCCAGCATTTCTTGCACTTGGTTCTGAATAACTTCACGTTCTTTGAAAGAAACTCGGTAAGGCGACTGACGAACAGGGTGAGCAGCGTCATCGGTAATTATTCTGTGTTTGGCAATGGTCGTCTGGCGAACTCCGGATGACGTAGAGAAGCAGTCTTGGAATTCTGCAAGCAGTGCTATCAATTTGGCCCTTTCGCTCACAGAGAGATTAGGTGCAATGCTTACACCCAAAGGTGCATCGTTCTGCTGCGAAGAGAAAGAGGAGAAAGCACCTTCGGACACGGCAACAACTTGAATAGGGGCAGTAATGCTCTCCATGGTACCGAGAGCCGTGCCTTTCGTAAGGCGCTATGGAGTGCCACAAAAGTTGGTGACTAAGACGTGTACGCAGCCAGTATCCAGCTGCGCGATACCTCGAGCAACACCAAGACCCCGTTCAAGAAGCAGCTGAGCACTTCCTTCCAGAAGAACTTCGCCAGAAGCAACGTGGTCGGACGTGACAGGGAGAAATACGCTAGACTGGGGCGGTGCGGTTAAGTGCTCCGCCAAAACGCGTGCCGTGCAAACTTGGGGCTTTGTTTGCGCCGAGGTATATTGAGGTTGACGAAGCGTGAGGCGGCGGTCGGTAAAGTCGATTACAGCGCTGCAATCACTCAAAAAATCCATGCCGAGAATAATGTCTCTGGAGCATTTCGATAGTACAACAAAGGTAACCGGGCACCTGAGACCGTTAATCTCAATACGAGCAGTGCATCTGCCGATTGGTCTCACGAGGTGGCCGCCAGCGGTTCTGATATCGAGGCCATCCCACTGCGTCGTTACCTTGCGAAGTCGGCGGCATAGGTCCCCACTCATAACAAAATAGTCTGCACCGGTGTCAACGAGTGCCATCACGTCGTATCCGTCGATCATAACATCGAAGTTATTGTACACTGTGGCGCGACGGTCGTCGGAAGCTCCGTCGGGGAGTTCGTCATGAAGTTCGTCAGAAAGCTCGTCAGAAAGCTCGTCGGAAAGCTCGGTGGGAAGTTCGGCGAGAAGTTCGGCGCGAAGTTCGTCGGGAAGGTCGTCGGGTTGATCGTCGGTTCGCGTGGGGGAGCGGGGCGAAAAACGTGGAGGCTCTTTAACAGGAACGGGTTCGGCAACGTCACCTCCAGACGTCACCGGGCTTAGTTTTCCCGATGAGAGGACAGGCTTTGCCGTCGATTGCTGCGAAGGGGAGATTCGTATCGGCGGGACGGTGTCGAGCGAAGGTCGCGACGTGAAGACCGGTCGGGTGGTGGTGAACGGCGCAGATAATCCGCGATGTCACGGGGTTGCTCGCCGAACTCCGGGCGGGGAGCATTCCGCTGAAAACCGCGAAGACCAAGCTCTCGGTAAGGGCAGCGACGGTAGACGTGGCCTGCTTCTCCGCAGTGGAAGCATAGTGGGCGTTGGTCGGTTGTCCTCCACGCGTCAGCCTTGCTCATCCATTGCTGCTGCGTACGAAGATCGTACACAGGGATACGGGGTTGTGCAGGGAAGTACTGACGGCGAGCAGGCGGCGGTGGTGGCTGCTGCGGCGGCGGGCGACTAGCAACGGACGCGTACGTCTCAATGGGCTGCGTAGGTGAAGAAGCAACGGAGCACTCTGGATAAAGGGCACGTTGTACTTCTTCGCGAACAGTATCCGTGAGGGCGCAGGATGCCGTACCATCAGCATGTGGAAGCAGGTGCCGTATTTCCTCGCGTACAACTTCGCGGATGATCTCGCGTAGGTTTGCGGTGTCGAGGGAACCAACAGGGAAGCGAGCAGCTGAAAGGTTCGAAACGCTGGGACCTCCAGCAAGGCGACGATAATGGTCCGCTCGCGTAACCAAGGCTCGCTCAATGTTCGTCGCCTCATTTACAATTTGTGCCACTGTAGTCGGCGGATCACGAATAAGCCCGCCGAAAATGTCACTCTTAACGCCCCGCATGAGCGCACGCACCTTTTTTTCCTGGGTGGCACGGGGGTCGGCACGGGAGCTAAATCGTAGGACGTCTTGAACAAAACTGGTTACAGTTTCGTCGGATCGTTGTACTCTTGTTTGCAGAAGGTCTTCTGCTCGCTGTCGACGATACTGATTGGCGAACGTCCGTCGCAGCTCTTCCTTACAGGTGTCCCAGGATGTAAGGGAGGCCTCGTGGTTTTCGAACCAGTGCCGAGCTGTACTGTCCAGGCAGAAATACAAATTCTGACGACAGTTTTCGGCATTCCAACCATTGTGGCGGGCCACACGTTCGTACTGCTCCAGCCAATCCTCCACATCTTCGGAGGCATCTCCATGGAACGTGGCAGCCGCTCGAGGAGCCATCGGTAGGTACACCACGGACTGTGCGAGAAACGAGTCCGTCTGTTGACATTTGGTCGTGGTACTCCGGGCCATTGTAAGTTGTGGAGAGCCGGAGTTCGGCAACAGACCAAATTCAGGAGCAAGCCCTTGAAGTCGCCGGCTGGCACGTATCTCGGCCTCCTCGTCGAAGGGGCGGCGGCTGAGACTTGGGGGCGAACTCAGAGTAGCGGGTTTTGAGGGGCTGTGCTGCATTTACTCCGCACCTCCACCAGAATGTCGCGGGTTCTATCGCTACTCGGACGGCAGTCCAGAAGGACAGGGTCAAAGGACGGGGTTGAGGCACAGGAGGCAGAGAGCAGGCGCTTGACCAGGCAAAAGCAGCGGCGTCCCAGAACCACGCGCACTCCGCAGAACTTCTCCCCCCAGAACTGACACTGTTAGCGCGGGTTACAATGTTACTCTCTAACAGCCGCTATCATTTTCTCTCGTCTTTTTTCTCAGGTTCTCCCCAGAAATTGGTGCACTTAGGTCCCCTTCTCTAATGTGGCAGTCTTTGCCGCCGTTCGCAGTTCTTGTTCGCATTTGTAGTATTCAAAGCATCGCACGAGACAACTGAAGCCACTAATTGAGTAGATACAATCAGTGGAAAAAAAAAGCGCGAACGAAAAAGGAACATAGCTGTCGCAACATACACGGCATCTGCTTCTGGGTAGCCTCATTGTTAGCCTCCGTTGGCCGCGACGTAGCGCCACATGTCCCCAGCAAATATGCATTGCAGGGTGCCTATAGGGCAGTGCTGCTGGCATGTTGCGTCGCGTTGCGCTCATTTTTGCGCCTTCTTGGGCATGAAATGTCTCGTCGTGTATCACGGACATAGTCATGAGCCGCAAATAGCTTAAAATTAGGAGAGCACGACGCGTGCACTGTGGCAAAATGTTCAAAGCATGCGACATCGATCAAGCCCTGCATTTTGCTTGCGTCGTAGGGTGCCATGAATAGGAAAACATTTTCAGTGTACTGCTCTACTACCGTCTTTCTTAGCTCCACGAAACGTGGCTACGATGCGATTGATAACGGCGATCACGTGCCCTGTGTCGATCGAGACGCCCTTCGAGCAGTGATCGCTACTCCGCTGAGTGAGAAATGATCTAAGAGAAATCCGCCAGCTGTATTCTGCACATACGACCACTCTGTTAGTTTGCTGTGCAGACGGATGAGAATAAGATGAATACTACTATGTACGTAATTTTTAAATGCACAGCTGTTTGTGAAAAGTTTCTGAACCTACTAATAGCGTACTTGCGGGCGCTCGCGCTGAAATGATGCTTTCTTTTATGTAGGTGCAAAATAAACATTGTTTACAAGGATCCAAAACCTCTAATCTCATGACGTTGTCTGACGCTTTGCTTCTAGCACTAATGAAACTGCAATGTATTGCATACTGCGTAAGAACCAAAAGCTGTAATACGACGTATCTCGACTTTTTTGAACTTATACGAGCTCCCTCAAAGCGCTATCATCGCCCTCACAAGCCAAGAATAATCAGAGCGAAAAGAATACACATAAAACAATCTAAAATATCATAGTGACTCTCGCAAAAGATTGCAAATTGGACAAAACGATTTAATGGCGGGATTATTTCCTTAGAAATTTCTGCATTTTTTAAATCAGCGGTGATGTCATTTATCCGTTTACTGGATTCGGATTATAAGAGTACTAATGGCCACCAAAATGAATTGCTCTGTCAAGTCATATTCTGTTGCAAATTAATGTTAGTACCCAGTCGGAAAAAAACTACAGAACATTTTCTGATGTCACGACAGATTTTCTGTGCGATTTTTGACGGGAAACTTGTTGTGACAACAGAACATTCTGTAGTAACATCAGAAATTTTTGTAGTTACAACAGAAAAGTGCAGCAGAACTACAGACAACAGAAATATACTACAGAAAGACTACAGAACTACAGAGAAGTACTACAGAACTACAGAAAAATCTGATGGTTACGACAGAACTACAGGATATTTTGTCGTATTTTTGACACAGTTCTGTAGTTTTTTTCGACTGGGTAACGACGTTCACAATCAACTGGCGAAACAGATCTTATATAATGCCGCGAACAATTCAAATCTTTATTTGCTCTTTTGCAACATCCGCCGGAATTCAGCCTCATCACTGTAATTAAAGCGCAGAAATCAATTCTGTACTATTTGTTTGTTCATAATCATAGTCGCGAGAAGCAGCCTTATCATTTTCTTTATCGCATAATATGCGCCGAGATCTTCCCCGAAGATTCCAGCCACTCGCGTGTGTTTCGACAATGTTGCAGTGTTTGCACACAAAGCCCACGGCTTTTCCAGATGTTTCCTTGCCGCCATCAAATTGAGCTTTGACTCGTGCAACGGGAATTCGCAGACCGACGACAGCCGAGCACACTTGTTGCTATCGCTGCCCCCGATTGCTTAGTTGCTTTGCGAGCGCAAGTAAGCCTAATCAAGAATTCGTCCAAGTAAATTTCAAGCCTCTTCCTTAGCCGCCAACGGCCTTGTTAACACTACGTACAATATATATGACACACTCTAAAAGAACGAATGTTGTTATAGAAACCAGATAGACGATTTAAATGATAGAAGGTGTATTTTAGTGCACTAAGGTGAGCAGAATGTAAGTTATTTCGCAAACTTCCCATGCCTATTAGGGCTCTATGGTTTTACTTCCATTTACGTGTTCTGTGAAGAACGTGGCACCAAGGCACTTTCCACGTAGTATGCTTCAAGGGAAGCCTACAAGTTACAGGCATTCGCAAGAATGGTTTAAATAGTACAGAGAAAATTTTGTAGTCAACAGCTTAGAACTTTCTATGCAACCAATAACATTAGCTGTAAAATTTCATTGCGCCTTACCAAGCCCACGCAACTGTATTGTCGGCGTATGGGACGCCTGATAGCTCCATTAGGAACATAGGCTCTGTAATGTAAGTTTAAAACAGTCAGCTACAGTCAAACCACCGATAAGACCAAGAAAGGTCTTGATGTATGCAAACTCAGCGTGCTTAGAAACATTTCTGATTGTTCGGTCTTAAAATTTTAAATAAAGCACAGGAATTATATGCACTGCTTTTAATCACTTTCACTTTGCTCGGCTATGTGCCACAGCCATGCATACTTGAGAGAAAAGAGCAACCAAATTATTTGCTCAACTTCGGAATTAAGATACATTAGACATCCATGTGGCGTTTTGAACGCGCTGCGTGACAGGTGCAAATGTCGATTTAACATTTGACGCGAGAATACAATAACCGCTAGTAATGACACGCCCTCGGCGCGTCGTAAACAGGCGTTCAAGTGGCTTAGAAGTAGTGTGTAGACATATAGTGGCAAATATGTCATAAGGGATTTTGCAGTGTACAGACGAGTGCATGATCTGAACAATGATTAGATCAGTACTCACTCTAGAGTAACTGCAGTGAGCAGGAGGAAAAGCGACATGAGCGAAGCGTACATTATTTTCATGAGTGAAGCTGCGGAGAAAGTCTTCAAAAAATCTGACTGCGCGAGAGCCTGTTCATAGGTATTTATACCGTTCAAAAACAAGCGATATATATTGAGTAACATCAGCAGTACTTCGTCATATGCACTCGTGGTACCATACGCCTCAAGTATAAACTTAAGCAATGCATTAACGCTATATCCTCTAATTGCATAATAAGGTACTGAATACTTAATGTGGCATTATAAGGTAACAAATTTATGTTTCACTCCTCAGCTCTGTGAAGCGAAATATAATTCGAGCACGAAAGACTATTTAATATATCTAATGGCAGTTTTCACCGAACAACTTCGTCCAAGTGTACTTATATTTTTATTACTTCGAGACTTTGTGATTGGGCATGAAATTGAAGTAAATGAAATTAAAACACAGCTATGCAGCCTTAACAATGTACTTGCCACCCTGCAAAGTGCAGTAAAAGAAATACACACTAAGTTACATCAGTCGTCTACAACCGAGTTCCAAGCTGGTCAAGTAGAAACGACGCTGAAATCTTTAGAACAAGTGATGTCCTTTCAAACAAAGAAGCTAACCAATTTGGAGGACTATAGCAGGCGTTCCAATCTGATTATATATGAAAACAGGATCTACGATAAAAGAAAAAGTTGTCAATGAGGTATTTCAGGACAAGCTGGGCGTGAAGTGTGAGTCAATTGGCCGAATACACAGACTAGAAAAAAGCAAAAAAAAAAACGACCAACAATTATCCACCTTCAAGATTACAACGAAAAGAAGGCGATTTTTGCAAACTGCAAGAAACTGAAAGGGTCTAATATGTATGTCCAGAATGATTATTCTCCATCCACATTAAAAAAACGAAACCTTTTCTGGGAGAGTTGTAAACGGGAAAGAGATCTTAAAATAAAAGCTTCACTAATCCATGATAAGCTTAAACTTGTAAAAACACATTTTATTTGAATGAAAGTTTATACAAACGTGTACAAATGTCCCTAACAACCTCTCCCGGAACGGACATGTCTAGCGATTCCTCAAACATACAGGATTGAAGGGACACTGAAGGACCTTTTAAGCACCTCAGGTTAATAAATGTCAATGCCCGCAGTGTAAGAAATAAAACTGACGAATTAGAAATGTTATTACTGAAGCATGATCCTCATATTACAGTATTAACGGAGACTTGGATAGATGAAGAAATAGGTGACGATGTATTTCCTTCATGCTATACTGTTTTCCGAAAAGATAGAGGCACCAGAGGAGGCGGTGTAGCCATCCTTATCAAAAATAGCATATCTGCCTATCAGCTGGAAGATTTCCCTGACCTTGAGTGTTTGCGTGTCAAGATAAAGTGTTGGGGACACAACTTTATTGCTTATGCTACCTACAGGCGACCCGATGCTCCTGTTGAATATTTGCAGAAATTGGAAGAAGGAATGGTCAGACATGCGAACAATAATATTCTATTAATGGGAGATTTTAATTTGCCAAATATTGATTGGGAGCGCCTTAATGCGGGGAATGTGCAGAACAAAAGCATTAGCCTTACTTTCAACATTATGCTGCGTTACAACATAGCGAAGATGGTACATGAACCAACACGTGTGCAGGGAACATGCAGCTCAATTCTAGATTTGGTTTTTGTTAGCCGGGATTTCCCAGAATATTTCGTTTCTATAGAGCAAGGACTGTCTCATAACTGCATGGTGAGCGTTACCGTTCCACTTATGCAAATAGCGAAAAACTATTCTTCAGTGCTTTCTTACAAAGATTATTCTCATGCTGATGACGTTTCGGTCAGAAATTACATGGAAAATTGTCTTGCCGATTTTAATAACAGCGCCAGTGTCTGTTCCCTTTGGAATACTTTCAAAAGTGTGTGTCTTCGTGCACTGCGTAGAAAAATTCATACCTACTAAGAGAAAGTTCACAAGCGTACAGCCTGGATGACACGCGACGTGATTCTTGCTAAACGAGAATTAAAAAGGTTAAAGAAAAAGCATATCAATCCGAATAAAATAAAAGAAGCTCAGGATGTGCTTGAACAGAAGGTGAACGCAGCTAAACATTTTTGCTATAATAATTCACTGCCCAACTTCATTAAACATGATCCTGATCCTGATTTCAGGATCATTAAAAATGATCCTGGAGGCATATGAAGGAGAAAAAGAAATCAATTCCGCAATAACAGTGGATGACACACTGATAACTGATGACATAGACATAGCGCAGAATTTATTGAATATTTTAAAAGCATCTTTTCAGTATCAAATGTTATTGCCGGGTTTTCCAAGAATCGTGAATTTGATGCCAGTTTTGTTTCTTATGCTGGTATTGTCAATATGCTGGTAAATCTCAAGGCCAAAACTACATGTGGCCTTGACGAAATACCGAATATCTTCCTAAAGCGGTATCCTGAATATGTCGCGAAATTTCTTGTTAAAATTTTTACTGTTTCCCTTTCGTCGGGGGAGCTCCCGGCTGACTGGAGGGTGGCCTGAGTTGTTCCGGTATTCAAAAAGAGATATCAAAAAATACTCCAAAATTATCGCCCCATCTCTTTAACATCTCAATCTTGCAAGCTCTTGGAGCACATTGTGGCAAATTGCATCAATGAATTCTTGGCTGAAAACAATGTGCGTACAGAGTTTCAGCATGGTTTCAGAAAGGGTTATTCGACTGTAAAACAACTGGTATCCGTAATTCATAATTTTGCGTCATCCCTCGACAATACTGGACAAATAGATGTAATATTTTTAGATTTCACCAAAGCGTTCGACAAGGTGCCGCACGACAAATCAATATTTAAACTAAGAATGATTGGCATACCTGACATATTTGTACACTGGATTGTTGCTTACCTCACTAAACGAACGCAGTACATTAAAATTGGCGAATGCAGCTCGGCCATGCTTCCAGTCTCATCAGGGGTGCCCCAAGGTAGTGCTCTGGGTCCCCTGTTGTTCCTGATATATATTAATGACATCGTGAATGTTGTGAGTCCAGGTGTTCAAATCAGACTTTTTGCTGATGATTGTATTTTGTATAAAGATGTAACAACTCCACATGATCACATTGTCATTGAAAATGATTTAAGCAACATATTAAATTGGTGCAGTGAATGGGGGATGTTGATAAACGCTGACAAATCACTATTCCTCCGTGTTACTTGTAAGAAAGCCCCGCTTGTTTTCTCTTACTCCCTTGGTTCTTCACCACTGCGCAGTACTAACAGTTACAAATACTTGGGTGTTACCTTAACTTCTACTCTGTCCTGGAACTTACATATTAACACTATCTGCTCCTCTGCCTTCTGCAAACTGTTTCTTGAGACACAAACTAAAAAATGCACCCGCTTCCGTAAAGTTACTCTCTTACATCTCTTTCATTAGTCCTAAGCTAGATTATGCATGCATAGAATGGGACCCTCACACTAAGTCAGATATCAAGCCACCTTGAGAAAATACAAAGAAAATCAGTTCGGTTTATATTTAATAAATTCGCTAGGTTTGACTCACCTTCTAAAACAATGACAGATAATTCTATTCCCACACTTGAATCCCGCAAAAAACAGCTGAGGCTAGAATTCCTTTCTCTCCTGATAAATAACAAGCTTGCAATAAGCCAGTCCCCTTATATATCTCCTGCATCAGCACGCTATACGAGACATCATCGTCCTGACTCACAAACACCCTATTATGCTCGAACTAACACGTTTATGATTTCCTTTTTCCCTCGCACAATATCAGATTGGAACCCTAATTTACAGATGGCTATGCATTGCGATTAATATTGTATTATTTCTTATTACTTTTTTGTTGTTGTTCTTTGCTCTTTTTTTGTACTACACTATGCCCCTCTTCTTGGACCCAAGGGCCTGCAGTATGTAATAAATAAACAAATAAATTAATAAATAGTGAGAAAGAAAGAGAGCCTGCGAGACAGTTAGAAAAAAGGTGTGTAGACTAGTTTTACATGAAAACACCGAAAATTTCCGGTGATGCGATTAATCACTCCCAGCTTGATACAGCCCTATTCCAGTTCCCTCCAGTGACACTCCTTTCCGATGAAGTATTCGCTCAAAGAAAGTGGTATATAGGCTGTTTCACAAGCATCACACATCACACTGTTCCAGCAAAACGCAAAAATGAGCACACCTACCATTTACTGGCAATCGTTCGCCACGACACTGGTAACTGAGATAAAAGGCGAGAGCCATTTGAGCCGCAATGTGGTATAAAGGTCGCTCCTCTTCACAAATTATACTGCGAAGAAATGTGCGACATGGTGAAATCAGAGCACGAATCTGCTGCTGTAGAGCTTGTTGTTATGGAAAATTAGACTGGAACAAATGAGAAGGGGGATGGCAATAGTGCATCTAACGTGTGAAGATGTGTCACTGTATTCACTTATTCAAGTGAACATTTTCCAGGATGTGTCTATTATCGATAATCGAATGTATATAGAAAGGCAGGAATACGATCACAACTAGCGAATGGAGACTGCTAATTTGGAATGAGTATCAAACAGCGCCGAGCTTGTGAAGGGCATCAAGAGAGCTAATAAAACATGGACTGCACTGAATATGGGTGCTAGACAAGGAAAGCAATTTCATTTCATATCAAGTGGACCTCGAAATAAAGAGTGTACCTCTGCGGGCAGGGTGTTTCAATGGAATTAAGATCAGGTTGAGAGGAACTGTGCTACTGGCGACAAGGACAAAGGATTTCCCCAAGTGAGAGGCCTGTAACAATAGCAGCAGAAGCCGTCTCCGGTACTTGCCATGAAATGGTTTACATGATTTCATATAGGTTCCTCGTAGGAGAAATTTGAGCAAAATATAGTGTATTACGGTCACTCCCGGCGATGATATATGCAATGCATCTTAGTAGTGTGCACCTGCAGGTAGATCATGGCTGATTTCTGTTGCGAAGCAAAGGAGCAATTGTCAGTGAGCATTCACTGGCTCATGAGGAGTACTCTATAAGTGATAAAGTTCGAACTTGATAATAGTAGAAGCATTTTAATCTACAACCTAATAAGGCTTGCGATATTATAGCTAGAAAACACAAAATAAATGTATAATACCCTTACGTTCGAAAGCTGCACACATTCAATCAAGTACTATTAAACTTGAACATCATTGAGGTAGAAACATTTCCTTGCTGCAAGTATTTCCTCACGTCCAATAATAATTCCGGCACAGTTATTGCACACCGATAAATACATCGTTGTCTGCCAATTATGTACAGCCGCCCTGATTTTTAACAATATAGCGCGAGCATCGACCAAACTGCTGGTCAGCACCTTACAACGACGATAAGCGTGCAACACGGCGAGAGTTCGGGCATGCGCAAGAATGTGGAACGTCGCAAACAGATATTGTGGCAGGGCGTGTGTCTGTGATCCGAACAGCGTAACAGAAGACGCTCTCTCTTCGTGCGCGTGCGCGAACTCTCGCCGTGTTGCACGCTTATCGCCGTTATAGGGCGCTGAGCAGCAGTTTGGTCGACGCTCGCGCTATATTGTTAAAAATCAGGGCGGCTGTACCAGTTGAAAGAACAAAGAAAGTAAATTTATTTTGAACAAACATTTAGGATCTGGTTCGGTTGACATGAGCAAAGTACACTAATATCGACGCGTCCTCTAGATTTATGTTGAATAATATTTTAAAGAGAGGGATTCTAATATGGTATAGAACGCTTAAGAAATCCTAGGAGAAACGCAGCAAGCAATGATCATTATGAATAGTATATTATTCTTCAAGGAGCACGACTTGTACACCGTGGTGTACCTGTATGTGGCACTGAACAAATTATAAACTTCTTTTTTATTGCAAATCTACGGAACTAGGTCTTACCGGTTAAATATATGAGTTTGCAATAAATAATACTTTGTTCCAATTATCACGCGTTGAAACAATGTACGTGGTCTCAGAGAACGAAGATCTGCCAAGTCTTTGCTGCTTTGCCGTTAGTCTGTCTACAGTGTGGCGCTTCAAGCTAACGAGCGGTAGTCCCTGCGTCCCCTTCGTTGTCATTCGTTTTCCACTTAAAACTTTAAATGACAGCTTTTTCACGCGGCTGGGTTTTTTCCATGCCCTCTTCTCTCCGTGCATTTGCATCCCACGGAATTCACAATGAGGGTAATGAAACTCTCACTGCTAGAAAATCCAGCACCTGAAGCGAGGGTTTTCATAGGTTGGGAGAAAGTATAACGGTTGAAGTCTTACCTACGTTCACCGTATAATCTGAGGCGCATTCTAATGCATTTTCTGAATTCTTCTGTGCATTTTGTTGAACCCCTTTCCTGATTAGCCACACTTTTTATATGCTCCTCGTTCGTAATAATATATATATATATACCGGGTGTCCCAGCTAACTTGAACCAAGGGTTACAAGGTAAGATATTTGAGGTAGGTCAGTGAAACCAATTGCATTCAACTGCCAGCCTCCTTGCGCACTACAGACGAATTTTTGTTTTGCAATTACTTAATTAGCTAATTATGCTAATTTCTCTAATTTATTAAATATCGACTTTAGACCAAAAATGTGAATTGGAAAGTTGTAGAGCACCTTCAGAAACCCCCATTCCATTAATTGCGATAAGGAAAGTCTCACGTGTATCTTTTTTTCCGGGCTCAGAAGAAAGCCCGCGAAATACAAATAATACCACGTGACTAGCGCATTTGTGCGCCGCGATTGTGGTGCTCTCAGTCGTGGTTTGAGTGAACGAAATAAGCTGCGGCTGTGACCCGATGGTCCCGTTGCAGCGGCAGGCAGAAATGTTGGCGATGGTTCGAGCGAGCTCGAGCTCGCCCGTCGCCACCGCGATTTTGGCCAGGCCTGCGCACCGCAGCTGCCTACATCACGACAGGCGGATGGCGATAAAGAACCGGCAAATGAAGGTGCAGCGCTAATTTTAGTCGAGTCACATGATGTCATCTCGTCCCTTTACCCAAGCTTGTATGCGCAGATTCAGTGGCTGATACCTTATCGCCCATTTGTTTGTCGTGACGTTCGCTGATGGGAGAGAAGGAGGCCTTGTTAGAATCTCGGTGGTGTCGGCTCGCCGCTCTCGCTGCTACTGCACCGTCACGTGGGCCGGCTGTCTGACGCGGGCGAAGAAGCCATCGCAGGCATATTGGCCTGCCGCTTTAACGGGGCCAAGAAGACACGGCCGCAGCTGACTTCGTTCGCTCAAACCACGGCTGAGAGCACCACAATCGCGGCGCACAAATGCACTAGTCACGTGGTATTATTTGTATTTCGCGGGCTTTCTTCTGAGCCCGGAAAAAAAGATACACGTGAGACTTTCTTTATCGCAATTAATGAAATGGGGGTTTCTGAAGGTGCTCTACAACTTTCCAATTTGCATGTCTAGTCTAAAGTCGATATTTAATAAATTAGATAAATTAACATAATAGCTAATTAAGTAATTGCAAAACAAAAAATTGGCTGTAGTGCGCAAGGAGGCTGGCAGTTGAATGCAATTGGTTTCGCTGACCTACCTCAAATATATTATTTTGTACCCCTTGGTTCAAGTTAGCTGGGACACCCGGTATATATATATATAAATGCGGCAAGTGAAGAACGAGGTTCAACAAAATTCTCGGTAGACATCAGAACATGTATTAAAATGCGCCCAAGATTTATACGGTGTCTACCAGCGTTAAATGCGTAAGTTATAAATCGGAGGACTTCATCCCAGGTTCTATACCGGAAGTCGACATACATTGAGAGCATATTGTTAAGCGTACGATTGATGCGTTCTATAAGACCGCTTGTTTGTGGGTGCTAAGGGGTTTATGGCGAAAATGGTATGAGCAAAGCCGAAAACGTTCTACAACTTCTGTCGTTAACTGTCGCCCTCGGTCACTTATTAACACACGAAGAGGCCCATGTCGAAGAATCTAACAATGATGGACTATAGGAAAAAGGTCGAGACATCAAAAGCAGTGGCTGGCGGTATGGCAACAGTTTCACAGTACCGCGTAAGGTAGTCTACGCACACGGTGACCTAGCGGTTTCCATTGGAGGAACGGGGAAAGATCCTTAAAGTTCAATACCCGCCTGTTCGAACGGAGTTCGTGGCGGCGTAATAGGCTGAAGATGTCCTGGCGGAAAGGAGGTTGAGTGCTTGAAACGCTAGCCCCAGAGGCAGCTGGTTATATAGCGTTCAGTAGTTTGAAGCATCTTCGACCAATAAAAACGTTCCTTATTCCTGTTTAATGTCCTGCAAAATCCCAATGTCTAGCCGTGCCATCGTCGTGCATTACTCGAAGAGCCCGATACCGAAGAGTTCTAGTAAGTACCAGAGAAAACCATGCACCTAGTTACCAGTAGTTCTTACTGTATACTATATCATCACGATTGCGTAATGACTTCGCAGAGTTCTGAGAAGATGTGCATCAAAACGCGGCGCAAACGGCTTATCTTTCCGTTTTGGAATCTTGAATTCATCAACATCGGGGTATCTTGGAGAAATAGCAGCGATGTATTCATCCGAAAACTCCTTGTCACAGTCAGTAGTTTCAAAAGGCAACTGTGAAAGGCAGTCAGCATCAGTGTGCTAACGACCGCTCTTAAAAGACATGATAAAATTGAATTCTTGGAGGAGTTAAGTCCACAGTGCAAGGGGTCCACAGGCGTCATAAAGGTTTAGAAGCCAATATTAGGAACGATGGTCCGTAACAATATTAAATGCACATCCACACAAATATGAACGAAACCCTTGCACACCGAAAACAACAGCTTAACATTCCTGTTACTTTGCTGTGTAATTACGCTCAGCCTTGCTTAGAGGACGACTTGCGTATGCAACGATATGTTCATTGCAATTGTGGGGCTGTATGATCACTGCACCAACTCAGACTGCGTTGGCGTTAGTGTGAAGTTCTATTGGAGCGGATGGGCAGAAGTGGTGTAGTCAAAAGTCTTGATGTCAGAATAAATTTTAGCTGACGGATGGCAGAGTCAGTTTTGTCAGACCACTTGAAGGCCACATTTTTTTGTTGAAGACTGGTAAATGTATATGCTAGGTCAGCAAACTTCGAACAAAATATCAACTATAGGAGCAAAGCCATAAAAACGCCTTAGCTGTGTTAACAATTTCGACAGTTTAAAACAACTCACAGCTTCAATCTTTTCCGGATCAGGCCTGACTGCATCCTTGTCCAAGAGATGTCCAAAACCCAATGTCTGGCGTTCTCTAAAATGACATTTCTTGTAATTTAGTACCTGACCAGCGTTTTCAATACACTCTAAGACAATCTGTAATCGACTGTTGTGTTCACGAAAGATACATCAGTATATTATTAAATGTTCCAAATAACTCATACAAATATGCCACTTCTGTCGGTGCAAACATGTATCCTTGAATCTTTCGAAGGTGGTTGGAGCTTGACATAATCCAAACTAAATCACAATAAATTCATACAGTCCATTTTCGGTGATGAACGCCGTCCTTTCATTATCTTTCGGGATCATGGGACTTAGCCAATAGCTTGATCGCATGTCAAGTGAGGAAAAATAGGAAGCAAAATGTAAACAATCAAGGCTTCATGAATACGTAGCAGACGATACTCGTCCTGCTTCGTATCACTATCTAGCCGTCAATAATCGGCACAAAATCGCAATGCGCCAACATTATTTTTGACCATTATCACCAGGGCAGCCCACGGACTAGACGATTCCTAAATGATGCCATTATGCAGCATATCACGAACTTGTTCTTCGATCATCTGATGCCCTGGTGGGGATACACGATAAGGTTTCTGTAGGAGTGGATCAGATGTCCCAGAAATGCTTATATGATGTGTGTGGGAAATGGATATCCTAGTGGCAAGTCCCGAGAGAAATCGAAAGCAGCATCATGTTTCAACAGAATTTGCACTTAACTTTGATGGTCACTTGCTGGCAGAAATTTGTTAACCATGGCAAGAAATTTTGTATCATCTACTTCTGAGCATGCAGTAGGCTGGGAATCATCTGTGCTGAGCACTGCTACTTATTCAACGGCGTCTTCGTCAAAGCGGGCACGTTTTAGGCCAGTAGGTAAAACAAAAGGTTCATTAGAGCAGTCGGTCGACCACAAAGAAGAATAGCCTTTCCTGACTAAAATGATGCAGCAGCGAATCAGAGCACTTTTTGTCGCTCAGTTGAGGATGAGTGGTTCAACTATAGAGTCTAACATATCACTCGCAGAGCTGAGCTAACCTCTTATATGAACTCTGGGGACATTGCAGGAATGAATATGTCGTCCGAAGCCGAAAGCGTGGTATGATTGTTCAGCAAATTTTCACACAAAGCAGATTCAATATGAGTACTCACAGATACCTCTTCGTTACGAAAGTTGAGAGTGGCCCCACAATATTCCAGAAAGCCGAGAACAAGAATGACGTCGTGCGTGGATCGATCAAGTACAGCGAGTTCAGTTCCGTGTGTTGTCGGCGATTACACGTTTCATGGAAGAGATCCCAAGGGGGTTCAGTGGTTCACCAACAACTCCACACAATGTCGCCACACTATCCCAAATAATGATAATTTTATGACCAAGGCAGTTCATAAAAGCATGGCTTATAATAGAAATGCTTGTGCCTGTGTCCACTAATGACATAGCGCTCACACTATTCACAAATACTTCAACTCGGTTCTTTAACCACGAAACAGGCCTAGGCATGGGTAAGCTTCAATAATTTGCGCCCTCGCCTCCACCAGTCGCACTGACTAGTTTCCCGGAGGTTGCGCATGTCGTCGGAGAGAAGGGGAGTGTCACAGGCACGGAGATGGTGGTGACAGGCTGCGGTTAGTGGCTGGTGATTCGTTTCGGTTCAGCGCCGTTCTTTTCTCCTGTCGGCGAAGTGTTTCTCTGTACTCTTTCTGGCCAGGTGTTCTATAAAAATCCCCATTGTAAGCAGAAAACCTGGCACAGGAATTCACCCACTGGCAGCGATACTGCTGGTATGGACGGCGATCGCAGGCAAAAACGCGAAATGCGGCCCATCATTTCACAGGCATACCACACCGGCTGCTCACGTTTGCACTATGAGAAAGCTCATCATCACTTAGGTTTAACGCCTTGTGGTCTTGATGTTGTCGATGAGATGGACAGAGTGCTCGCTGTTGTAGGCGTTGATGGGGAGATACTGGATGTTCGAGCGATGAGCAGCAGAGCATCGGATGTTTTAAGGAGATATAACATAGGTAGCAAAGCAGGTAGAAGATGTACTAATGTTTGCCAAAGATGTGCCACTGCAGACGGGTTTGTCCGGGCCCTAATGTCTTGATGACTCCGAAGCCCTTCGCGGATGATCTGTCGAAGTGTATCTGCCATTCTTGTCACCTCAAGCGCATCCACACTGGCGACAGTTGCGATATTAGGCAACCACCAAACTTCGGAATGATACGGCGTCGCTTCAAAACTTCAAACGTGTGGCAGTGTCTTGTTACATCAGCTGTGGTATTCAAATCGTCCTTGCTAATGTGAAAGCTGTACACATCGTCCGACAATCCCTTGAGAATATGGCTCACTTTGCCCTCTTCAGTAAACCGAGTATTAAATGTTTTGCATAGGTTGCGGACTTCCTCTATGTACGTTGTGGAGATCTCCCCCCGATGCATGCGCTCGCAGAGACAGAGTCTACTTAGCGCTTTGTTTTGGGCATCGGCATCACCAAAACCCGCTCTAATTTCTTCCATGAAACGACCCTAGGTGGTAATGAATGCCTCATGATGGTCAAACTATGCTAGCGCCTTTTCTTCATGAAAGAATACCACATTTGCCAACTTGGTATTCGCTTCCCAGCGGTTGTATTTTCTCACTCTATTGTAGGGAGTGACTACGTCATCCACATCTTCCCCAGGATTCTCATAAAAGTGTCGGGGTTCCCGATACAGCTATGTGGTTGTCGGTGGAGTCACTGGAATTGGCTACGTAGGAAGGCCTGTTTGGGCCATCTCCCCCCATAGTGGGGGCAGTCAAGCTGTTCTGCTTCGGCGAAGTAGGAAAGGTTTGCAAGCTCCGCCACAATGATCACGTGGTTTATTTACACAGGATGGTGCGACGCACTGGATGCTAGTACACTAATAGCGCACAGGAACTCGGCTTCCTCTTATTCTTCTGCTTCTTCCAACACGCCTCATCTTCCTCCAATACAGGACAACGCGAAGTGTGTTACAATGTGCGTATATATATATATATATATATATATATATATATATATATATATATACTCACAGGAAATCACACAACTTTCCCGATTATCTATTTTATTCCAACAGTATCGGACGGTGGACCGTCATTTTACAAGGTAGAATTGAGAATGGAGAATAAGTCGGCACATTACGCCACTGTTACGAGAGGGAGAAGGAATTCTCGCTTTCTGTCTTTGGAGAAACAAACATTACTGAATAGATAGAAAGGGCGAAAAGAGAACGTGGAGAGCCGACGAATGTTACATACGCGAATTGCTTCCACGAAGACGACACTAAACGGAAGGCAAGTGTCCCTCGAAGGAAGCCAGAAACTGAGCAAAGGTTCCGAATAAAATAAAATAAACGACTCAAAAACTGAAAGCGCGACCATGCACACCAGGAGGGCCAGCTCCCCAGCGGTGCAGAAGGTCAAAAAACCGTTGGGATAAGAGTTGTATATGTTCTAGACAAGTTGTACCACCCAGCGAGGCACCAGCGATCGGAGCAAGGGCAGCGCGCCGCAGCGGCGACGAAAGAGTCGTCTGCCAGACGCGCGCTCCCGAAACCCGAGACCCGATGCCGCAGCCGGACGTTCGCGTCAAGTCGCTCCCGTGAGCGTGTCCTAAGTGAAGGCGTTTGTTGCTGGAAAGGAAACCGGCGGAGAGAGAGGAGGCCAAGGAGCTAAATAAAGAACGGTACAGTTTGCGTGAAAAGGAGAAAATTCTTATGAGTGGGCAAATAGAGATAAATGTCTCGTCTATTAGTTATGTACGCTTTTGAGAAAGGCAATGTTGCTCAAAGTCTCATTAATTCAATGGGTTAGACTCTAAAATTTGTGTATGAAGAACGATTTCCTTTGTTCTCTTTGTCGACTTGTTTCGAAGCCTGACTGAAGGAGAATGACCCAAATGTTTTTGAAAGTATGGTTTGGAAGGCACAGGTGCTTAGAAAAAGTGAGATATGGCAGTATGTGGACGTGGGCCTTGCGGTTATTGACACGAAACCTGAATGGGGTTAGGTCTGGCCGATGTATTTCATGCAGCACACACCGCAGCTTAGCATGTACACCACATTGGTACTGTCGCAGTCCAAGGATTACTTAGTTTTAAAGGTGAAATCAGAGAAGTTGCCTTTTACAATATTTGCCGCCTGGACATGATTGCAAACTTAACGGTGTGGTTTTCCTTACGGTTTATATCCGGGGTTAGGGTTAGTATTTCCGGTCGTTTAAAATTTACTAATATATCCTTTACGTTTCTAGAGCGCCGATACACTGCTCTCAGTGGCTGTTTGAAAATGGAAGACAAGTGACTGCTTTGCTGGATTATATTCACATGTTTCGATAGGACATACTTAACCCGTGGCATGTTTGAGGAATTTGCAAGAACGAGGTTTGTTGGCCTGTCGTTCTGCTGTGACTTTTCGAAGTTGATTATTTTATTTCTGTCTAAGCCTCGAGATTTCCGAATAACATCATGAACAATGAGGGGGTGTATTCCTTTTGCAGAAGATATGTTTTTAGTTTTATCCGCATGGCGGTCAAAGTCCTCTAGCTCAGAGCAAATCCGTCGGAATCTATGGGCCTGTGAGTAGGGAATGCTGGTTTTACAGTGGTGTGGGTGGCTGTATTTGAAATGCAGGTGGTCGGTAGATTTCCAGTATAGGGTAGTCTTGAGCACGTTGCCTTCTCTCTGTAAGATGCTTCAGTAAACTTTGTCGGGCTAGTTGGTTCACAGTTCAATGAAATACAAAGCTGCGCTAATAAGACACGGACGAAGGAAAGGCAGGACGCACACAAACGCAGACTGAGAACTTTATTTCGTGAAGAAAACCAAGGCATATATACGCGATCTGCGCTACTATCTAATCACTAAAAACAACAGCAGGCGAAAAAGTGACGCGCACTAAATCAACACGAAATAGCAAATTCTGCTGCAGAGACGATAAATTTAACTAGGGCCTGCCCACTAAGTGAACCAAAACAAAAAAGTCTCTCAATATAACAGATTATCAGAACAACCATCAAATGGTAATGCACGAATACAACACAGCGATGCAAGAGAATAGCCATAGCACATCAGAACGCCATCTTTAGGCTGCGAAAACAAAAAATGGCATAAAAAGCCAGGTCACAAAAGCAGCTTATACAAGCCTCGTCAAAAAAAATAAATACAGTGAAAAAAGGCACCAAGTCAGGCTAAAACAAATTTTCTAACGTTAACACAACAAAAAACCACAACACACAACAAACCACAACAAAAAAAAAAACAAAAAAAAAGAAAAGTCGCGAAGCTGTGACATTCGACCAACACGCAACCCACAACGCATACACATGAAAGAAGGCCAAAGCAGAGCCTATACATAGCCTTGCAAAAATATAAATTATTTATCCGACAACGAAATAGAGGGCTTGCTGACGCAAAAGCTTGTGGTGCAGAGGTAGAAGGTTTCAATTACTAGGTGCTCGAATTTCTCTTTCGACCTAGGCCAGAGACTTCGTCCTCTCAAAGTAAGGCACGCATTTCCGTTCGTTTTCTTTCTTGCAGTCAGCACAGTGCTCGGCCAAAAACTCTCTTTCATATTTCTCCCCATTCAACCTGTGCTCTCTGGCTCTTTCATTAAAGCATCTGCCGGTTTGGGTTATGTAAACTTTTCCACAACTTAGGGGAATGCGGTAAACTACTCCAAAAACACATTCTGTAAATTTCCTTTCATGTTTGATGGTGCAGGGAGGCACCCTATTAGCTTTCATTATCGCATACACCTTCGAGAGTTTGCAGGGTGCGAAGAAAACGATGTTGACGCCGCCTTTCTTCGCAAATCTCTTGACATTGTGCGAAATTTGATAAAAATATGGGATTACGTGGATAATTCACTGACTGCTCTTCTTCATTACTTTTGCTTCCAAACTTCATTTTCTGTAGCAATTTCTCGCACACGCTCGAAATGATATGCCGAGGATATCCAGCAGCTCGCAAACGCTGAAGCTGATGCTGAAAACTTTCTTTAGCCATATGGACGCATGACATTTCCAGGGATGACGTTTGAAGGACCAACATACATTGTTCCCTATGTGCAAAACTAAGTCCAGGAACTGAAGCTGTCTCTCGAGAGGAAATTGCTGTTTGTGTGTGTCCTGCCTTTCCTTTGTCCGTGTCTTATTAGCGCAGCTTTTTATTGCATTGAGCTCTCTGTAACGACATCCAAGAAGTTATTAAGGATTTAGAAAAGCTGTGGGTGACCGATATGTGTGGATGAAATGAAATCTAATTTTGTGTAAATGTTAACAGGCTGGCTTCGTCGCATGGCCAAATGAGGAGAATATCGCCAAGAAAACGTGTACAGAGGAGGGGTTTCATAGACTGAGTGTCCAAAAATTGCTTCTCGATGGCCGCCATGAATATATTGGAATAGGCCGGTGCCACCTTAGTTCCCATCGCCATACCGTTAACTTGAAGGTAGTGCCTTCCATCAAATTCGTTGTTATTGTGGAGAGGGTTGCCTCATCCAGGTTCACCGAGGGGTCCGTCCTTAGGTACGCATCCACTGCCGCGCGTATGCCGTCTGAAGTGGGGATATTGCTTTTAAAACAGAGATTATAATTGATTGTTGATTTTTGTCTCAAAATCTCTTGTGGGATCGCTATCCAATTTAGTGTAGAAACGTTTATCTTCCAATTGTCGGAAACCTTCTGTTAAATATTCGGCCTTGTCCCTATTAGCAATAGCGCCGCCTTTGTCCGCAGGTTTGATGATGATTTTGGACCGTTGACAAAGCGTCGAGGGCTTGGCGCTCTTCGGGTGACAGGTTGTGATGGACTGCATTAGGTTTTGATTTTGTATACGCAGCCAGAATATTCTATTGATCAACAGCGATGTACATATGTAAACGTTTGTCTCTGTGTTCCCTTGGTGTCCATGATTTATCAGATATCCCAGTGAATTTAACTGGGACTCGCCCGCTGTCTCAGCAAACCGAGACGCCCCCATGCCACCCGGCCGCCGACACGGGACCAGGAAGGCCTGCAGCTAGGCGGTACTGCACGGGCAGCGCAGCGATTTACTTACTACAGTCACATGCACGGCCCGCTTCCCAAATACGAATTCCCGTTCATTCCTAAAATTTCGTAAGATTACAGACAAACGCATCCGATACCGCGCTCCCGTTACAACACTAGCGCAGTACTGTGACTCGCAAACAATATCAAAGAGTTTGCGGCTACAGCTATCCCCGGCTATGACACCCTTAACGACCATGAACAGGCGGAATGGTATGGCTTTCTACGTGACAGCTCACTGTGCCTTTTGGACCTAATCATTAGACAGAGCCATCGAAAAGCTAACGAACTTGAACATATGGAAGAATGCTGCCACCGCGAACAACACTCATGGAAAATGAACTAACTGAGCTCCCCGAATTCGAGAGCGATCTCGTGAATTTATAGCAGTCTTCTTTACTTTTGTCAAAGGCATGAAGCCCTGTTTTCTCTATATATGGATTATTAAAATGACTAGCGCTTCCAACTTGACTGCATCGATTTCACTATATACCCAGGATCATACCGACTCCTTGCTGCTTACATCTCGTCTCGGTCTACCTCTGCAATGGTTGCGGTTCTTTCAGCAGCACGGTCACAGCCACAATTATTGCTTACCCACAATCCCACAAATCACTTATTATATGAAGCTTCCCATCGTAGGGACTTGCTTGAACGAACGCGAAAGCTCGCGCAATGCCCAAGGAGTTAACCTAGAAATACCATAAACACTAGTGCACAGTCAGGGTCGAGGTATCTACACTCCAGTACCTGACCTCGAATTACCCGGCGCGTCTATGACGACAAATTGATCAGTGTGATAGGCGGCCAGCATTTGATTATTTGAGAGCTTTATTTATGACCCTAACTATTTCACATTGCCTGCCAAGCGCCTTCTTCAGCGGTATCGTGCACCTCGGATAAGCTCCTGAGTCATATCAAAGACGGAGTCAGCGCGCGTCAAAGAGTGCGCGGTTTTATGAACGAGCGGGGTGGAGTACAGCATCTGAACTGTTTCTGCAGTACCCAAATAATGCTAAGGGGGTGAAGAAAACGTGTGCAAACAACGTGACCGGCTGACTCACCCTGCGCTTCAAAAACATCCATCCTAATAGTTGCTCTTTTTCTCGCCTTGCGGGACTGCTGCTGTCTTATGTATACCCCTCGTGTGCTCACGTGACGGCGGAAATTATCCCTCTCTCCTAGCGTTTGTTTTCATTTCTGCCCATCTAATTAAGTTACCTTTTCTTTGTCGTTGTTGAAACTTTTAGTACTTCTGAGCGTATTTTAAGATATAATTGTTTCTCTCGTCCTACGACCGAACCGTTTAATATTTATAAAACTGGCCGCCACGGGACCACGAACAGTATTCTTAACAACTGTGGGGCCCCACAGCCTCTTTTACCCCCGGATGCAGAGATCTAACTTTACTCGGACTTCACTTTCAGCGATCTCAAGTTACCTCCAACGCATGCCATAAATTGTGCTTGACTTGAAAGGCAACTTGCGCTTGACTTGACGCGGTCGAAGTCGGGTCAATTTTCAAGTTAGCTTGGGGGCTGCCTTGAAGCTGACTTCGTTCGTTTTTTTTTTTTCAACATGGCCGCCACCAGAAGGGACGTCGCTCACCGGATAGCTCCTTTCGAATTCGCATGCCATGCCATGGATGTCGCGTTTTCGGAGGCGCATCGAATGCCTGCGATACCGCGACCGCCCATTCGTGATCGGGGAAACCCTATGGAGGGTTATGACAAGGAGGCGATACCGCGACCGCCCATTCGTGATCGGGGAAACCCTATGGAGGGTTATGACAAGGAGAAATTCCTCGCGCGGTGTCGGTTTACGAAGGCTACCGTGCTGCGACTGCTCAACATGCTGCCCATGAAAGAAAGCGGCGACAACCGGGGAAAGCCAGTTCCTCCACTGCTGCAGCTGTTAATGACACTACGTTTCTACGGGATAGGGACGTTCCAAACAGTCACAGGCGACCTCTTCAAGATCCCGCAATCGACAGTATGCCATGACGTGGGCAAGGTGACCCTGCTCATTGCAAAGCATCTGCGTCCGATGCTCGTGAACTTCCCACACGCCTCCAAATTTCGTGAGGTGATGAAGGAATTCAACGAGGTCGGCGAAATCCCCTGCGTCACTGGGTGCATAGACTGCACCCATGTGCGCATAAAGAGCCCCGCGGTCCGAATGCGAAGGTGTTCCGGAATCGAAAGGGTTACTTTTCTGTCAACGTGCAGGTAAGCAATGATGCCCTTTGTACATCAGCAAGCTATTTGCACGTATGCGCGCAAACTATCGCTTGTGAATGATGGGTAAAATTTAAATGCAAGTATAACGCCGTGCTTCTATCTCTATGACTGTGCTCGAGACGAAACAATTTCCCTGGAACCCAGTGTTTGCTTTGAAAGGTACTTTCCTTTACTATACCAATGCGCTCTCAACAAGCCTGCTCCTGCCTTTAAGTTGATCAGCAATTGTTGTTTTTCACAGTGGCACAAGGTTTCTCAGGTTACAGAACAGCGCTTCCGTAAAGATATTATCGCATTGCGGTTGAGTGACGTAACAGAAAGCAACCCTACGACACGACCGTTTATAAGGTTAGGAAGAAGAAATGTGGTATGTGCAGCGATGGTTGTGCTTACCGACATACTGCAAATCTGATACAGGCCATCATCGGACCGCAGCTGCAATTCTACGACATAGTAGCCAGCTGGCCCGGGACCGTGTACGACAGCCGGATATTCGACAACTATCGGGTGTGTGTGCTATATGAGGAACGACGGGTGCCAGGTGTGCTGCTGGGGGATGCTGGGTACGCCTGCCAGCCGTTTCTAATGACGCCTCTGGCAGACCCCGGTCCAGCGGGCACACCCCGTGGAATGTAAGTCTACATGCCCACAAGCCGGAAGTTCAGGAACAGATTAGTACTAAAGTTTTTTAGTCTAAAGCATTTTGTCTTTCAACTATTGGGATCAACCAAGCTATGGTGATATAGGAGAAAATACATTTCTAAAAAAAATGTGGCATAGCATAATTTTGAGCACATTGGGAAGAAGTTTCCTAGCGACTCATGATGCATAGAGCCAAATGTTTATACCATTTATTTATTTGAACAGTTACAACAAGGCCCACATAAAGACCCGGAACACGGTCGAGAGAGCCTTTGGGGTTTGGAAGCGACGCTTTCCCTGCTTAGACATGAGGCTGCAGCATAAGCCTGAACGAACTGTACTCATCGTGGCGGCCTGTTCTGCACTTCATAATTTGCGCTGTTTGATGAAGGAGCCACAGCCACCTCATCATCACTATGTTGCAGCTGAAACACCAGTGTTCACACGACCAGTGTACCTGCCGCATCGCGATGCTGTAAATGACAGCTTGTCAGGAATGCAGGCAAGGCAAGTGCTCATAGAAAAGAGTTTCACCTAGGTAAAGCAATGATGGAATCTCCACTATTTGCTGAGCACCTCAAGCCATGCATGATCGCGAAGAAAATCCTGTTTAACGCTTGCTACAGCCTACTGTTTCGAAGTATATTATAGTCTTATACAACTCGAGAGTGGCAAGTATGCCTATAGACATGCGCAAGGCTAGGCATTAAGGGGAACCAAGTTTCACAATTCCCACTTTCCCCCACTTCTACCCTAACCAAGGCCCCAAGGACCAAATTGCAATGCAGAGATGAAGGATGCTTACAAAACATTTGTCGTTATGTGATGAAATTTCAACACATGCAAAATATTATGTGCTTAATAAACAGAACAAGCTTCGCCATGGTGCAGTACTGTTTTTTTTTCAATAGTGAAACTATGACGAAGCTTGTTCTTTTTATTAAGCACAGAATATTTTGTGCGACTTGCCGACGCACTTCTCAAAACCATTCCTTGAGCCCCTGGCTTTCCGTTTGTGAAGGTGGCAAGTAGCAGTTCTTGGAACTCAGAATCGCGTACCTAGTCAGGCACATTCTGAGGCTTTTTGTCCATGGGCCTCAGCATCACTGATGTTGGAATAAAGATTTGATTTGAAAAAAAAAAGCCTAGAGTTTTCATCTCCACAGTGTCCTCAAAACACCTGCAACAGATTAAAGATATGGTGGCAGACAAGGCGCAGTCTTAGAGAATTAGTGGTGCCCCCCCCCCCTTTTCACACACCTATAGATATGCCTCTCAAAAGGAGGGCAGATTGTCGGAATGTCACGGTCACTCTAACTTTACAAATGTACTATTCAATCAGCGAGTTTTCACATTTAGTTGTGGCCATGGCATCGTGAGGACGAAACAACCTATTGGCCGAGAAGATCCTTTCAGAGGCAATGCCTGCTGAATTTTTAAGCTTTGCTGTATGAAAAGGTGCTTGAAGTTTCTACGTTCATGTTAGGAGAGGGTGGAGAGGCTGTTTATAGGCTCTGGTGCCTTTCATAGCCACTCTTGATTGGCCTCCTTTGCAAGTTTGCACTCTTGAAGTACCTTCTTAGTGTCCCTTTACTTAATGCGCACTTCAGAAACACTGTGTTCATCTTCCAGGGGCAGGGTTCATGTTGCTTGTTTCACCTGTAATAGGAGTTTGGACTGCAGCCTGCTTTCCGAGCATCTTCTCCAAACATGGCCATCTGCTTTCTGGAGACATTAACACTTGCCAGAGAACACTGCTTGGGTAGTCGCAGTGACCTCACCTCCCAAGCAACTGGATCATCGCTACAGATCTGTGTACCTGGGTTCAAAGCAGAATCATCATACATAGGGTGGAACATGTGCTGCAGTTATTGTAATGCTATGAGTCGAATGAACTAAGAAAAGGCAAAGTGTGTGTGTGTGTGTGTGTGTGTGTGTGTGTGTGTGTG